>OX352269.1:10403554-11003554 GCA_947086405.1 Esperia sulphurella
GTTCAGTCATTTTGAACACCATTTACAAAGTGCCTCTGTTTTATTTGTACTAAAGATTACCGTTGTAATTGCAATATTTTTATAATAGCGTTAGAGTATTCATGTTCATAACATATATAGAAATTATCTGGGCTACAATTATATATATATCTACCCCTTTCATTCAATGGATGAAATGGAAAAGGGCGTAGAATAACGCAAAAACAGCGAGTCTATGCCACGGTCAATGTCAACCTTATAACGTATTTTTGGTAGAGTACTTAAATCGGAATGTGTTTAAATTCCGAGGATTTTCAACGTCTTTGTTTTGAGAAATATACATTATTGAGTCGGTTTAGTCAGGCCCGTCTCACTCCGCACTGTAGGTATGAAAATATACCTACGCTGCGCGGCTCCGATGCCGGGGCACCTAAAAATCGCGTACGACTGTCAATGTTGCGTGATTTCTCGGTTCACCGTAACACTGACATCCATGCATGCGCGTAGGAATCAATTTGGCTTGCACTGAATTTTGTAGGTACGTATATGAGAAATTGAACAAGCTAGGAATGCGCGTCTACTTGTACTACTTATTCTGTGATAAATTACTAAAGTGACTAGTCTAGATGCACATCTTGCAGTGATACTTATTACGACATCATAATATACTGCATAACAACTGGAGTTGTACTGTTTTGCAATATTACAAATTATGCATGTTGCGTGTCGATGCAATATATTTCGTCTAAATAAGAGTATATCTATTATTGGGTACGTCTGAATAGGTAGGTAATGCATTACTACTGATTACGATGACATAATATATTTGCTTAACAACCGGAGTTGTACTGTTATGCAATTATAAAAATTATGCATGTAGTAAGTCAGTGTTAATGAATATTTAATCTAAATAAGAGACGGTCTTGGCAGATTACTATTTCATATACAAACAAAACGAAGGTGGCCAGTAGGGCTGGATGCGGAGGGCGGAGGGCCGGGTGTGGTGGCGTTCATTGGGGAAGGCTTATGTCCAACAGTGGACGTCTAGGCGCTGACATGATGATGATACAAACAACTACTAAGCTAAGTATAAACGTCCTTTTCTGTAGGTTGAACACTGACTTCTAAGTAGGAAAATAATTGATTAGGAAACTACTTTAAAACAACGATAACATTTGATACTCAAATATTTATTACCTTAACCAAGACGGTGTTTTGCGGATCATATATTTTTTGATATAGTAATTGTAGCTCAGATGAAAAATACAAACCTATAGGAGAGTGCCTTTTGCGTACCAGTGATCCTAGTCTTTGGCTGTATCCCGCCTGAGGCACAGGGGCAGTCAAGTCACGCGAGCATTTATTTTTATAATGTTGGTAATAATATTGTGATAAAAAACAAAACATTATTTATTAAGGCAGAGCACAATTCTTAATGAATATCATGTTATTTTGTTATTTCAATTTCTTGTCTAACAAGAAATTCTCCGTGTAGTTTGTAGATTGGAAAACTTTCAAATGTAAAATATAATGGATTTCTCAGGTGAATTACTAATTAAAACATTAAATGAATTTATTCGTAAAAGTCATAAATATAATTTTTTTTTAAGAAATTAAAATATTGAAGTCCATTGTATTTTAATGTGTCGCTTTGTAGAGTGAATGTACCATCGTAGTAATCTTACTCATAAGATTAACTTTAGAAGGTATAGATGTGATTCGGAGATGGAAATTCTTATGTTCGCCTGTATAAAATGTTATGCTATCAATAGGTATAATAATATCTAATACTTTCGTTTCTCTATTATTTTGTGAATTCTTGTGCTTGTGGTTAGTTGTGATAGTATATTACTATTGCATATTTCGGTTGTAACTTATAAGTTAAAAACAACTAGTATTACAGTTTGTTTAACGATCTATTGTTGTTAAATGTTAAGATGTATCTATTATTTATATTTTATAAATGGTCCTAAAAGTTTTTTAAACGAACTTTTTATAAATCTGTTACTTATTAATTACTAATGCTTTGATAATTTTGAGGTTTTTAAAGTTGTAGAAGGTAAACGTACACAGACTTCCACGAGTATGTTAAGATTACTTCCACTTGTCACAAATCATTATAAATAATTTATATAGCTATTTTACAAGTGTATTATGGTCTCTTATATTATAATTATTATCTTGCTTGTTGTTGGTATATCTGAAAGTTTTAATAAACTACAAAGTTTGTTGCATAAATAGTATGAACTCTAATTGTTGTAAACCATCACTTGTACCTGCTTGTATAATGAATATTTTGACAGACAAAGCAAAGTTATTGTGCTTATATATTGAAAAAATAAATCATATATTGCATAAAATATATCTTTGATTTCCATTTCCCCCTTTTTTATACAAGTTAAATAAAATCCGAACTTTATAAGGACGATATCATTTAATATCACAATAAAGACTTACATTACAAAATGTACTAGATAGTTTTATTTAACGTTTAATACATAACCAATGCGTGAAAGGCATTTCCGTTATATTTTGTCGGAAACATTTAAGATTAATACTAACAAAATACATGACTTTTTGGTAAAAAAAAGGAAAAGTAAGTAAGAAATACTTAACAAGCTGAACTGTCTCAACAGACATTGAAGACTATAATTTGTTGTTAACTTCAGGGTATTGTAGATCGGTTTTGTGATTCACCTGAAAACATTGAAACGTATAAATATTTAAACCTTCAAACTTCTTGTGATAAAAAAAATAGATTAATGAGGTGGCAACCGATGGCTAGAATTTATGGCTAAACCTAAAGCTGCATTTACAACACAACGCAATGGCAGCAAAAGCTTTCATAGAAGCGTGCTGTGATTAGCTTATCGGCAATAAAACGCAGTCACAGTGTTGCACTGCGAATTAGAATGGTGACCGTCCACCATACGTTCCGAAAGACAAGACCATAGGAAACTAGATATGAAAAATTATCGCGTAGTTCGTCTTTGATGTGACATACTACTGTATCAATTTATAATTCATCATTCATCATCCGGTTATTTTTGTCTCCACTGCAGGAGCACAACCCTCTCTCATCTGCCGGAGACAGACGGAGGATTTGGCCTACACTCCCCACGCTGGCCAGACGGGTTGGGGAGGCCTGATTGATGTTTTATAATGTATTCCCTTAGTCGCTTTGTACGACATCCACGGGAAGAGTGGAGTGGTCCTATTATACTCTACCGGAAACCACACGGCATCAATTTATAATGAATTATAATTAAATATGTGTGAGCGAAAAGCTTCTCCCGGCATGGGCATTCCATCTAGAGAGCCTGAGACTGAAGGTGGTGCCGTGTGTGCAATTTATAACCTCTAAACACACCTGTGTTATAAACAAGATCTGTGGCAAATAGTAAAATAACCCGCGATGTGTAAATTTAAAATGTATAACGATATAGGCGCTATTTAACGCTATATGGAAGCGTTATATAGCGCATATGCACACTGGTCACGTAAATACGACCTAACAACAACAAGCAACCTAATCGAGGTTTCATGCAAGCTCTGTTGTTGGACGGTACTATGTAAATTATGATTAGCATTGCCTTGTTTAGACAGTATAGCCAGTGGACAATCGCTAGCAAATGAAGGGTTTGTACTTACATCCATATATACCATTATTATATTTGATAAAAAAAATAGGTTATAATTTATAGTAATATGGGAAAACTTTAACACATTTATTTAATGCAATTTGGAAACGATGAACATCCAAGTAACAAGTTTGCATGTTGTAACTCATATTGTTGTGGGAAAAATTGAGTTACTTATTTTAAAACAGCTATGATATTTTACAATGAACCCAAGAAAACACAAGTTTTTGAAGCCAATTGAATTACTTTACTGAAATATGTATCAGAACCCATGCAGAACATGTTTATTTAGTTTGTCCTCGTTTTATAATCACAATAAACAAAGGGGTTGAAGAGATTTTCACGCATTACTACAACTTGTGACCTAGAAGTCATGGCGGTATAATATTAGTAGAATTAATAGAGATCTACAATTATTGAATTATCTATGACCGTGATTTTAAAAATATATATAACATTGCGTTATTTGTGAAGCTGTTAATATAATGGAAAGGAAGCGCATAATAAGCCTAATGCAAAATGCATATCAAAAATCTGAAGAATATTTTAAACTTTATTTTATTTGTTAATGATAAAATGTGCCAAGCTGAGTATGAGAATGAAAAACTACAAAAGGGCAGAGAATTCAGCAATTTTTACTGTATTATCACAAGCAGTTATGATCCGATGCAGACTCAATTAATATTAGTACTTGAATTAATGTATCATAAATTTAAAGGGATTGATGATTATCAGGGATTGGAATTACATAGTGCCATTTACGCACTTGCGAAATTCCTTTTCACGGGATTTTATTAACTGTTTTAATGCAAATCCCGGGACTATTAGTTGTAATAATTAAAAAGATTATGATATGCAGTTAAGAAAAGATAATTTCATATTATTTGTATTTCACTTTACTGGCAAGCGCGCGGCGGAAGAATTATATGGAATGTTTATATTTAAATTACTGTATAAGTATATATATAAATAAACGTCAAACAAATGATGAATAAATTTTTAACTTAATCTCCGAAAAATTCCGGAATATCCATATTAACATAAACATGTTAGTACCCAAGTCTTGGATGTTTATATATTTATTTAAGTATGTCTATCCGTTATCTAGTAACCATACCACAGGCTCTGCCTAGTTTGGGACTGGATAGATGGTGTGAATGTCTGAGATATTTATTTATTAATTTTATTTATTTCGTCGCAAGTACATACATCGTAATGATCAGCCTAAAAGAGCCCACTGTTGGACATAGGCCTCTCCCAAGGTGCGTCACTGATCACAATATTCGGCTTTTCTCATCTAGTCAATGCCAGACGCTCTACGACGCCGAAACGTGGACATTGACAGTGGGACTACTCCGAAAACTCAAGGTCGCTCAGCGGGCTATGGAAAGATGACTACTGTCCTAATTCAGATCCCTAATGATTATAATACAAGAATAAGAAAGAATGATAGAAAAAAAGGAAATAATTAGTAGCAGAAATGATAAACTAAATGTTATGATTACCTCCACAAGCCAAAAGCTCTGTTATGACTGGTTATAATTATATATTGGATGATGATAGATTAGTACAGGCAGTGACAGACAATAAAAACAAAAATATAAGTTAGAAACAAAATAACAAACTGCGTACGTTTTGGAAGCCGTTAGATATCTCGTATCTTCTTTACTCTTACCACTTCATACACTGGTGACAAAAGAAAAACAAAATTGACATTCTAATACAAAATCATAAAGGATATGATTGTTCTGGATTAAAATATAAAGGTTTTATTATAATAAAGGTATTATTATAATATAACGGTGTAAAAAAAACTTTCAAGAATCAGAATTCTAATAGGATAGATCAAGGCAATATTAAAAACAAACAAAAAACCTAGAAACTTACCATTTGGCTCGTTTAGACCAATCTTTAGGTGTCCAATGCAGACACTTAGGATCTATGCGTAGTATTCTTTTCTCCATAGCGCTTTCGTGTTGCTGTATTGTTTCCTGTACACCATAGACAAATATCAATTCAAGAATAGATTTCACTATGAAGCAAGAACCGTATGTACGTTATTTTTTACCTGATTGACTGAAATAATGTACTGGCCTTTGTAGTAGTTGATCAAGTTTAAATTCTGTAGTGTGCTTATGACGTCTTCTTTTTTTATGCTGGTTAGTTCACAGATTTCACTGGAAATGTTATATTGTTATTAGCAATGACGATAAGCTTTCTAGTTGTATAAATCTAATCAAAGCTCGAAATATTTTTCAAACCTGATATTTTTTTTGTTCATAAAAACTATTTATAATCAACTTAAAGCATCCGATATTATTTTAAATTTTTGACTACTATAAAACCTAAAAACTTCTATTTTCTATCTTAAACACTTAAATATGTGTGGTCTAATCTAATAAATAAAATCGTAAACTTCGCGTGTCTGTACATTGAAGATATTTGCAAAAAAAAAAATTGGGGGGTCTAAGGATAAGCAACAGAACACATTTCGATCATTTTTGAAATTTTTGTCTGTTTGTCTGTTTATCTGTTTGTCTGTGAGTTTGTGCATGCATCACTTAAAAACTACTGAACGCATTTTGATGGACTTTTCACAAAAACATGGGGCTTAACTTAACTTAACATTTAGTCTTTATTTTATCGCAATCGGCTAACTCAATCAAAAGTTATAGCCATTTTTAGTTTTCAAATACATTAGTTAGGTAAGGTTAGTATGCAATATATTGCATAAAATAGTATTTCCGTACTATTCAGATTGCGATGAGTTAGACTACATTTGGAGCTGGGAGTGAGAACGGGAGTGCCAGTGCGAGTGGGAGTGGGCGTGGGCGTGGGTATAGGCGTGGGAAAAGGGAAGTGCGTGTGGTAGTGGTAGCGGGATTGGGATCGGGTTTGGGATATTGAGAGTCTGAGTGGAAGTGGAATTGGAATTGGAACTGGGAGGCGGAGGCGGAGGCGGTGGCGGTGGCGGAAGTGGGAATGGGAATGTGAGCGGATCCTGTAGTTCACGCGAGCGGAGCCGCGGGCACAGCTAGTTAGTAATTATAAATCAATGCAACAATATATAGAAGATTATGTATGATTAATGATTATGTTAATTACCATTGTTATGCTTAAAAATATTGGCTGTAACCATTTTATATTTATTTAGATACATGTCAGTTCAATCGCATAAAAATGAAAAGTAGGCAGCTAAATTACATGTATATGAAGAATGGCGTCTACTTGCACGCAGGGGGTCGTGTTTTACTTGTTGGAAAAGAACTATTACTCTATTGATGAATTTATAAATTCACTGTGATGTATAATTTAATTTAATATTGTTTTTAATTTAATTTTAATCATGTATAATTTTGACATTATTATTTATCTTTAATTTTATGCAATTCCGACACAATACAATCTGTTAAGGAAAATAAACTGAAGCTACGCGTTAGAATAATTTATATGACCGTTTACATGTAAATATCAACTACATATCATGATAACCATATAATCGTCGATATGTATTAATTCAAGTCTTTAAGTCTTCAAGAACTTGAAGTAGGGCACTTCAAGTTCTTGAAGACTTAAAGACTTTGTTGAAAGTTTACATTTACGATAGTTATTTATTAGCTATGATATCAGATTAACGTAAACTACCACAATAGATATCAGTTGAGAAATAAGTGATCAATTTTATATTTTTTTAAATAAAGTCTTTAATATTTAAGCTAGTTTCCCTCTGCGTTCGTTTTTCAATCCAGTAGTTTTAGACTTATCTGACGGAAAGATAAGCCGCACAAAAAAATAAATCTATAATTAAGGCTATTCATTTTGGCGGAAGCCTTAAAATGATGTCAGAACAACACAAAAATTTATACATACTTTAGACAACCAGAGAAGACGGTAACCATAACTTACTTAATAGTGATGATAGGTTTCTCGTTGTCGCCTATAGGCTTCATTTGCAATAGTATATCTAGTATAGTTTGAGCCCAGTAACTTCTGTATGAAAGCAGTCCGAGATCAGACAGCGGTTTCTCAGGTGAACCCGTCTTGCCTTCGAATTTGGATAATTCGTAACCTGCAAGATGAACATTTTAATAAGAATATTAATGAGATAGTCAATGAATGCCACGATCCGTTTGTGATGGGAAGCGCTACGCTGGGCAAGGCTTGGTGGTACTGCCACACCCCAGACAATCCATACATTCAAATAGATTTAATCACCTACAACAATTACAGGAGCACTAACTTGTCCATACACATTTGTGTGTACGCGTAAACTATCGAGAGAGGGACAACGTTATACGTTACTACATAAGTGCTTCTCTTTCTAGCCGGCAGCCATACTTTAAGCTATGCTTTATTTTGTGGGCGACGTTAAACTGGCGGGGAGAGGTGAATGTCGCTTCTTTATGTAGTAATATTTACTATTCTCTGGTACTGCGATGCCGAGAGCGTGGCCAAAATGGGGTTAAACTGCCTGATTCCGACTACAAAAAAAATTAAGGATTACACTTACTAAATTCAATTAGGAGTTTCCCGTATCCCTTCCTCTGGTATGGAGGGAGAGTCAGTATACATGCTACATTGTAGTCTTCTGTGCTCTCCTTTTCTTTTGAAAAGTATCCCACTATGTGAAATCCTGAAAATTAAAAGTTTAATAAATTACAAGCTAAAATGGCAGTGGGCGGGCAACATTTGTAGCCGAACTGATGGCCGTTGGTGCAGACAAGTTCGGCAGTGAAGACCGCAGACCTAAAGGTGGCCGAAAGCGGCTAGATGCGGAGGATGGAGGACTATGGGGAAGAACTACGTCCAGCAGTGAACGGCGATAGTTTAATTATGATACTACATAAATGAGAAATCAGTAAGGGGGAACAATCCTGTTGAATGATCAAAATAATTAGAAAACTATGCAGTGTAGACAGAGTTGCTAAAGACGTCATTCTATATTTGGGATATTAAAAAAATACATGTTGTACTTCAATCTCAATGCTGGATCAATATGGATACAAAAGTACATAAAAATTCATCATGTTTCTTTTCAATGAATTTTAGTGAACAGAGGTATGACTTAAGTATGAGCATGTAACTAAAATGTTCATACTTATAAGTAATTAAATATTTAGTCTACAATATTGTACAAGTTTTAGGTTAGCCTTATAAACATTTTAGCTTAAGTATACCGTGTTTCTAGGTTTAGAAATATGTATACTTACTTACTTATTTACAAATATCAATATAGAAATTTTAAAACCAATCAGTGGTCAGAAGGCATATTTTATTGCACAAATGCAAGGAATTTTCCATGTGGCATAACTAAACATACAATACAACACAACACAAAATTTATTTATTATCTCAACACAAAGATTAAGTACAATTATAATGTATATAATTGAAATGAGTACAATTTATCTTTTGTGAGAGACTGGTGCCTAAAATAGGATGAACCTGTGAGATCAGGTCACCAGGCTCCCACCCCATGGAATTTTTGCGCATCACCCTGCCATACCAAGCAATTAACATATATTATTATGTGCCCACTTCCTACACTGATCGTGACTTCTCTGGCCAATCGAATGGAAACAACTCTGTGGTAATCGTGGCCGATAAGTCGGTTGACATACGACATGGTCGACTTAGTCCCACTCAAGCCTGGGTGCTTCCTGAGCAACAACAATTTATAAATGAAAGCGAATCGTATGTTACGTATATGATATATTAGATACCAAGTATGCTGCGCTTCATGCCTTGTTGGGTCTTTGTCTTAAATGTTTAACTTAATACATGAAATCTTGTAAGGCACTGTTATAAGACAAGTGTTACTGTGACTTTATTATTAGTAATTAGAAATATGTAAGAAATAAATAATTAGAAATACCTCTGGAATCAAACTCGGTCATGACGTAAAACAGGAAAGGGTCCGTGTCGTAGTATAAAGTCTTGTGGTCTAAGAACAGCTTGGCCAGTAGGCAGAGGTTCTGCGCGTAACACTTGTTCTTGCGTCCGTCGATCTCGAAAAAGGAAATACTGCCTTTGCGGTAGATCTCGTTACCCGGTGGGTGTTTTAGTTTGCATTTAATCTGAAAATAAGAATCGTCAGTATCAGCATATCGAATGCCGACAGTTGGAATTTGGTGTTCTCTAATTTTCTTGGGGGGCCAGGAAAACCTTCGACCCTTCAGGGTCTTTTGTGCAAACCCCTGTGCATCAACCGTGCCCCAAGCCCGATTTGGTGGACTTCACGCCTTAGAATTTCTTCTTTGGCATACATAGGTTTCCTTACGTCGTTACCTAATCGTTTTCCTTCACCGAAAAGCCTGTGGTTATAAGTAAATCGAAAAACTCAATGGTAAGAGCGGGGTTTGAACCCACGACCTCACGAACATGCGAGTGCACAACCAGCTAGGCTATCACCGCTCTTTGGTCTTTTCTTAGTGCGTGCCGTCCTCCGTCCTTTCTTATTCTGCCACTTTTGTCTACCCTTTTCAGACATTCCACTGAGCGCATACTGGTGCACTGTCTCCACGCTAGAACCTGGTCATCCTTACGACAGATTTATTATCATTAGCCTATATACGTCCACTGCTGAACATGGGCCTTCGAACAGAATGTCACTTTTGGTGGTCTGTCCATTGGGATATTTGTCATAATCACCACGCTTGGCAGGCAGATTGGTGATCGCAGTAATGATTTTAATATACAAAGGAGAACGCTGTTACCAGTCTACCCTGGTGCAATCCCTTATTAATCCACGGGAAGATTGGGGGGTGGCACTATTCTAAGCCGGGAACCACACGGCACCCGACAGATCTATGACCACGACCTATTATTATTCGTCGTATCTGCTCCTTGATTAACCCTGTCTATAGCTCGCATACTTTCTATCGAATGGTTCAGCAGTTTGTCGGAACAGGAACGATGCGGTGCCGTATTCAATACCTACACGAAACAGCACTTACCAAATGTCTTTCCAAGCACTTTTTACTCTTCCTGTACTTCAAGCAGAATTCACAGATGTAGATGCAGGGTAGGTTGACCATTTCCTGAAACATTGCGATTCATTCAAAGTTAGATATGTTGAAACTGCTTGGAGTAGTTTTTAATAGTTTAGTTCTTACTAGGCTATGCTGATGCTATACTTTTAATGCTTGAATATATTGTGGTAATAAATTAGTTCTGAAACAATAAGTGCAGAATAAATGGAATCTTGCAATGCCGCCACCGCCGCCGCTGGTATATTTACTTTATATTAATTCATTCATTCAATCTTCGTTCATGATTTTTTGAAAGCAATTTAGTGGCAAGCTGCAGACTGCCCATATCTGATGGTGAGTGGCCACTGTCGCCCACTAATTAACCTGCAGCCTATTTAAGCCACAAAATGCATTGCAACACTGAGGTCTAGGTTGAAATGCCTAAGGTACCTGAAATTACATTGGTTAACTTACCCTTCAAAACCCAAACGTAGCAATGCATGCGAATCGAGAAGAACCCATCGAGATGGACTGTGTATTACAGTCCCCCCCTGACTTTTCATGTCTGAATTCTTGCTGTTGCTAATTTAAGAGTTTACCTGTGGATACGGCGCGAAGTACCATGGCCGTATCCTATGGCGGCCAAGCTCGATCATCTCTATATTCTTCATCCTGGTGACCAAGTCATCGTGGCCGTGCGCGACCAGACTGCCTGACTGCCGCGGTCTGATCGTGGGCGTCGCAGCGCCGCTCGGTAGCGCGTCACTTTCTATAGAGTCTTGAGATGGCAGTTCCAGCTAGAGTGGATACAAAATGAAATGACGATAGAGAATCTAAGAATCGTGGCAGTGGGCTGGTCACATATTATATTGGAGGATCGATTACCGTTGAGGTAAACGAGTTCTCAATTGGAGAGTGTAGGACGCCCCTTGGCTAGACGGAGCGACGATCTGCGTAAGGCGGCTGGCAGTGACTAGATGAGAAGAAACTAGGACAGGGTTCAGTGACGCGCCTTGGGAGAGGTCTATGTCCAGCAGTGGACTCTTGCAGGCTGATGATGAAGATAATAATCTTGTATTCGAGACTAACATATAAGGAATAAAGTTGCTAAAATAACATACGCTGAAATACATATTTCTTTTTATTTATTGCCATGACATATAAATGAGAAAAACCAGTTTTTTTAGTAATCTACGTGTCGTAAAGAGGCACTTACCTCATTGTCTAAAGAATTGGCTTTCCGTTTCCTATTGATTTTCTTCTGCAGAGCGGCGGCGAGCACCGCGCCGCCGTTGACCAGCGACGACGTGTCGTGGCTGAGGGTTGGGCTGGCGGGACGGGAGATGAGTTGTCGAGGCTCCAGGTTTGCTGCATGTTGACAACTCATATTATATAACTGAACGATAGATGAGATTTTCGTGAAACCGAAATGGATTTCTGGAGCTAAACCAGGCAACGCCAGCGTAGCACAGAATTAGATAAGATAGTGACGTGGGAATTGGAAATGGTTATTTCGCAATTTTCATGTCTCATGTTTTTTTAATTGGCTTCCTTTTGGATGTTTCAAATTTTCACATATCCAGGGCAGGGTAGCAAGGACTGATGTAACATTTCATTTGTTAAAACAGTCAAGCAGGCAGACATACTCGTGTATATATTCCACCGCGACATGAGAAGCAACACAAACACTGTATATTATATGCATATATATATATAGATACTGGTCAAAACAATTAGGGAAACAAGTTTTGGAATGTTTGTAAATTTAAAATATTAGTAAAAATGATAATTAATAAAATTCTTAGTCGGTTAAATACGACTATTAATAAAAAATTTAAAACTTTTAATAAAAATTATAACGAAATGTGACTTGAATTTCAGTCTGATTTGAGATGAGGAGGGCAATGTTTTAAATTATTTATTTTCTGAACATCAGAGAATGCACAGCCTAAACTACTAGTCCTTGGAACATACAATTCAAGGTACATATTATTTGAATAGTTATCACAAAAACTAGAACTGACAAGACTTTACAACATGGGGATTTATTGGGACACAAACTTTTTGTAAAAAATATTATTATTTATAGTTCGACAATCACGGGAATCGAGTCTCGAATATTTTACCCGCTTTTTCAGAGTATGTTTTAAGTTTCCCCCAAAACTAATCCCCAAAATGCAAGTGTACTTCATAAACTATGAAAGCACCGAACATTGCTCTAACGAAAAGATAAACAGGATTTAGGGGCAAAATTAACTTTGCCGTTGGAAAACTGTTGTCCCCATACATCAACATAGGACGCGGTTAGTTCACAAACTACAAATAAGTTTATAATGGCAAAAAAATAATTGTGGTGTAACTACAAATTTACGGTTTTCCGATTATTTCCTTTACGTGTGCTATAAAAAATTACTTCTTGTCAAATTTCATGATTCTAGGTCAACGGGAAGTTTTGATTCCCTTGTGAGTTTTTAAATATGCGGCATAAACGGCCGATTACGTTGAGTTAGAAGTTTGATTTTTTTCACACTCCAAGGGATTGTAGACCTGAGTTTTTGATATTAATTTCAACTTAATAACTCCACGCGTCTCTGAGAAAGCGGGTTATGACAGACAGACAGATGGACAACAAAGTGATACTATAGGGGTCTTTTTTTCCTTTTGAGGTATGGAACCCTAAAAACGGAATTGCATCACAGTAAACAACATTTGCCGTGTGGTTTCCGGTAGAATAGAATAAGACCACTCCAACTCTTCCCGTGGATGTCGTACAAGGCGACTAAGGGAATATATTATAAAACATCAATCAGGCCTCCTCAACCCATCTGGCCAGCGCGGAGAGTGTAGGCCAAATCCTCCGTCTGTCTCCTGCAGTGGAGACAAAAATAACCTGATGATGAAACAATAAATATCTAATATTTTTGATTGCAGTAGTAACAGACGAAAATACAAATAATAGCTTTACTTACCTTAAATCCATAGTTGTGTTTCTCTCAAGAATCAGAACATAATATAATATCTCATGGGAACATGGCATGCAGTATGTTACGAGGTACTTACGTAAAAGTCGAGTCTCCTGTTATAAGTTTTTTATGAAACATTTCTTGTGACATTTGAACCCACCATTTTGGCAGTTTATGTGGAAATGACTGGACAAATTTTGATAGTTTTCATTTGAAAAACACCTAAAGTATTTTTATCATGTAACAATGTCATTTACTTTTAAAATGAAATCGAGGGAGGGTTTAATACATATTGACTACATTTTGCGGAAAAATGATTTCACGAATACTAGACAGAAGACCCGGCTTTTAAAACTGACACAAACATAGAACAGCATTCACCACAAAATGAAATAAACAAAGCACAAAGCTAAAAGGAAAAACGAAACGTACCAGGTGTACTTTTATGTGCAGAACCATTGAGTGTATGGCTAAAATGGGCTTTCTCAGTTTTGGGTTGGATTGGTTGGTTTGCATAGCTATTGCTAATAGACTTCTGAATTTCATTGCAGACAGTATCATCTGCAGAAAAAAATATCATGTTATAACAGCCAGAATATGGTATGATATAGTTTCCACATCTTATGGCTATCTAATGAATTAAATGTAGGAGGCCAAGGCCAACTAGTGCGAATATAATGAAAATAATATTTCGCACAGTAATAATCCTCCATGGTAAGGTAGATTTTGATTTAATTAATGTAATGGCCAAGGGGCAGACACCACACATGATGGTAAGTGGCTTCTGTCCCCATTAACCTCCAGCTTTTGGATTTCTTTTATCTTGTAATTAAGCTGAAATTTAGCAGGATGGTAAGACAATACAATTTATGCCAGGTATATAATGACAGGTTGTTTGATTTTTCATTTATATCAGCTTAAGTTGGCATAGATAAAGCTAAAAGTATTTTGCAAACTAGACCTAATATACATCGTTAACTTAATAAGAGATTCACCCAGCTAGATATTTTATGCTTCTTTTATTTAATTGAGCAAAAAAATAATAATTCCTATCTGAGAAATGTCAAATAACTTCTAAAATATTCAAATAAATCAAGGAGTTATATAAATCAACAATTCCCCAATATCTCTAAAATACTTGTGGTGTTTAAATTTACGAATCAGTGTTGCACTTCATCTATTTAGAAAAATAACATTCAAAGATACACATTCATCTGTAAGAAAATTCATGCAATGCCTTTAAGAGTATTTTAATTACTATTTCAGATGAATCAGTGCATCTTAAAATAAAATAACAAAGCGTAACTAAAAGAGCAAAACACACATACTAATAAAATGAGGCATGACGCCACCTCCTGATCCAATGTGTGTTTTCTTCGGTGTTGTAGTTCCTGCAGTAGGTGCTCCATCTCTTCGGGGGAACTGTACCTTGCGAGTGTCCAGCCAAGACTCGCCAACCCACTCATCCAAGCGTTTGTTGACTAAAAATAGGTATTATATATTTTATTATTACATGAAAGTGGGAGTTTTATTAATTTCCCCCCAAGTGAAGAAGTTTAAACTGAAGAAGTCAGTTTCTAGTTTCTGGTCCTTAGTATTAGTTTTCAAACAAAAATATAATTTGATTTACAGATAGAGTATAACTGTGCCTCCAACACTGCATTCACAAAACACTGAAATAAGTATTTTGGGAGTCTTAAAAATATGTATACTCCTTTCTCAATCTCCACTCCACCCCTCCCTCTCTACTCCAGGTTCAATATTCTTCTGATTGAGTGAGCCGATTGCAATGAAATAAAGTCCAAATGTTACTTCAAGTTAAGCTTTAAGTTCTTTTTATGTAGGTTCTTCTAAAAACCTACATAAAAACATTAACTAAATGCAATCTACCACTTATCCTTCACCCCTCCAATGATTTTTTTTGCAAATATTCTCATTGTCCAGATATGCAGTTTACAAATTAAATGTATAAATTGTTCAACTCTATTATACTAAATGGTTTCGGTGTGACCACCTTGATGGGCTAGTGGTTCAAGTGTTTGCCGTGTCCAACAGAGATCCAAACACAGTTTGGATTGTTATTGGCCAAGTACACTGTGCAGGTGTATTGAGTTGCAAAGTTGGTCTTCGAGGGCCAAGTTATGACAAACTTGACTGTATTATAGAACTAGTATTTATATTTTGCACCCCATTATCAACATTATAATCTAGTTACTTAGTTTCTATATCATTGAACAAAGCCATGAAGAATTGTTGGTGATTGGAACTGTGTGTCTGTCTCTATGAATTTGAATGGTGTAATACTTACAATCAACATAGTGGACGTAGTATCCCCTTTGTCCACGAATATCTTTGATGCTTATAATTTCAGCGAGGGGCCAGTCATCACCTCCTTGCATTCGGACTGGCAATCGACACCCCTCCAATAATGCAGTCTACAATGAAAAAAATAATGAATTTATTTCAAGTATGATCCATAGTATTATTACACAAAATTTTAAATTATACAAATTCGACATACCGCAGAGTCACAAAAAGTGGTGAGCTCGTCTTCATTTTCGTTCATTTTACACTACAAAACAAAATAAATCCCCATACAATGTCTGCCAAGCTAAATGAAATGTCAAACAATCCTTTTTTTAAAATGTTTTATACGGCTCTAAATGTCAAGTGTTTCTTACCAGGTTTTTTTAAGCCTGCCTAAACCTTGGCGGAAAACAGCAAAAACAGTTATATCACAGAATACTAAATAGGACCAGAAGTCTCTCTTTCGAATAAAACGGCGTTTAAGTACCAAAAACATACCTAAACTACGCTTCCCTTTCTATTGTATAACTCTATCTCGTTCAGACGCGGCACGTGTAACGTTAGGGTTGTCATCTTGTGAACCCATAATTTAATCTAAGTATTTATGGGTAGTACACAAGTACCTATTACTCTTTTTAAACAATGACTTTTGAAATATAGTTTTAGACCCGAAAACTATTTGTTTTACAAATTCCCGCATACTTACATAAGTAAGTAAGCAACTTTGGTGTATCTATCTTATTTTTAGTATTGTAGCTGAGAGTTCTGAGGGAATTGAATTCTGAGTTTGTACTGAATGACTGAATGATCGCAAGACGAGGCTTGCGGCTTATATTCTCCGGACAGTGGAAGACGGTGGGGGTAGAACCGATCAGAGTGGAGGACTCATCGAACTTTCATCAAAATCCATCACCTTCTAGAACCTTCCATCACCTTCCATGACCTTCTAGAACATTCTCGACCCTTCCAAATAATGTACCTAAAAAGTTCTAGAACATTCGATACACTTTCATACTTTTCTCGAACTTTCCATACCTTTCCATAGCACACCAAAATGATATTTCTAGAACTTGTTCTAACTTTCATCAAAGTCCATCACCTTCTAGAACCTTCCATCACCTTCTAGAACATTCACGACCTTTTCATATGATGTACCTAAAGCCTAAAGAGTTGTAGAACATTCGGACACTTTCAGACTTTTCTCGAACTTTCCATACCTTTCCATAGCACACCAAAATGATATATTTCTAGAACTTTCTACAATGTTCTAACTTTCCTCAAAGTCCATCACCTTCTAGAACTTTCCATGACCTTCCAGAACATTCTCGACCCTTCCATATGATGTACCTAAAATGTTCTAGAACATTCGAGACACTTTCAGAGAGACACTTTTTTCTCGAACCTTCCTGATATTTCTAGAACTTTCTACAATGTTCTACCGTTACTAATATTTTCGAGAATATTCTGTAGGCACATCCATAGTTCGGGGAATCACTATTAATATATACATAGCTTTTCTAGATTAAAACAGAAAATGCCCTTTTACATGGAATTAATCCTTTAGTGTTATTAGTGTTTTAACAACCGAAAGTGATACAATATCGCCTGTAATAATTTCTGTAATGTATCACCACTCGCGCGTGCATCACATCGAGCGGGCGGCAACCGACTGATTTTGTCCGGTCGACCCTGCACCGCGATTTTTGTAAACAAAGTCCGGAGTGAGACAGGCCTGGTTATATAAAGGACCCGTGGTCGTATATGCCGTAGCCAAATACATTATGCCGAGATAGTTGCCAAAATCGGCAAAAAAACTTGAAAAGTTAACAAATAGAAAATACTGGCAATAGGTACTGACTATTTTTAGCTTCTCAGAGTAAAGCAAAAGCAATCACAAATTAGATAGAGTATGTCCTGAATTGGCAGTCTGCTATGATTAAATAGGTAAAAGATAGATTTAATCGCGATATTAGTTTCTAATTTAGTTCAATAAAATTTACGTCAGACTTTTATTTTTATTTATTTTTAAAATACGACTTTAACAATTACATCAAGAATTACAAATTACCTCAAGAATTAAATTTTTATGAAAATAACTATAATAATTTAAATATTTATAAATACATATTTACTTATTATATTTATTTTCATTATCCCCACAAAATATTTCTGCAATGTAGTATATTACCTACTTACCGAACGTCACTTTATTCATGAAAGAAATTGCTGAAAAGAGCCTAAGTTGAATAGTTTAGTCAATTCTGTTTGAGTTTAGTTACCGTTGCCTTTTTTTTCATTTTAACGGGTGAGATCGCGAGAAATTTAAAATAACCTCAAAATAATTTCGAATTTGAATATTTTGAATTGAATAAAATAAAAAAATATATTTCTGTATCAACTCAACCATAAAAACATTTTTGGAAATTTTGTTTTTGCGGGTAATTCTTTTTGCCATTGGATTTGATTGGTTATTTATTGAATTTATCTTCAATATATATCTGAATAGAATTCAAAATGAGTGCTCCAACAGAAATGAGTGAAGCTGATCAAATCAAAACGGTGAGTTGTAAATGCAAGGGGGGGTACCGAGGAAATAATAGAATTAGGGGTCAAAGTGTAAAAAAGAAACCTTTTAAATTTGGTACAACTTCGCTCTGGCAATAGCAACCTAACAAACTCGTCCCTTTGCTCATCGCAATGATTTTTTCAGTCGGTTCAGAGTTTCCTACACTCCGACCGCCCTAGCACCTTATCCAATGATGATAAAGTGAAAATTAGAATGGACTTGACCACATTGATAATTTTTCACATTGATAGTTTTTTCTTTGCGCCAATATTTTAATAGGGTTGCCCCTTTTTTTATTCTATAGTTCAAAAACTATTGCCTGCTGTTATCATCATCATCACCCTATCACCTATCACTGCTGACCTCGGTACACTATTATCAATGCTTAGTACTTAATAGTGTTTAATTTTTGTTTACAGTTTAAGGATTTCCTCATGCAATACAACAAATTGTCAGAGCTATGCTTCAATGACTGTGTACATGACTTCACATCTAGAACTCTCAAGAATTCAGAGGTATGTAGATATTTAAAACATCCCCAAAATTTCTGGTTTTTGAAGGAGATCCAAAAGAGGGGAAAGTAGAAAAAAATTTGCTTTTATTTGCTGACTTTTCATTTTCAAATTAGATATACTGCTGTCTGTAAATCTTACTAATACTACAAAAATTAAAACTTACAGGTCTGTAGCATATTTATAAACTGTGGCATACATTTATTGAGGCATATTTTGATTGACTGCACTTCTATTTGGTTACAGGACAAATGCACACTGAATTGTATGGAAAAGTATCTACGTACAAACCAACGAGTTTCACAGAGATTCCATGAGTTCCAAATGATAGCCAATGAGAACATGATAGCACTGGCTCAGAAATCTGGTAATCCTAGCTAAGTGCAGTGCTTATGGTACAAACTTTATTTATTAGACCTTTTATTAGAAATTTTTGTTAAAACAAAATATTGTTGAATGAAAAATAGAACTTGTTTAAGCAATTGACATTGTTTTATGATTGTTTTGCACAATCTAGTGGATACCTGTGACTTAGTTGGTGTCAAAAGTTGACTCCCGTTTTCTACGTTCTTGGAGGTATATTGAAAAAAAACCAACATAGTCATTCACTTGAGTAAGTTGTGTGCAAAATGTTTTAATTTCAGACCCAACAATTGCTGTGTGATAGGTCAATGGTTCAGTCAGAGTATATGTCATATATGGCCATGAATTAAATTATGTTTTTGTAAATATCCCTACAATTTATCAATAGACAATGTAACATATTGTAATAAAACAACGAATAAATTAGTTACACATAACATAGTATTTAATAGGTGTCTGTAAAGTTAAGTTTTCTGTTGGGAGGAATGGCGTGTCTTGCGGATTGGTAAATTTTCCTAAACCGGTACTTAGTATATTTGAACCAAAGCAGATAAAAAAATATTTCTTCCAAGTCAAACCCCAAGTGGGTAGCTCTAAGTGCTAGCCAAATCATTGTAGCCTTCACTTATGGTGGACAACCACCAGCAATGCATGTACTGCTCCTCTTCGGACAAGGTTTGTAACACTTCTGTTCGGGTGGTGTGAAGTCTATGACGAATGATGATTGTGAGCTTGTAAAGTCAAATTGGTAATCGTTAAACTTCGCTTCTACACTGTACTTGGCTCTTTCAGCTGGAGGTTCATTTGGGTCTGTGTTGAGGACATATTTCAATGGATACTTCCCAGAAGGAGCGTTGCTGATATTAGACGGTTTTGTGCAGATTGTGTACTGTCCAGCGTGCCTGATGATCCTTATGAGAGGTTGTGAACATATTGAAGGTTTACAACAGGAGGAGGAGGAAGGGCAAACAGCCACGCATTTGGGTACGATACAGCAGGGCTTGGAGCAGGACGGTTTTGAGCAGATAGTCGAACAGCAATCGCTGGATCTCATGCAGTTGTGTTGTTCAATTTTGCGGAGTACTGGGCAAGAAATGTGACCTGGACGCCAGCCGCAGCGCAACTGAAACAACATCATTATTATCAACAACCTACTCATATAAGTATGTACTTTGTTGTAAGGATTGAGCCCTGATCACCACTGCTGTTTAGTGATCATTGATCACAAGACACGAGCGGTATTCTCTGTCTTATTTTTAAACATGTGTGGATGGTTCGTTTTCATTTAATCGTCAGAGCCTCAATCACTTTTTACCAGGGTGTGAAGACGCTGTGGCGCATACGATATCAGACGTGGTTGGATAACGAATGTCTATGACCAACAGTGGACGTCTGGACATTGATGATGAATGATGCAGTGCATAGGCAAGTAAGGCTAATAATTTTGGCAATGTCACATTGTCTTCCGTAAGTCCGTCCCGTGACTATACTATCGTGAAATTATCGTGTTGGAAACAAATACATCGGGTGCTCACAAAATTCAATTCACAAACAACTTACTCTCGGTTATACTTAATTAATTAATAGGTATTTAGAGGAAAAAAGTAATTTACTAAGACCCTACATGTGGTTTCTATATGACGGACAAAAATAAATAGTGATGAGCCCACTTTACAAAAATCAGTCACGCCAGCGCCATGGGCCTTCGTGGTTTTATTTGATTGAAGAAACGGTTGCTGTTGTGGTCAGTTACTTAGGCGTCTTTACATAGGTACCTGGTGTTCAGGTGCGTCTCTGGCCGTGTAAAGCCATCCCATGTTCTTGGGCACCGGCCCTGGCTTCACCTCCTCCCTGTCCAAGCATCTGTGTCTGGGCAGGTCGCAGCGGCCCAAGCACGCCACTGACGACTTGTTTGCTAAGTAAGCAAACATACACCAATTAAATCAGTGTAACATGCTAGTACGGTCCTATAGAGGGGCGCGCTACAGAATACACCCACGTTCATTAATATTATGTACTTATTAATTACTAATCATAATCTGTTCAAAAATAATTCTTTATAGGTACAGTTTGTAACAAATGCTTAAAGAACAGTTGTTATGATGATATGATTAGTCAGAAAATGTCTATCGACACTATGCAAACGACGACTTCATATAACTTTCAGGTCCTATGATAATTATTGTATTCAATTATTTATAATTCACCAAGTTCATCCTAAATTTGATTTTCCGAAAGGATTAGCAAGCTGAAGTGGCAGAGGGCGGGTCACATCTGTCGCAGAATCGACGGGCATTGGGGTAGACGAGTTCTGGAGTGGAGACCGCGGATTGGCACGCGCTGGGTGGGACGCCCTGCCGCCATATGGACCGACGACCTAAAGAAGGTGGCAGGAAGCGGCTGGATGCGGATGGCGGAGGATTGTGTGTGGTGGTGTTCATTGGCGAAGGCATATGTCCTGCAGTGGACGTCTAAGGGCTGATACTCGTATGATGATGATGTTCTAATTTTAACTTTACTTCATTGGATTATGTTCTGGATCTGGTCATTCAATTGGAAGGTGTAGCATATAGCATATGAAATGACAGGACCAGTAGTAATTTCACACAAGTGGGACCCTTCCCCACGATCTTTGGCGCTCGAACCCAACGCTCAAGTCATAGGCAACGAGGTGGTCATCATAATCACATCAGTTCTTCGATGTCCACTAAAATATAAAAACCTCGAGCCCACCGTCACAGTGTCCATGTTTCTGCGCTGTAGGTCATGACAGGCAACCCGCACTGTTTAAAGACTTCTTGTCTATAAGTTTTGTGGAATAGGGGATGTGAAGACTTGACGCAGTATTCTAAATGCTGCCCAGCCCAACTGGATACCAGGCGGGCAAATATGTTTAATTACACTAGCTTACCAATCCGCGATTTCCTAGCGTGAACATCGAATGTTTATATTAAGATGCAAATACACCATTTTAACCCTTATTTGTACGACACCATTAGTAAGCAATAAATTGATGTTGGGTTTGCAACTGTTTAGTCCGTGGGGCTAGGGTTAGGCTAATAGAGCCTTACTGAGTCATGCGGGGCTCTGACGAGGTGGACAATAATTTCCCTAGATTGAATTGCGCAAAATGGCGATACATCGTCTCTGAATCTGGGATCAAGGCGTGAGAATTATGTATGTATGTAGTCCGTACTTACATTGACCAGGCTTGCAGCAACACGCCATTCTTTTGATTATGACCTGGTCAAAATAATATGAAATATGATTACGTCTCCTTAACACGCATTGAAAACACCTGGATGTGTTACTATAGTCCATACCCTTCCAGTTTCAATGTAGCGAAATTGGGCAATGACCAAGTTTGGGTACCTGAGTGCCTAGACATGGTCACTGACGTTCAAAACCGGAGTTAGCGATTAATGGAGCGCAGCATACTGAACGTAAAATTGATGGTACGGGTCAGAAACACGACGTGGACAGCAAGCTTGTAGGTTAAAGTGAAACTGGGCAGGTTATGTAAAATGCATGCACATTAGAGAGAAGGTAGTCACGCAATGGGCGACTCTTATCTTCATAACCACGAAAAAATCTAAGGTACCTCCACCTTTCTAGATGATTTCCTTCAAGAATAGCCACAAAGGGTTCACGACCAGCATCTTCACCCAAAATACCGACGACGTCCAGTCCACTGCTGAACATAAGCCTCCCTAATAGTATGCCCCTTTTGGTATGCTGTTCATTGGGAGATTTGCCATAATCACCATGCTTGGCTGGGGGAATGGTGATCGCAATAATGATGCAATCCCTTAGTCGCTTTGACGACACCCATGGGAAGTTGAATGGGGGAGTCCCTATTCTAAGCCGGGAACCACACTGCTAAGCTGTATGGAAAAGATAGATAGGGAGGTCTTTGCTTTGTTTAGTAGTAAGAAACTTATAGACTGGTATAAAAAATATTAGGTAGGTCGTTGAAAACGTCTATTGATGATAAATGGTCATCGTATCTAAAAACCAAGATTACAGTGTTAGAGTTGTCGACGTTTGATACCCTGGTTAAGTTCATCAACCCTCAGTATACCTACGTTCCAATGATTAAGCGCATGTCTACTTCCAAAACTGGCTTTGTTTTTTTTTAAAACAAACCAAGTCTTTTTCTCAGTGCCCAGTTGTATTTATACAATGACTACTTCAGTTGAGTTTATTGATCAAATAAATTCAAGAAGTACCTACCTATACTTACTTTTAATGTTTTAAATATTGCCACATTACTTTACAACAGTGGCTTATCATAAGCCAGGTCATGGACGTTTCGATAGTGTTTAGCGGTAATACGATTACAATCCTAAAAGAGCGATCTCTGGACTAAAACCCTACTTCAGGAATCTGGCATTAGACTACACAAGTGCTACTGACGGAATAAACGTAGCTAATGCTTAGATTGGCTTTACATACCCTGATGTTGTTACTATTGAAATATTTTTTGCTTTAGTCATGCTTATGGTAGCTGAAGAAATCTACTATGCTCTGGAATTTTTTACCACCTACATGGTATTTATTTACAAGATAACTATGAAAAATATGTTTTCATGTTTACAAGAGGTGATGATGTGACTGATGGTAATGACAGCAGAATAACTCATGTCATAGGAAAAAGTCAAGATTTTATCTTTAGAACTTTTTGATTTATTTTCTTTCGTACACGTCTGTCTTATTCGGTTATAGGTTCCTTTTAAGTTAGGACTAGTTTAATGTCAGATGAATTTGAAAAAAAAAATCAGGTTATGGAGTTTACTTTATCTTTAATACTTGGTACATACCTACTAATGTCTAACTGCTCTGAACTAAAAAGCTAACAACATTTTACTAGATAGTTACCTACTAAAGTAGTTCTGATACATACCTGTAGGTATTAGGTTCTTTTATTAAATTTTACGCCTCGTTTTAATAATAAACTGTGACGGAAATTTTTTGCTGACGCGGTAACTTGGTTGAGGGAGAAGTCATACGCAATAATCCTGCTCGTATGTTTTTTAAAACTTTAATTTTTATTTGATTACCTAGTAATATATTATCTTTGGTAATTAACACTGTCGCTTAAAAGCTTACTAATGTTTAGATTCCAGACATAGCAATAGCAGAAAAAGTTAATGTTCTGAAAAAAACTGAAGACTATCATCTGCATATACTAATACAATCTAAACTGGAACTCAATCAGTTGATACAGAACTCTTATTTATCTCATCATAAACAGACCGAGCCGTAGTTTAATTTACATCAACATTAGTTTTGCTGGTGGCTATATTAAGAACTATTGGTAAAGAATGAAAATTGCTGCAAAGATAGCTCCTATTGTCACTACTAGCGCCACCACTAATCAGCAAATGGACGACGTGATATTGCATGCTGTGTTAGGTAGGTACATTGTATTATGTAATGTAAGGTTTAGTTAGTCACTAGTAGATGTTTGAGTTGAATGGTTGCGTTGTTGGTTCGTTGATAGAAGATGATAAGGATAAAAATATGTATTTTCCTGCACATCGTGTACATAATTACAAATTGTGTTTCATACAGAATATTAGCAGTATTTCCGTACAATGGCCGGAGCCACCATATTTATTATTCCTCTATAATCGAAGAGTTAGCCTTAAGGAAGCACGATGTGACTGTTGTGAATTATTTTCCTCTCAAGAAAATGCCAAATTTGTATCAAATATCTCTTCAGAAAGACGACGCGAAGAGTGACACAGTTGATATCGAAGACCATCTGAAGAGCATTCCGAGTAATGATTTACTTATTGACTTCTTCAAAGCGTACGACACTATTAAAGCACTGACTTATATAGCCAACAGTAACTGCGAGAAATTGTTGACAAATAAAGATGTTCAAAGAATAGTAAAGGATGAAAAGTACGATTTGGTTATAATAGAGCAATTTGTGACGGACTGCGGATTCGCTCTCGCGCACAAATTGAACTCGCCTACGGTGGGAATGACCGCTCACGTTCTAATGCCGTGGACCTACTCAAGGTTAGGCGCTCCTAACAACCCATCATTTGTGGGCAATCATTTCTTCGGCAGTGGGACGAGACCGGATCTGTTTAACAGAATAAAAAGCGCTTTAATCAACACGTTCCTCAATTTGTACTACAGATTTATAACCCAAAGAAATGATTATGAGATCGTGAAAAGATTTTTCCCAGATACACCAGATTTAGAGAGCCTCGGAAGGAATATGAGTTTGATTATGTTAAACCAATATTTTCCTCTTACTGGGTCTCGATTGCAAGGTGCTAATGTTATAGAAGTTGGTGGTCTACATATAAAACAAACTAATAATTTGGCTGATGAGGTTGGTGTTTCATGATATTGACTAAACTTTGAGCATCGATTTCTTCTTGCTTCTGCTTCATTCAATGGATGGTAAACCTATTTGTAGTGTTATAATATCCTATTTGTCCTTTTAGACGAATGAAACTTTTCTTTTCGTGGAGCCATTTTCTTAGCCACTCTCTGAAATGTTAACGTATAATTATTTACAGGAATTGGAAAAGTTCTTAGACAATGCTGAAAATGGTGTAGTTTATATAAGCTTCGGTAGCGTTGCTACGAATTTCCCACGTAAAACGTTGGACGAAATAATAAAAGTATTAAAAAACTCGAACATGAAATTTGTATGGAAACTAGATAATGTAAACCATCTCGATATTCCTACAAATACTCTTCTGAGGAAGTGGTTACCACAGCCGGCTATTTTGTGTAAGTATTATTTATTACCTTTTCTACATATTAAATATAATTTTACTAACTAACATAACTTTTATATCATCATCAGCCGAAATACGTCCACTGGTTCAGCATAAGCCTCACCAATAGAATGCCACTTTTGGTGTTCTGTCAATTGTGAGATTTACCATAATCACCACGCTTTGCAGGCGGATTGGTGATCACAGTAATGATCTAAGTACACACAGGAGAACGCTGCTGCACGTCCCTGGTATGACTTTTATATGATTGCTACGAATTTTGTAGTGTAGCCATTTCCATATAGCCAAGTTCAGTTTTTGTCGATATCTCTAGATGTTTTCCAGAAACTTTAAATTGACTTGTTAACTGGTCGAAATTATGCATTGTTCGAAGGTCGTTGACGATGAATTCATAGAAAAAAATAAATGTGGAACTTCTGGGTTTAATTAAGTTCTGGTATAGATTTTGATTACATCACCTAATACCAATATTTTATTATTTTCTCTTTGCTCCAAAATATTTATTTTTATAAAATAAAGAAAAACCTGTGGTATCATAATATTCTGTTTACAGTTCAATACCTATTTTTACTAATTATTGCACTTATTTTTAAATAGAAACCATTTAGGTATCTAAATGATTTTTAAATCCACTATATATCATTTAAACATTACATTCGTCGGAACTGACAAGTGTTGATCTTGTAAAACGCCCTTCATCTTTGGTCATTTCATTTAAAGATTTGGCATCTATACCTACTCGTAGATGTACAAATAAATATGCGCGGTGGATTAATGGGCAATTATTAAATATCATACAAGAATATCTGCATTTCAGCAAAATTTTCAGCAAAGCCGGTTTTATGTTATTTTCAGGTGGTTTTTATTTAAATAAGTGTTTTAAATTTAAATAATTGTTTATTATTTTAAAACTGATAAGAATTTTAACACTAACCTTTTCTTATAGCATACTTATACTTAATATTTATGTAATTTAAGCAACTGGTGTATTTTATTGTACACCTGTATGAGTATACTCGTATTACCTCTAGCTGCGTTAATTTGATTTCAAGTTCACTTTACTTATACCCTTCCTTATATTATGTATGTACTTGTAACCATGAATAATAATATTAGTAGGTACCTACTTTCTTTTGTTTAGGTCATCCAAAAGTCGTAGTTTTCATAACACATTCAGGCATGTTAAGTTCATCAGAATCCATGCACTGTGGAGTTCCTGTTGTCAGCTTACCTCTATTTGGCGATCAGTTCGCAAACGCAAAATCAGCTGTCGAGAATGGTTTGGGTGTTACCGTAGATGCAGCGACGCTTGATCAGAAATTATTGGAAGAAGCTATTAATACGGTACTTCAAGAAAGGTAAGTTTACTACCAGTATATAGTTTTTCTAGAAAATAATATAAAAGTACTCCTATTAACTTAGAAGAATCGCAATGAAAGGACTAAGTATACCTCGTTGTCTCATTTGTTAAATGATTAAATTATTCACAGATATCAAACAAGAGCCAAACAGCTTTCAAAACTTTGGAGAGATAGACCCATGTCTGCTATAGATACTGCTATTTACTGGATCGAGTATGTGGCAAGACACAAAGATGTTATCGACTTGAAACCCCCAACAGTAGATTTACCACTGTATAAATACTTAATGCTAGATATATTCTTTATTATAGGATTACTCACTGTGATAATAGTTTATGTGACATTTAAATTCCTTGCATCAATTTTAAGAATGCTACTCAGAAAGCAAAATACAAATAAAAAGAAGAAGAATAAATGATCTACAAAGTATTAATTTTAAGATAATTTTTGTCACGATTTAAAACGAACTGAAGTAGATAGACTTAACTATCTTATACTCATTACAGAACGTTTGTAACACCTACGTGCTACCTAATCATTATCATATCTCAACCTATCATATATCATTGATTTGATTTTATATAAAGTGACCTACATATGAAGGCAACTAATAGATAAATTAATTATATTATTCATCATTTTATTCCGTGTCTTAATTGTAAATCTTGATAATAAAACTGTAACCATGTTGAAGTAGCCGACGAAGTGGTCAGACCCGGTGAGCAGGGTGGCAGGCGCATCCTTAGTGGTGCGGCTGGCCAATGACCGCTATGCGTGGAGGTGCATTTTATACGGTCGCGATCCTCAGCAGTGAGGGGACGACAGAGAATAGAAGAGAGATGTGAAGTAATTAAATAGGAAGGTCAAATAGAGTTCCGTAAGTAATGTTTAAAGTTAACGTTTCGTGATTCGCTTGTAATACTCAATCGCATATAGGTATTGTATTTATAAATAGCTTTTTTAATTAGGTTTTTAAACGTAGATCTCATAATATGAATCTAGAGTGTCGTTTTCCGGTTTAGATACGAAACTCTAAAAAGCAGTATTAACTGAACTCACAGCACTGATACCCTCCAACAGTCTTTATCTAAAGAATTAATTCAGTTCGTAATCAGTATTGGATTGTAATGGTGGATTTCTGGGAGATTAAATTGTTTAACTAGTCGCCTTGTTTGTCGAAAATCTACTTTAAATAAGTAGAATCTGATACGACTTGTTAAATAGCAGAGGTGGTGTTTTGCAATTTAAAATGTTTAAAGTTATTTTAATATTGGTGATTGCGTTGTACAAGTGTTTTGCATTCAAGATTTTATTCTTATTGCCATACAATGGGACCAGCCACCACGGCTACTATACACCTCTTATTGAAGAGTTAGCACTAAGAGGTCACGAGGTCACTGTCGTGAACTATATATCTATGAAAAATATGACAAATCTGAAACAGATATCACTGCAAGATGGATTGCATAATGCTAAACGACAGATAGTAATGAAACACTATTACCAAAATGTTCCAAGTTACTTAAGGGATGTTTTCATATTAATAGAAAATGTACATGCCCAAAAAGAAATGGCAAGGACCAATTGCGAAAAAATATTTTCTAATAATGAAGTTCTGAGACTCATAGAAAAGAAAGAAAAATTTGATGTTTTTGTTTTAGAGCAGTTTTACAGTGACTGTGGACTTGCCTGGGCAAATAAGATCGGTGTTCCTACAGTTGGTATATCTGCTCATATTCTGTTACCTTGGACTTATCCTAGACTGGGTATCCCAAATAATCCAGCTTATGTACCAAGTCGTTTAGGTAAAAACGGTCTTTGGGCAAGAATTAAGGCAGTTTTCTTAAACATGTATTCAAACCTATATTTCCGCAATGTCATACAAAAATTGGATCACACTATTGCATCAAAAGTTTTGCCTGACACTCCAGACTTGGAAACAATTGCAAGGAATATGTCTTTGGTTATGGTGAACCAGTACTTTCCGTTGACTGGCTCCAGGATATATGCGTCAAATGTAATTGAGATAGGTGGCATGCACATAAGGATGAAAGGTTTCGAACACCAGGTACGTACCGAATTTATGAGTTGATAACATTAATTGCCTATCTTATTAATATGCTAGATTTTGAAAAAAATTTGCATTTTAAATAAAACAATTTCAGGATTTACTGAAGTTCATAGAAACAGCTGCTAATGGTGTAGTTTACATCAGTTTTGGAAGTGTTGCGTGTGGTCTTCCTGAGATGAAGATAAAGGCTATTCTAAAAGTAATTTCAAAATCAAACCAAAGGTTCATTTGGAAGATGGAACAAGTTGAAAATATTACTTTACCTACAAATTTGATGATTAAGTCATGGATACCGCAGGTCGATGTATTATGTAAGTATCTTTGTTAGCTTTTAAACAGTTTTTTTACATGTGATTCTATACGAATAAATCTTCTGATAAGCTCGAGGAGTCTGAGGAACTAGAGTATTAAAAGTATTACAGTAATTTGTCTTTAAGTTACAAAGATCTTGTAAACTCTAAATAAATTGCCCTTATTATTTGTCTGAGTAAGGGATGACGATACGAGTATTATTACTTCAGATATTATCGTTGTTACAGGTCACCCGAAAGTGGTTGCTTTCGTAACACATTCTGGAATGCTAAGTTCTGTTGAAGCTATGCACTGCGGAGTTCCTGTGATTAGTGTCCCCATCTTCGGGGATCAGTTTGCGAATGCTCAGTCGGCCAGAGAGAGTGGTCTTGGTGTGACCATTGACTTTATTGACCTTGACGAGAATTCGTTAAAGAAAGCTTTGAATGAGGTGCTACACAATCGGTAAGTATTTAATGTGTCAAGCTAGTGTAGACAGTGTGCCTTGTTTTGAAATATTGAGTACCTAAGCTGTTTAACTAAGCTTAACTGGTCTACTTCATATTGATGTCATTTAATCAAAATATTTTGAATTGTTCCGTAGGTGTTCTATATTTTTTATGTATATTTTTGTCAATCTATCATTTCGATCGTAGTTCTGTGATTTCGATTGAATTTCAACCTTGTAACTGTATTCTACGACTTGATTTTGATTATTTACAGATATCAGTCCAGAGCAAAATATTTGTCTTCTATATGGCGTGACAGACCAGTACCTCCTCTCGATACGGCCGTATATTGGATACAATATGTGGCCAAACATGGAGGGACTCTGCTTCGACCGCCCACTGTCGATCTACCATTATACCAATACCTGATGTTAGACGTACTGTGCTTTATTGTCAGTATTATAGTAATTATTTTATATGTCAATTTAAAAGTAATTTTGTTTTGTTTGAGATATTATGGACGAAAGAACAAGAAAGGCCATAACTTCAAGGATGATTAATGAAAAAAATTCCATGAAAATTTGTCAAAATGTTTTAATAACAATAATTCGACTAATAAAGTTTAATCACGTTTATGTCTTTTGTTATTGATTTTTGCCTTCTTTCGTGATCTAAAACAAACTGATACAATTACAAAAGATAGAGACAAAAATACTAATAGAAATATACATATTATATCTAGGTTAATATACTGGTAACAAGGGACATTTGCCGCTGCAGTTCTGAATGTGAAGTTGGAATGTCGTGCAGCGAACTCCGTCCAGAATACAGCGGTGTCCAGCGGGGACATAGGCCGGTCGTGCCACGCTTCTGATACTTTCTTCGCATTGTTACGGAATCTGAAATCGACAAAAATGCGCTAGGTACCAAAAGGTATTCGATTTTGTACTATAATAATAACAATATCGATTTTTGATATTTTTTTATTCTAATCAATTTTATGGGTTGCGAATAGATCTTTTACTTTATAATTTCAACCAGTGTCAATGATCAGTCTAAGGTGAACCTTTACTAATGATAATTAGGATGACTATGGTGCTCTACAATTAATATACCTACTACGAGGGAATTTGCTAAACATAAATACACTTTGTATATTTTTTATCATTCCATACTTTATAAGATTTAACCAGCTGTCTACATTACAGGTGAGATAACGTTGATGATTCCACAGCGAATAAGAGTTAGTTTTCAGGAACTGCAAGAATTGCCAATATGCCTTTGCTTTAATATGCGTTGGTAGTCCAACTTAAGTATACATAATTTTCATGCATGCGATTTTTTTCTTTGGCCTCTTTGTGTGAAAATAACAATTTTATCTTCTGCTGAATTGCATTACTTACCCGGGTTCCAAGACCTTATTGAGAGCAGCTACTAAATTATCTTTGGTCAGATCCCAGTACTGCAATTGTACTCCGAGTCCACTCTCCTCTATGGCTGCGGCGTTAGATGGCTGATCTCCCAAAATGGGCATTGCTATCATTGGTACTCCAAAATGTATACCTTCCGTAGTTCCTCCCATACCGGCGTGACAGAAGAATGCTAATGTCTTTGGATGTCCTGTAAAGTTAACATAATTTTTATTTTATAGCTAGTGGAACAATCATGATGTCTGACAATTATGAGTAGGTATGTGCTTACTATATAATACCTACTCATTAATCTAATTTTAATAACGTACCTAGAATATCAACTTGAGGTAACCAACTGGCAATGTAAAGTTTATTTTTGTCCACTTGCAAAGAGGCGTCTTCCCATTTCCAAATAAACCTTTGTGGAAATTCATTTATAGCGTCCAGAATAGCTTTAACTTTGTCAGAAGGTAATGAAGAACTCTTAACAATTGACCCAAAACTTATGTAAATCACACCATCCTTCGCTTCATCTACAAACTTTTTTATGTCCTGTAAATAAACAGATATTTCTATATAAATACACAACTACCTATTAAGATTTTAAGACATTTTAAAGCCGCGAGTGGCGATGCATCTTTTTTCTATAAATTTCCTAGGGCAGAGTGTTATCTACACTGAGGAAGTAAAAAACAACATTTCAGAATATATGTTGGTGGCTAGCTAAAACTTATATGAGTACGGTGATGGAGAATAGAAATGTATGTTTCTTGGTATTTTAGCCCAGCAAACTACGAAATCTTTGTACTTAGCACCCCCTTGTAAATAATCTGTTTTAATACGTCAAAGTACCTACAGTGTAATTTTTTAGCTTTCCTAGTGTAGATGATACTCTGACTCTATAAATGTATAGAAAGGCTGGCATTATAAATGATGCTTTCTTGATACTGATATTGTACAGTAGATATACACACAAAAGCTTAGAGCTTTTCATCATCATCATCATCATCAGGTTATTTTTGTCTCCACTGCAGGAGCACAGCCCTCTCTCATATGCCGGAGACAGACGCAGGATTTTAGAGCTTTTGCCATAAAACAATTAAATTATCTTTCCTGTAGACCTACAGAGAAATAAAATTGTGACTATAATAAAACTGTAAAACGAAATGTTTCGTACTTATTTAGTAGACACGTAACTTTTATAGAACGCCTGCTTCTTGGTCAGCAACTACCAGGACTTAGATCTCAACTCAGTATGCTTATTAACTTTCTTTTTAATACTTACGCCAGTTAAAGGCTTCGCTGTAGCCACATGATATCCACCAACTTCGATAACATTGGCGGGGAATAATTTCGAACCAGTCAAGACGAAATTATGATATAACAGCAGAAACTTTATTTCGCGAGCTAAATCTTCTAATGGTGGAATGTCATCGAAGTATTTGGCGAGAGTTTTCTGATCACTCCTTTGCGTCACAAAATAATAGAGATGTCTAAAATAAAAATCAAATACAATTCTTTCTAGCCTTTGAATCAGTGTGGGCTTAGTCCCTCCTTCAAGGAAGTGGAAAGACACATAGGAAGGGTTATATGGTATACCCAGTCTTTGATAATGATAAGGCATTAGCACATGGGATGTGATGCCCACGACCGGTGCACCCAATTTATAAGCTATTCCTAAACCACAGTCAGTGTTAAATTGTTCTACAGCAACAACATCAAATTTTGGCCTCTTTCTCATTAAATCTTGCACTTGTTTATTAGCTAACATCACTTCACAGTTTTCTCTTCCAATTGTCGTCAAAAATACTCCCGTTATTAACACAGTGAAATAATTTCTGGATACTGGTGGCGCGACATCTTCAAGAATCTCTACACTTCCCGCCAAACTAATATCGTGATAGTTTTTAGGCGGATCTTTTTCGGGGAAGTGTGATATAACTGTAACATTGTGGCCTCTGTTGGCTAGTTCCCGTAAATAAACCTTAAACACCATGAAATGGCTTTTGCCCTGATAAGGAAAAATGCCTAGAATGTTGAGCGCACGAGCACTGTTTAGAGCAAATAATAATAAACAGATTTGATTGAGCTTCATTGTAGCGCGTGCATTCGTCGGAGCTGACCAATTAAAACTGACGGACGAATCTTTTTAAAGCAAGTTTGAGCCGTCGCATGTACGGATACAGAACTGGTTTTGATATGCTATCTATATAATATAGTACCTGCGCATGTAAAGCGTAGCCATCATCATTAGTGTTTTTTTTCTTACATAATTTTTAAAGTATAAAGTCTGGAGAAATATAATATTACGAAAGAGCGGATCACTTTACCTGTATCTAGACAGTTTTACCAATCAGGCACCTTAAAAATGCTAAGGTAGCTATTGTTTAAATTACAGGATAGTCATTTATTAAGATTGTGAGTCGCTGTGTTATATTAACTCTAAAGTGCTAATTAATATCTTTAGCACACATTTTTTTACGTTTTCAACCGTTGCAAAGGAGACTAATTTTGCAAAACTGTTTTAAAAAGTTAGTCTGTTTTGCGAAAAAACTGCACTTCATTGCGATTCGGCTGTTCATGATTATGATTTATAGTTAAGGTGTTATCTTATCATTACATTTATCAAAGTATAAATAAAACTAGTAAGGTAACTGTCTGAGTAGTGGCGGGTGTTGGATCAAAATAGCTTATTCATGGTTAGATGCAATGTAAATAAATGATTATCTAGTACAGTCAACGTCAAATGTCGAAGATAAACTTTTATTTGTCAAAAGAAAATATCATTATAACTTAAATTTGTAGTAGGTACCCCTGATGCCATCTAGCACTCCTAGACAGAAAGTACTGACGCGGATGTCTCGCGGATGTTTGCCGCAATAAAGCGCTATGATTGGCTAAATACACGTCTAACTAACTGAATGTCAATCGCATAATGTAGTTCATTGAAAAATCAATGAATGTCATCGGTGATTTGTGTAGGCGCGCCATTGTAAAAGTTGGATAACTTTGAGGAATAATATATTACATTATATTATAATGATGCATACCGCATCCTAATGAAGTTACCAAGGTTCTGCAGCGCGTCGGGCATGTTCGCCGCGGCCAGAGTGCCTGACTTATGCGATCATTAGATCTCGTACTGCCTCCTTTTGGGACCGACTCCGTAAGTCCGAAAATGAGATTCTCCTGACAATGTGCGAGTGCCTGGACAGTTCCATCCTTAGATACTGGCTGTCTGTGCATCGCGATGAGAACCGTAAATGAACTAAACTGATATGGACTGACTAATACTATCATACCTATATAATATATATGTTGGTATTTTTATTTTATTTATTGTAATTTTAGTATTTTGTACTAAATTTTAATTTTAATGTAATTATTTTTATATGGATGTTAATCTGAAATAAATGGCTATTATTATTATTACAGCTCTGAAGCAACTCATTGTCTTTCTAATTTTGTTAGTGCTAGACATTCATCTACCTGTACCTCTGTGTACCGCATCGATATGTCGTTGATTTTCTTCGTTATTTTCTTTGGTCGATAATATCCAATTCGTACAAACCGTTTGAATATGCCATCTAAGATTCTATTAGAACAAAAAATCATCCAGTACCATTTTTCGAGATAGGAGTCGATGTTTGACATTAGCTGTTGTACCTTTCCAGTATCGTAAGTTTATGTATGTTATTATGCTTTAGACGTTAACCGCAACTAAGTTGCCACTAAATGTAAATTTACTGCCAGAAATCTTAATTCCTGCAAAATAATCATAAATTAAACTTTTTTTTATTAATTCGGTTATACATTTTACACCTAAACTTACCAGATATTTGATGTTTTAATTATTTCACCTACTTAGGGTTTTACAATTTGATTTCCTTTTATATAATTTTTTAATTGTCACTCTTTCATCATCAGGTTATTTTTGTCTCCACTGCAGGAGCACAACCCTCTCTCATCTGCCGGAGACAGACGGAGGATTTGGCCTACACTCCCCGCGCTGGCCAGACGGGTTGGGGAGGCCTGATTGATGTTTTATAATGTCACTCTTTAAGAATACTTTATTGTATAAGGTAATTTGCAGTTATATTATTTTATTAGTCATCTATTTACCCTGGGTTAATGCTAAGTTTCGATATTTTCACTGCTCAGTGGTTGCGTCCAGTGATAAAAATTCTAAACCAACAGTTGTATATCTAACAGAATATGTTATTTTATATATTTAGTCAATCACGTTTATGCCATTTGTTATTGGAATTTGCTTTCTTTCTAGATTTTAGACAAACTGATACAAAAGATAATATAGACAAAAATATTAGTAGATATATACATATTATATCTAAATTAATATACTGGTAATAAGGAACATCTGCTGCTGCAGTTCTGAATGTAATGTTCGAATGTCTTGCAGCGAACTCCGTCCAGAATACAGCGGTGTCCAGCGGGGACATAGGTCGGTCATGCCACGCTTCTGATAACTTCTTCACATTGTTATGGAATCTGAAATGAACAGAGTTCAGAACAAGAATGAACTGAAATATGCAATGCCTAGAAATTACGATTTGTAGGCAACTTGTATGTAATTACGATATGACAAACGATGTGATAGATAATGGTGAATGGTCCGTAATCAACCAAAGTCAACGTCAAGTACGGGACTTTTGTAATCAAATACTACTAGGACTATGGCGGCCTACGAAGATTCCAGGGAATACTTTGCTTAGTTTGTTTTATAATATAGTTTAATGTTTTATAATGATAGTCAATTACCTACTTATTTCTAGAACTTGACCAGTTATCGCTTATGTTTGGAGTACATACCCAGAGTCCAAGACCTTATTGAGAGCAGCTACTAAATTATCTTTAGTTAGATCCCAGTACTGCAATTGTACTCCGAGCCCACTCTCCTCTATGGCTGCGGCGTTAGATGGCTGATCTCCCAAAATGGGCATTGCTATCATTGGTACTCCAAAATGTACACCTTCCGTAGTTCCTCCCATACCGGCGTGACAGAAGAATGCTAACGTTTTTGGGTGTCCTGTAAAGTAAACATATTATTTATGCCTTATATTATTTATTTTATTATTTTTATTTAATAGTTTATTGTACACAAATATACAAAGAACAACACAAAGAAAAGAAAATTATAAAAAAGGATAAGCTTAACAGTACTTATTCAACAGTACCGTAATAATTTCTTTAGGACTTTACTTTTATGAATGGAGTTATAACAGTATGAAGGTTAAGAAACTACGAAAAAAAAAACAAGACAAGACAATAGCTAAAACAACACTTAAATTTTAGATAAATGAAACGTATCATAATAATAAGATATGTACTAATTAACTTATGTCACATACTTAAGTTATCGAACGTATTATAGGTACCTAGTATATCAACTTGAGGTAACCAGCTGGCAATGTAAAGTTTATTTTTGTCCACTTGCAAAGTGTCATCTTCCCATTTCCAAATAAACCTTTGAGGAAATTCATTCATAGCATCGATAATAGCTTTAACTTTATCAGAGGGCAATAATGAAGTCTTTACAAATGTCCCGAAACTTATGTATATCACACCGTACTTTGATTCATCTACAAACTTTTTTAAGTGCTGAAACACAAACAGTGATAAATTTCAGACGTTTCTAACTTTTATATATATACACGCGTTCCATTCCCGCGTTTGGCGGTTAAATACATTTTAAAATTTGCCTCAGACTTCTGTGACTGGGAAGACAGAAAATCGTTTCGTGAGGTTATGAGTTGCAGAATCACCAGCTACTAAAAATACATGGGATGTAATTTTTACTTACTCTTTTTCCTAAATACATGCTAAAACCGCCTTATTTTTGTAAAAGTATTGAAACAGACTTAAACTATAGATACTATATGTCAGGTCGGCTGCTTGGTCAGCGATCTTCAGGAATTGGGGACTACTAAAGAAGCTTATTATGTACTTATATTTATTGCAACACTCACTCCAGTTAAAGGTTTCGCTTTAGCTACATGAAATCCACCAACTTCGATAACATTTGCGGGAAACAACCGCGAACCAGTCAAGACGAAATGGTGGTACAACATAAAAAACTTTATTTCTCGTGCCAAATCTTCTAATGGTGGAATGTCATCGAAGTATTTAGCTAGAGTCTTTTGATCTCTACTCTGCGTCACGAAATAATAAAGATGTCTAAAATAAAATTCGAACACAACTCTCTCTAGCCTTTGAAATAATGTGGGCTTTATCCCTCCTTCGAAGAAACGGAAAGACACATAAGATGGGTTATACGGTACACCCAATCTTTGATAATGATAAGGCATTAGTACATTAGATGTGATGCCCACGACGGGTGCACCTAATTTGTAAGCTATTCCTAAACCACAGTCAGTGTTAAATTGTTCTACAACAACGACATCGAATTTTGTTTTCTGTATGATCAAATTTTGCACTTGCTTATCTGCTAACATCACTTCACAGTTTTTTATTCCCGTTGTCATCAAAAACGCACTATTTTTAAATACTGTGAGATAATTTCTTGATACAGGTGGTGCGAAGTCTTCAAGAATTTGTATACTTCCCGCCAAACTAATATCGTGATAATTTTTTAGGGGATCTTTTTCGGGGAAGTGTGATATAACTGTAACATTATTGCCTCTATTGGCTAATTCCCTTAAATAAACCCTAAATATCATGAAATGGCTTTTGCCCTGATAGGGAAAAATGCCTAGGATGTTGAGCGCACGAGCACTGTTTAGCGTGAATAATAATAAACAAAGATCAAGATTCATTATAGCGCGTGCTATCCTCCACGTTCTGAGCTAACGAAACTGGTTGGTACGCCGCCGCACGGTTTCTAAACTGAATTCAATATGTTACTCGTATTTGTATTTATGGAGAGAGTAGCCGTCTAGTCATGACGATATTATCATCATTGTCTCTCACAGCTGTTAAAATATACCTAGCTACCCAATATTAAATACTCATTAAGATAATAATTATTAATTTCTTGTACAACCTACTTAAACAAATTGGGAACGATTTACATGTTGTGTTAATTGCAGTATATGTAGATAATATGATATTATGTATTTTATACTTACTAGACACAGAGTCATGTTTACTTATTTGCCGCCTTGTTGCTCGGTCGACAAACTCGAGTGCCAGTGATTATGGTTCGATTCCCATTAGGGATAGGAAACTTTGTAAAGTTGTTCCCAGTCAGGATATTATATTTGTAAATCAGGACACGTTTACAATTAAGGACAATAACAATGGGTAGGTAGTAGTCAGAGCTCGAAGCTCAAATGTCTAAGCAAATACGGGAGTAATCCCCTTTTCTCTCTCTTCTTTCCTCAGGTCCCTCCTTCATTCCCCAAGCACTCTCTATTTCTTCCCTCCCCATCATTCTTCCCCCACCATCCCTTCTTCTTTCCCCTGAGGAACCAACCCTTCTACTCTCTCTGTGAACCTCTCGCTCTGGAGGCATTTACAAAGTGAAAAAATCCGGGTAAAAAATTACGCCTTATGCGAAAAAAAAAACCACTTTTGTTATGGTGCTTTTTTGAGATTTTATTTTAGTTTTAGTAACTATTAGCTGTGCCCGCGGCTCCGCTGGCGTGGACTATAGAATCCGCTCTCTTTCCAACTTCCGGTCCCGTTCACTTTCCCATTTCCACTCCCACTCAGACTCTCAATATCCTAATCCCAAAACAGACATACCTACAAATATTTCAAAAATGACCGAAATGTTTTCTATTACTTATTTTTAGACCCCCCCCCCCATTTTTTTGCAAATATCTTCAATGAACAGACATGGTGCTAAAAAGGATGTAACTAAAAATACAAAAATCCTCAAAAAATTAGTACAAGAATAAATCGATTGACGTGTTATAATGGTATAATGGTGTTATAACCCAGTCTTTTATAATGATACGGTATAGGACATAGTACACATCTCGTACACCCCACAACGACTGGTACACTGTAAATTTTGGTCTCTTGCTGATCAAATCTTGCACTTTGTATTAGCTAATATCATGGTGGCGCGACGTTTTTGAGAATCTCTACACTTTCTGCCAAATTAATATCGTGTTGTTTTTAGGCCAACCTTTTTCGGGAAATTGTGATATAACTGTAGCATTGTGGCCTCTGTTGGCTAGTTCTACAACATAAAATGGCTTTTACCCTGATAGGGAGAAATGTCTAGAATGTTCAGCTCGCTGTTTAGAGCGAATAGGTACTAATAAATAGATTTGAATGAGCTTCATTGTAGTCTTCATGTATCCTCGCTCTGAGATAATTAGAATTGACTGACGTTATTGGTTTAAGAAGCAAATGTGAAGACTGTTGCATACCGTATGGTTGCAGAACTGAATTCGATAGACTCTATACAATAAAATTATCATTGTCGAGAGCCTGCTGTTTAAACATATGTAATGTTTGGTTAAATTATTCATTACTAACGCAAATACTTAGTGAGTGTTGTAGTAAAACTCCGGGTTAAACAAAATATTGCGAAACCCCCCAGCGCTGAGAAAAACATAATTATTATGCGTAAATTGTTCTTGAACTACGTCAAATTTTACCTATTATTGTGGAATTAATTATTATTGAAGTTACCTCGTAGTTTTTGTTTTTCTCTTTGACGTTTGTTTTTCTCGTAAAGTTAAATTAGTTAAGTTTTGGTCACTTAAAACTTAGTTACTACTTAACAATTATTATGTATATAATAAATAAGCCAATATGTAAAGTGAGAATAAAAAAAACTTTAATAGGTATAATATATTAAAATATCTAAAAAAATAAATAGCTATGAATCTCTTGAAAAATAACTTTTAACAATCTTGAATCGTCATGTTTATTATCTACTAGTTTATGTCGTTAAATCTTATGGAGATTATGGAATTAAAGAGTAATTAGGTACAATACAGATTTCAAGCGTCTTTACATCGTGAGTTTGATCAAAGATAATATAATATATGTTTGAATCAATAAATTATTGATCAATGTATTATTCCAAAATAAGTTCCTACATTATTATGTCTGATAAATAATGGATTACTCAATTAAAGAGTTACATTAATTAAGTACCACCCCAACTTTTCAATTCACGTTGTCCTGGCTACAAAATCCATACAGACAAATATCTCTTGTTGTAGATTTGTCTTTCAAACCTAATCCAATGAAAATGTATCATCATAATCATCATGTCAGTCCCTAGTCGTCCACTGCTGGACATAGGCCTTCCCCAAGGAACTCCGGGTGTGGTGGCGTTCCTTGGAGAAATCCTATGAAAAAATATCCTTTCTTGAAAATGTCCAGTTCCCGCCGAAAAATCTCAGTCGCCCTTTCATTCAAGACTGAAGAATTCTATCCCCAAAGTTTTTGAAAACCCCTTTATAATTAATTACTCATTCAAATTTCACTCTTTTCGTTCTTCTATCTTCCACATACGTGCTTTCAGATTTCTCATTGGGACAGCAGCAACAACAACATACTGAAAACAATTTATACAACACGTAGGCTAGAATATAAACTACAAGAGCAATGAAAGCTAAAACGTCCAGCTGTAGTTGCTGATACAGGGGCACTTGGACAGATGTCGGTAAGAGGTTAGGGGCCCCGTTATATCGCGCTGCGTACTCGGTCCAGTAGATGGCGCTTTCTAACGGCGACATAGGACGGTCATGCCATGTGCGAGAGACGAACTTTGCACGGTGTTGCCATCTGAAAAAACAATGTGTTGGTAGAAATTAGAACACAGGTAGATACTAGTCTACAGGTAGATTTCAAAATTTATGTACTACATTTTTTTTCGGTGTTATTTCCATGAAAGAAAATGGGAAAAATGTATTTTCAAATGCATAAAGCTGTCTAAAATGTCTAACATTGGTTGGACTTCCGAAAAACAGCAGGTTAAAACTAAAGATGAAACGGACAGTGGTTTGGCCGGATAACGGCCTATATCCGGCCGCCGTATAGCATTCATTGAAACTAATTCACTATTACTCCTATTTTGACAGATCAATTGATACTGCTGTAAGATAAATACGCTAGGCGATTCTAGGACATGCAAAGTTGGATGCAAATTGTTCAAGGAGTTTGGCACAAAATTCCTTGTGTTTCCCTTTATCAGTAAATCAATTAGACAGCGGTGATTTTAGGAATATTTTGCATTTTAATGAAATATCGGTATCCGCCGGATATTGCGCTACTATCCGGTATCCGGCCAGATAGTCAAACTACAAGCCGGATTAGCCGGATAGAAGCAAGTGCCTAGATAGTCTAACTTAACCAAAACTAAACACATAGCCAATGAAGAGACAGACAGACAGACATACAAGTTTGTTTGTTTTGTTCCTATGTCGCCTAGAATGTTACATCACTCAATAGAAGGTATGTAGGTATCTTCACACTATGTTATTATAGGCTCTATGTGCCACATATGCTAAGATGTCAAGCATGCCATGATGCAACTAAGAGGTAAGTACGAGTATCTACTTTACTCTTCGAACAAATTAGCACTTTATTAGCACTTAAGTATGTACGTACATAAATTGTCCAAACATGTTGGTTCGATTTTTTCTAAATAACTATAATATCGGCGAATGTAATGGTTTAGCATTATTTCTGGTAAAATAACCTTGGATAAAAAAAACTTTTTTACATACTTGGGATCCAGAACTTCATTGATCGCGTCCAGAAGGTATTCTTTCTTCAGATCTTGATAGGAGACAATGGTGGCCATACCAGAGTCTTCAAGTACAGCAGCGTTTCCATACTGGTCACCGAAAAGCGGGATCGCCACCACAGGTATTCCCGCATCTACTGCTTCTATAGTACTGAGGATACCAGCGTGGGAGATGAACGCCTTTACATTGTCGTGTTCTGAAAAGATACAGTGAATGGTACAGAAGTATAGCAAGATTGATAAGTATTCAAATAAAATGAAAATAAAGACTGACAGGTGCTTCAGATTAATCGAAGGCGCTGGACTAGTTATACAATATTTTATATTGTTGTATAAATGGATATAAAGAAAAAACAATATTTTTCGGCATACAGGCTTTATTTAAATTGATAATGTATTGCACAGTAAATGTTAACAGGGTGTGGTTCCAGGTGGAAATAAACACAACATGGAACATGCATAGGGATGGAAAAGATTCAATGATATTTTATAAAATATGGAGTAGACTAACCTGACTGCAACTTTCACAGACTGATGAAATAGAAAATGATGTCACAAAAAGAATTAGAGAAGATTTATTTCTATGAATAGTAATATCGACAGTTATAAATAAAAATATAATAATATTATTCGTCAAAACTTATAAGTTATAATAAGCATGCAAAATGTCTAGATTTCCTTCAATGACAAATCTTATTTAGATACTTACTCAAGATATCGTACTGCGGGAACCATCTCATAGTCATAACATTTCTTGGTAGATTGTCTATATTGCCACCGTCCCACTTCCAAAGCACCCGCAGTGGCAGTTTACCGAACGTTGATAACAGCTCCTTTAATTTATCACTCGGAAGTGTGGAGTCCTTTACAGTGGAGCCCAAGTTGACATAAATAACGCCGTATTCTGCCTCGTTTATGAATCTCTCAATTTCCTGGAAAATATAAAAGAAACAGTTGATAAGTATATTAAGAATGATAAAATTATACGCAAGCGAGATCCAATTCTGTTGATGACAAACGTTGTCAACTTAACACCTGCATCATAATTATAAATGACGAATAGGACGTGTATCTTGACTCTTCATGTTTTTCACGACTACACAAGTGGGCCCCTGATTTTTTGTATGAAATAAAAACCCTAGGCTATATTCCTTTGTAAATATTACAGGGTGTTAGGAATGTCGATGCAATTTTTTAAGAGGTGATTATAAGGTCATGTGTTGATAAGTTATTTTTACATTTTAAACCAAACACACCTTGGTCCAAAGTATTATGGTTCTACACTTTTATTTACTTTAAAATTGATAAGAAAGCACACGTCAAATCGCACTAACGTAGCCATAACTGGATTAAAAACCTGTTTCAGTCCTGTCCTCCACCAATTCGCGCTCCTGAATCTTTTGTCAAAGGGCGGCCTTCGTTTAGTATGTTTTCTCGGATTTCGGATTAACTATACATTAACAAACAAAACAATAAGATTTGTCTACCATTAAGTTTCATTTTGGTGTTTATAAGTATATGATTTGCGACTATTCCTAGAAATATTAAAATAACTAATAAATCATGATACTTTGGACTAAAGTAGGTATGTTTGGTTTAGTGTTACAAAATACATGACCTCTTTAAAACTTTAAACTAACTTTCTTAACAACCTGTATAATGAACCACTTGTAGAAAATTATAGAGACTACAGCCCAATAAATAGAATAAAGACGTAACACAGCTCATTTTGTTTGTAGGTTTTAAAAACAAAACACTTACTTATATGAATAAAAATTGTTCTATACTTACAGTTGGAATTACTTTAGGAGGTCTCACGTGTATGCCGCCTATGTCGATGACATTATCAGGTCTGGCAACACCTCCAAACACCGACTGATGTGTGTTTACAAACACAAAACTAGCATTCGATGCAATACTTTCTAACGAAGGCAAGTTGTCACCCAGATATTTATATAAATAAACGTGGTCGGTTATTTGTGAACCGACATAGTATACCCAATTGGTAATATGATATATCACGTAACTCTTTAAACGTTCAAAGAACCACGGTTCTTTCCCGTACGGCAATCCGGGCTGAGAAATAAAGGCTGAATTGAAATTGATTCCCAGTCTGTTATACTGCCACGATTGGATCGGCTGGGGATTAAAAGCGATATATGGTGCGCTCAAATTTGCGGCTAGCGCCAGTCCACAATCACTATTATACGATTCGACTAGTATAACATCGAATCGAGGCCGAGTCCTTATCATGTGTAGCACTTCATTATTGTTCATCAGAATTTTACAATCGTCGTTGCCTGATTTAGTCGACACTAGCGTTTCAAACGGCACTCGCGACACTTCGTGAACAATCACTGATTCGTAAGATAAACCTTTGTACACTTGCTTCTCACTTAGCAGGACGTCTTTGTATGACGCAGGAGCATTCGGGAGTTGAAAGTGGCTGATCAGCGTGACGTCATTGTTTCGATTCGCCAACTCACGAAACAGTTCACGGTACGTCAGATAGTTATTGCGGTCTAACGACGGAAATATGCCGAGGATTTTGTAACTGTCCGTTGCGAATATTGTTGCCACGAAATAGAAGACGAGGATCGTATATTTTGCCATGCTGGAGGCGGACGCGTTCGCGTTGTTGCAAAGTTAGGTGGTTACTAGGGCGTAAATGGAAGCTTGCTTACGTAGTTATCTAATAATAGGTAGACTATGAGGTAATCGTTACGATGACGCCGCGGTAGTTTCGTAAGTGTCAGAAATATTTGGTGAGCACGCGGTGTGTCATTGAACGTGACCTCGATTTGCATTGAAAGCGAGTTGTGGTGTCGGCGGTGTCGTACCTACTGAATGTGGAGTAAAGAAACTCGTTATCTTTATAATACTAAACAAGGTGGCCAAGTCTGTACTATTTATATTTTAATAAAAATGAGTAAATAAAGTACGAGTAGGTAGAATAAGTTATCAAAACATGATATCATGGTACCTATAAGTACTAGATGTACATAAGTGGTCTTTGAATTTTTTATTCATATTCATTTATAAAAAAGAAGTATTTACTTAGTACTTACCAATATGTATCAAATTTAACTTATCATAAATAAATCAACCGAGAGTGGTATGTAGGCGTGTAACTGGGTCACTCCTGGGAGAAGCGTTCTTCGCGTCATATTCGTAACTTTTATTTTTTCTCATGATGTTATCTATAACGTCTACGTGAGTGCCTTATCGATAGCTTGACTCATTTTTAAGCCTCCTTTCCCGTGTAATTTTAGTTTTCACCAGTAATGAGAATAAATAAAAGTCACGAATCTGACGCGAAGAACGCTTCTCCCAGGCAGGAATGACCCTATTAAAAATTTTCATCTGCCCTTTTTTATTTACAGGTAAAAAAATAAAATTTACATTTTATTTTATTTATTAGGTCACCAATATAGTGTTCATCAATTATTGCATAAGGGAAACACAATAGTAGATTGACTATGCCACCCTAATGCTGTGTTTAATAACTTGCTTTAAATTATATGTATTTTTTAATATTAATAACATAATTTATAAAATCAGGTACCATCCAAAAACTATTATGGTTTTCGGTATAGATAGCACAAAAATGTCATACGAAAATAAAACATTTGCGCTCCGGAAAGCAAAATAAACAATAATGAAGATGTTTCTCCTGCTATAGTGTGCCTTTCATGTATACTTATTGTGTTTCCGAGACGCAAATAGTGTTTGTTTTGGAATTTATAGGATTTGTAGTAATTACTCGTATGTACCTACCATTTCGATATGGCATCAAGCTAATAAGTTGAGCATTCTACCAACTGTTTTAAACCACGCAAAGCCTTAGGAAAAGCTATTATGTTGGCATTGATACACTATCACTGGGGACTGTTTAAAATCCCACGTTATTATTTTTATCTATTAATTCCAAGTATTAAGAAACATAACTAAATAATAAATCTATTAGATACTACCTGTGCCCGCGGCTCCCATCCTATTCCCGCTCCCGCTCCCGCTCCCGCTCCCGCTCCCGCTCCCGCTCCCGCTCCCGCTCCCGCTCCCGCTCCCACTCCCACAGACAAACAGACAAAAATTCCATTGGCTTCAAAAAAAAATTGAATGAATTCATAATTCAGACCAATATTATTGCTACATGAATGGTGAAGACGCATCTTAGGCCCAGTTTTGGGCATTCTCCTTTGATGACTCGATTTTGATAAAAACAAAATTGACCCAAATTTTAGTTGGCCTAGTGTTCTTTCGAGGTATTGCGAGCTCATTTGCGGTGCCATTTTTTCATTACAGATTAAAAATGTGGTTACAGATTTAAAAAGTATAAGTTACTTATACTAGAACACTATTACCATTCAAAATATTCAAAACAAAAGATAAGTTTCTTAAGTTCAGAAGTCATTCGTGGTTCAAATAACAACTTGCCTAAATGTTATCACGTCTACGTAATACGCTAATGATGATTATACATATCTCTATGTTATATATTAGTAAGTGATTAACGCATTGTGTGTTGTTTTGTTATGTCTATGAATATATGTAACAGTTGTCTATGCTTCTGTGTTATGTTACGTATGGTATGGGGAGGAGAGTCGAAACTGCCGAGACTGGAACTACTGGTGTATTCTCGAGCGACCAAGCGCGACCACGGAGCAGTTGCGCTGTAAAACAATGAGCACTTTACATAGGTATCTACCTACATACAGTAGGTCGTGTATAATATTATGAGTATATCTGATAAGATATATTATGTGCCTCCAGTGAAAATGTTACTTTTCAGGAGACCAAATAAATGATTTTCTAATTTTTTTAACTGTACTATGTTTTTTCATATTCTTCTCAATTCCATAAAGAAACCGTTAAACTGTTTTTATGAAAAAAAAAATGTATTGGGACTACTATTGGCGACGATTTGGGCGTGATCTGATGTCGGCTATCCAGGTACGGAGAATAAATGAGATATCTAACTGTCCAGAAATGCTGTTAGTCATAGATACTACAATATGTATATATTTCATTCCAGATTAATAGTCCTATGAAAACAAACGCATTTGCGTCTCGAAAACAAAATACTCAATAGATGGTGTTCCTAAGTGGACTGCAAAGTTTACATGGTAATACAAACCTGTTTTTGCTGCTGGTGACCCTTTCATGTATATGTTACCGAGACGTAAATAGCGTTGGTTTTCATAGGACTATGAATCTGGAATGAAATATACGTAGTTTGCTTTTCTGTACACTTTATGCGACACTAGACAACGAAGAGATAATTTTAAGATCCTAGTACTAGTAGATAATTTTAAGATCCTTGTGTGACTAACTTTATTTTGTTATGCAATGTATAATATTTTAATATGAATAAAGGAACTTTGAAATGAAATGAGACAACGAAAAATCGTACTACGCTAGTCAGTTATTTTATTATAATTATTCGGAGTTCATACGGATTTTTAAACAGTTTATAGTCGTCACCATTAGATATGCCTTAGAGACTTAAATCCCACGACGTCAGTCATTAATTTCTTGAAGTTGCGAAATATAAACAACCATTCATTAAAATCAATTACAACTGAAGTATCGTTAGACGAGTGTGTAACATTGCACTTTGTCTGTCGCCACGACGAGCCACCGTCATAAGGCTTCAGAAGAGGGTTGCCACACGTATTATTTAGTGTTCACTTTCATTATAGTAGATATTTGATATAAAAACTTGACTGCAAAAGCCAGAGTGCTCTGTCTAATGGTAAGTGATCAGCGCTACGTTATCCCCTTGACAGGCAAAGGCTTCATCAGCCAAAACGGGATAAGCGCGTTCAAGTCCAGTAAAATTCTTCGGAAATATATTGATAAAAATAATATTACTTCTTTCCTTGCCTTCTTATTTATTCCCACAACACGTCCATCGTCACTGGATAAACCTTCTAACCTTGCTTTGTAGGGGCTCGAACTGCTGACCAGCCTGTCTGACGTTGCTAATGTTTGCCACCTGTAACGAGTTGGCTACTGACATAACCATGCATGACTGACGAATAACTTACGTAAGAAGTTCTGGCTCTCGTTTGTTCAAAACTTTGAATATAGTAGCTATTTTACCGGCAGCGAGTCTTTACAGTCAAGATTACGACCACAAAGCGCTAAACTGTGTTGCAACTATAACATGCGAAGAGCCGAAAGAATGATTAATTTCCCAACAGACTGGCGAAGTCCAAGAATCTGATGCATAATCATGGGCCCTATTAAGTACAACTGCTTACCGACTGATGTCATAGCCAGCTGCATGCTCTATTTAAACTGTAATCTAAAGCTGGCTTATCACTCAGGTGTTATTATTACTTATTAGGTATATAAAATACAAAATATATATATACCAAATTATTACAAAGTGAGATGTGACTAAGTTTTCTATTTTACTTATTTCTTTGAATCAAGTAATTAGACATTTTATTATTTCAATGTAAGAGTATTTAATTAATTATGAATATTTCTTACTTATACTATTCGGATGTAAGTATTAATTTTTTAAATCTATGTTTCACGTGTACATAGGTATTTTTTAATACGAAAATTAACGAGTTATGAATAGTGATTAAAACTATTATGTATGAAGCAGATTGAATCCAGATCGAGTGCAGGACAGGCAAGATAAGAACCGAAATATCTTAATATAAGATATTAATTGAAAAACAGTTGAAGTGGTAACCCTGTGGGTTTGCAAAAACATCGGTCTGCTGGATTAAGAGGGGATTATGGTCTAATACTTGTTGTTTACATTTAAATATAGGTATACCATTGAACTAGTAATTACAACTTACAACCATAAAATATGTTAAGCTATACCAAGTAGTCGGTATAATGTAATTAAAAGGCAGTACACCAGATTGCAGGTGGCACAATAATACCAAGTGCTTGCGCGTGGTACACCCTGCCAGCTAAACGAGTTTTAGGCGCCTCAACAATAGCGGTATAACCATTTGATTCAAACTAGCAAGACTAAATCACGAAGACCGGCGGTAGAATTGACGACTGTGTGTATACCAACTGCAATGGCCAACATGTCCAACCAGTCTAGTGATTATAAGTACTGCTTCCATATAAACCGCTTCTTGGCCTAATGGCTTAGTCGTTAGACTCGAGGTCGTGGGTTCAATTTCCATCATCATATCAGCCCTTAGACGTCCACTGCTGGACATAGGCCTTCCCCAATGAACGCCACCACACTCGGTCCTTCGCCCTCCGCATCCAGGTGCTTCCGGCCACCTTCTTCAGGTCGTCGGTCCATCAGGCGGCGGGGCGTGCCGATCCGCGGTCTCAACTCTAGAACTCGTTTGCCCCAACGGCCGTCGGTTCTGCGACAGATGTGGCCCGCCCACTGCCACTTCAGCTTGCTAATCCTTTCAGCTATGTCGGCTACCTTCGCTCTTCGTCGGATCTCTTCATTACGAATCACCAAGGACAGAAAACTTTGTACAGTTGTACAAGTTGGTCCCGATCTGGCTGTTATATTTGTGAATGGTTCTATTACAAGGATCTAATTCCCATTGTACAGGAGAAAATTTAAGTTTGGGAACAGTCAAGCGTATTTGTATTTTATTTATTATTATAAATAAATCACAGTCATTGAAATATATTCATAAATCTAAACAATTGTGTCGGTTTTAACTCAGACAAATGATATTCATTTGTCCGAGGTTTGAACAATTGTTTTGACCTAAACGTAACTATTAAGTCATCTGTGCCTACACATTAGAAAATAACATATTCGGCCTGAAATAAAGACGTGTAAAAAGTATTTATACACGAGACAGAACCTCTTTACTATCTGTATATCTTTCGAGAAGACCTGAAAAAAGATAGCGAGACCAATATCTATACCATATCCCAAAGGTCTATTATATTCGCATTTGTAAGAGGCATTAGCGCGAAACCCCTAGTCCTCGACAACATAAAAATGTAATTACAAGAGGAACCTCTCAGGCACTTAAATATAGATTTACCCTTTGGAGAGCGTTTTGATGGAGGAGGTGTGAGATCCATCATATCTCGATTGTGCGTCTCAATTATTCCCTTCTCGGGTTTGATAACTTGATTCATTTTTCAAGCGGACGCTGTTAGGGTTGCGAGAGTGTAGATTTGATTTCAGAACGCAGTCCCGGAGATATTATTTCCGTTTAGTTTTGACCAAGGCTTTAGACTGACTGAAACGCATTCCAGTGAAATTTATTTTATTCGTTACAGCTACATTTACCTACAATATAAAATTTTGAGCAAACAAGTAAAAGCCAAAGAACAGCTACCACATATAACAAATAAATTAGAAGTCACCAACCAGTAAGTTCCTTTTATGCAGTACCAGAAGCATTACAATACAAATAAATTCTAGAATGTATATTCAGCTCCTTAAACTCCTCACAAGACCTCAATAGAACGCTATTTCTTCTATAATTGGTAAGGAGATGGTACTCTTAAAGTGACCTTGGCCAGGAGCCCAGGACAGTCGATCTTGATCTGAACAATGTTAATGAGGAAGGATATGTCAGCAATCTTCCTAGGAATGTACAACAGTATACCTATAGTAAATGAAAGTGATTAGTGAGCACAAAGATGTTCATAATCAATAGTGGGAAGTCTGAACTAAAAATTCAAGTTCACCCTTCAACAAACTAAACAATAGATGGTACTTACCCAAACCTATAGCTAGGTCAACTGGTGGAAAATAAAAACTTAATGTAAGTGCTCAATAAACATGTAGAAACTGCGAGTTCGAGTTAGGTTTATTTACATCCTAAAGCTACATAAATGTGGTGGTTTAATTATTTATTCACAGAATATGTATTCTGTTTTCTCGGGATGTAAAACAGAAAACATATTCTGTGAATAAATAAATAAATAAACCACCACATATGTGGTTTTAGTTTTCATTCAAATGATATCTCATGGATTACATCCCTAAAAACTTTTTGCTTCGCCGCGGCATACAACAGTAAGGTACCTATCGTTGATTGCAAATTAAGCAGCCCTGCATGGTTACATATCATTTTGTGGGTTTGGATTGTACTCAGAAAGTAAACAAGCAAATAAGAAAGGAGAATGCCCAAAAGTGGGCCTAAGATGCGTCTTCACCATTCATGTACCAAAAATATTGGTCTAAATTATGAATTCCTTCAAATTTTTTTTAAAGCCAATGGAATAGGGAGTTTAAAAATAACATATAATATAAACGTTGATTGATTTCCGCCGGCCGACCGGCATCTTTTCAACTAGAGTAGTGAAAGCAGAATTAAAATCGATATATAGTTATAATCGATATTTGTCAACAATATTTGATACTACCTTTCAGTTACTAGCGCGATAATCCACCCATCATATTTTTCATTTACTGACTGGAAATACACTATTTGTACTGATTTAAAGTGATACACACGTTCTTAAAAGATGTTTATGAAAGTATTGTTACGTAACCGAAATATCGATTATTCAATTAGTTAAATCGATGTAGTTGAATCTCACTATTGATATGCACTATGGTTTCGTACTGTGACGTCATATCCGATATGATTTCAACACTTGTTTTGGTCCGTTTGTTTACATTGTGTATTTAGGTGACAAAATCTATTTTAACGAGCCTAATGTAGTGTCGAATGCAATATACCGTCGTCGACTAATAACAACACTAAGACATCAATATCTGGAGCGGTTAATCGTGGCTATATACCCACGGTTTTGTGAAAACTGCATGCCAACAAAGATTTTATTCCAAGTAAGATTATTGAATTTTCCCACTAAATATTTAAACGATTTTCTTTTTATAATGATCCTGAGTATTTTTCCTTTATTGTGACGACAATTTGATCCAGACGCAAGGTTAAAAGTTCAAGGGCAAACTCCCATACAATTTTGGTCATTCTCCTTTTAAAGTTCTCACTTATTTCGGGCACCATATTATTTCCAATTCTGATTCTAAATGGGTATTTCTCTGAGATCGTGCAAAATTTTCGAGAAACTACGCTCCCCAAAGCTACTACATATATTTTATACCATAATGTAGCTCTTACTTAAGTATTTCTCCCATGTAGAATTAAAATAGTACGTGTTAAATTAATAAATAAAAATAATAGTTTAGATGTCTGATCCTCATTACCTTCAGTGTCCCTTCTCGTGAAATTTATGTAAAACTAGCTGTGCCCGCGGCTCCGCTCGCGTGGACTACAGGATCCGCTCGCATTCCCACTTCCGCTCCCTATCCCACTTCCACTCAGACTACAAACCCAGGTCCAGGTCCAGGTCCAGGTCCAGGTCCAGGTCCAGGTCCAGGTCCAGGTCCAGGTCCAGGTCCAGGTCCAGGTCCAGGTCCAGGTCCAGGTCCAGGTCCAGGTCCAGGTCCAGGTCCAGGTCCAGGTCCAGGTCCAGGTCCAGGTCCAGGTCCAGGTCCAGGTCCAGGTCCAGGTCCAGGTCCAGGTCCAGGTCCAGGTCCAGGTCCAGGTCCAGGTCCAGGTCCAGGTCCAGGTCCAGGTCCAGGTCCAGGTCCAGGTCCAGGTCCAGGTCCAGGTCCAGACTCAGGTCCAGACTCAGGTCCAGGTCCAGGTCCAGGTCCAGGTCCAGGTCCAGGTCCAGATCCAGGTCCAGGTCCAGGTCCAGGTCCAGGTCCAGGTCCAGGTCCAGGTCCAGGTCCAGGTCCAGGTCCAGGTCCAGGTCCAGGTCCAGGTCCAGGTCAAGGTCCAGGTCCAGGTCCAGGTCCAGGTCCAGGTCCAGGTCCAGGTCCAGGTCCAGGTCCAGGTCCAGGTCCAGGTCCAGGTCCAGGTCCAGGTCCAGGTCCAGGTCCAGGTCCAGGTCCAGGTCCAGGTCCAGGTCCAGGTCCAGTTCCAGGTCCAGGTCCAGGTCCAGGTCCAGGTCCAGGTCCAGGTCCAGGTCCAGGTCCAGGTCCAGGTCCAGGTCCAGGTCCAGGTCCAGGTCCAGGTCCAGGTCCAGGTCCAGGTCCAGGTCCAGGTCCAGGTCCAGGTCCAGGTCCAGGTCCAGGTCCAGGTCCAGGTCCAGGTCCAGGTCCAGGTCCAGGTCCAGGTCCAGATCCAGGTCCAGGTCCAGGTCCAAGTCCAGGTACAGGTACAGGTCCAGGTCCAGGTCCAGATCCAGATCCAGATCCAGGTCCAGGTACAGGTCCAAGCCTAGTTCCAGTTCCAGGTCCAGATCCTCAACTCTCCCCTCAACCCTCCTCTCAACCCTATCCTCAGCTCTCCCCTCAACCCTCCCCTCAAACCTCTTTCCCTCGTCTTTCCAAATGTAGTCCTCGTAACTAAACCATAGCAGTCCCAAATTCCGACCAACATTACTTTGTTGCATAACTATACCACAAATTCATCGTAATCGGATAACTCAGTCAAAAGTTATGCGAATTTTCAAACACTCAAATTACACTGGTACCATACCCGCTCCCGCTCCCGCTCCGGTCCAGCTCCGGTTCCGCTCCCGCTCCCCTCCCGCTTCCGCTACCGCTTCCGCTACCGCTTCCGCTTCCGCTTCCGCTACCGCTTCCGCTACCGCTTCCGCTTCCGCTCTCAATCCCACCCCCCCACGCCCACGCCCACGCCCACTCCCACTCCCACTCCCACTCCCACTCCCACTCCCACTCCCACTCCCACTCCCACTCCCACTCCCACTCCCACTCCCACTCCCACTCCCACTCCCACTCCCACTCCCACTCCCACTCCCACTCCCACTCCCACTCCCACTCCCACTCCCACTCCCACTCCCACTCCCACTCCCACTCCCACTCCCACTCCCACTCCCACTCCCACCCCCACTCCCACTCCCACTCCCACTCCAATTCCTACTCGCAGCTCCAAATGTAATCCAAACTCATCGGAATCTGAATAGTACTCGTAGGTACGGAAATACTACTTTAAGCAATATATTGCATAATAACCTTACCTAACTAATGTATTTGAAAACTAAAAATGTCTATAACTTTTGATTGAGTTAGCCGATTGCGATGAAATAAAGACTAAATGTTAAGTTAAGTTAAGCACCATGTTTTTGTGAAAAGTACATCAAAATCCGTTCAGTAGTTTTTAAGTGATGCGTGCACAAACTCACAGACAAACAGACAAACAGATAAACAGACAAACAGATAAACAGACAAACAGACAAACAGACAAAAATTTCAAAAATGATCGAAATGTGTTCTGTTGCTTATCCTTAGACCCCCCAATTAATTTTTTTGCAAATATCTTCAATGTACAGACACGCGAAGTTTACGATTTTATTTAATAGATAGATAATAATAAAAATAAATGAGAAGTAGGGTTTTACTGTATACTGTTGAATAGGCCTCCTCAAGTACTTAGTAAAGAATACAAAAGTGAATAAATAATGCATAATATTTTATTATTTACATCCACCATAATAAAATCAATTTGTCATCAAAAAATTCTAATTACCTTCAGCCCTACTTTTAATTTAAAAGGACATCCTTTTTAAATGCGTGTTACGGTGAGTATTGCTCACCATGAGCTCACGCCAAGATTTGCTTGCCTGTCGGCCAGTAATGAGTGACCAGGCAGGATATATGTCATTTTTTCGAAAATGGCAGAAGAACATCACGTCGTCCAAAAAAAATTTCATTACCTGCAGCGGATTTTTAATGTAAGGAGTAGTGGTTTTATTATAGTTTTAATTTTGTTGATTTGATAATTCGTACCTTTCTAATTGATATATTTTGTATGTATGTAAACGATTGATTAGGCAGTAATATCGAAAAAATTCTCAAAAATGCATTACCCTCACTTTCATTACCTTCGATTTTCTTCAGCTGTAAATGGCATGGAAGTCTTAAACATGTCTTGTATTAATAAATTCGTGACATTTTATCGGGTTATTTAAATAAGGAATGGGTTTCATTATATTTTATTGAACATATAGGTACGTATTGGTTTCAGGATGACTCCGATGAAATTATTTTTTCTTACTGCCAAAAACTTTCAAAGAATGATTACCTACGGACTGAAAAAGTAATTTATGTTCCTCTAGATTTTGATTTTAGTTTTATTTTATTTAATATAAGTTTTGTTTAACTGATTTATTCTATTTGATGTTTGAACATTTAAGAAATAATTCTCGTTTTATTTTGAACAATATTAAGTTTTATTTCAACTAATTTTATCCAAGCTTAATTATATAATAATTGAAAAATGTTATAGTTAATTCATGTTTTTTTTAATTGGTTTATTTTTTTATTTCAACTGATTTATCTTATGTAAAATTAATTGATATTTAAAAATTGAAGAGATATTTGTTTGAAATTTTGTTTTATTTTACGTTTAGACTTTACGTTTTGTTTTATTTCCTAATAAAGAATATTTAATCACAGTGTAATATGTAATTTTATTAAGACCATCATTACCAGCCACATTTTTTCATCCATCGTTCTCATTACCGTTAGGAAAATCAGACAATTAACTGGTGTTGCTACCGCGAGGTTAGTGTACATTAGCTACTTCCACAGTATCATGGAATACGATATTCTACTGTGGGGTCAAGCTGCAGATATAGAGACCATTTTTATCTTGCAAAATAGAGCAGTTAGGGCAATCTATAATCTGCGTTGTAGAGAGTCATTAAGAGAAAAGTTTAAAGAAATAAGCATATTAACAGTAGCTGGTCAATTCATTTTAGATAATATTTTATACGTCAGAAAAAAATTATCTCTCTTTTTGAGGCACTGTGACAATAATAGTTATAATACAAGAAATAAAAATATACTTGTTTTACCAGGGTTAAGACTAAGTAAGGTCAGTAAATCGTTCACGGGGCAATGTATACGCTTCTACGACAAACTACCAGAGGAAATCTTAAATATGACGGACAGAAAGTTTAAGATTCACATTAAAAAACAACTTTGTAAGAAAGCCTATTATAAATTAAACGATTATTTGAACATTTGAAATCAACATAAGTATCAGGCATACTAATGTTGATTCAGCTTCGCAAAATCTTTATTAATTGTATGCAAACTTGGTTTTTAACAGCTTCTTCACAGCGCTAACACTTAGAAAGCGGTAGTCGATAAAAAAAATGACGTGATAAATGTACCAAGTGTACTCATATGCAATAAATGATTTTGACTTTGACTTTACCATCATCAGTAAAAAATTCATCGTGCGTTATCTTCATAAGTAATGTGTATAATTTCAAATGGATTGTAGTAATTGTCTTGATGTAGTTTCTCGAGAATCTTAAAAAGAAGCAAATTAAAATTTTCTCGCAATTTTGATCAATTGTAAAATTGTATAGCAAAATGACTGAGATGAGACTGTATGCAAAGTTTTACCTACAATATATTCAACTAGTTCTCGATAGCTATATTTATGTTTAGCTACTAACTAAATAGCTTCTCTTCTATTTATTTTTACGTTCTTTAATGTAATTATACAAAGTCTAGTTGCGCGGAGATAACGTTGATCATTAGGCGAGCAACAATAGACAGGAACATGCTTAATCTATGAATAAGTAAATTTTGTCAGGCGTTTCTCCATTTTGACGTATGGAATTTATTTATAGTATCTTTGATAGTATTCATAATGTGCAAACTCATCTAAAGACTTATTAGCATACTATTAACTAATTAAGCACATTCTCTCACGTGTACTTGGTGCCTCTTTGGCTAAGAGCAAGCGACGCGGCTTTTAGTGCCATTCATAATTTACAGTGACTAACTTGAGTGCCTTTACCTATTATCATATGAGAATATAAGAAGCCTGCATACTCGCTCGCTTGTGAAGTCTATAACCAGAGAATACTAAATATCACTACGTAAAAAAGCGGCACTTATTAGCATGCTGCGTAGTACCTGTCGGTTACAAAGAGACGCAATTATGTGTTGATGTATAACGTGGTCCCTTTCTCGGTAGTTTACGCGCACGCACTAACGTGTATACGGACAGGTAAGTTCTCCTGTAATATTAGATGTTCGAATGTGTCGGGGGTATATACTATAACGCTATAGCGGGTCATTTTTGTACGAAACCCTTTAAACATCACCGTTCGGTATCAAGGGAACTTGAAATTATTGAATATAGAAATATAAGAACTAATATTACTCGTACTTCTAAAAACTCAGTCAATCTAATGCATACATTTTTTCCACTACTGGAAGTAGGTAGGGGAACGTACCCAAACCACGTGGCCCATTTTTTTAATTACCCTCCTCCCCCCTCGGTGTACACCCGTACTATATAAGACCCCCCCCCCCCCCTTCCACTCTAACTTTCATGTAATAATGCATAAATATGGTTTTTAACCAAGTTTTACAAACAGAAAGTTAAGAGAAAAAAAAATTCTCATATTCGTCTTTATTAATACAGCGCTTGCGGCGGAACACCTCGTAACACAGTGCATGCATTCCTATAATTGCTAGTGATAAAAATAAGTATCATCAAGAAGAAAAAAACTGTCAGTTTTCAAGCAGCTGACGTCCGTATTGCCACCTGTGAGTTTAAAAAGCACTAAAAACTGCGCGCCATTTTGAATAAGCTCGAAAAAGCGCGAGATTTCCCTAGAGGACATTGACTACGTCACGAAAACCTACCCCCCCCCCAGTGACGAAGCGTGGTATTTTGAAGACCCTCCCCCCCAAACGGGTCATGTAGTTTGGGTACGTTCCCTAGCTAATGATACCTTTTGTCAATAACATTGGATTTGGCTATCGTTGCAGTGTAAATGGCATAAGGAGAGAAGATAAAATACATATTTGTATATTTAGTAAGTCATACTTAATGAATTTTTATTTTCATCTTCAAACAATTCTTTTCGATCATAATTATTTACATGTTTGCATTTATCCATGGCACAAACGATGTCACTCTGGCAAACGCAGCAGGGAATCCAAGTGTGCAACCAGCTGCAGCACCAAATGACGTCACACCGATCTGTTAGAAAGAAGATTTAATATTCAACATAATTGCATAAAAATAGTGTCGGTTATTTTATTATTCAATGCTCTGCCACATATCTTAAAAACGGAATTAATTTGGAGACGGACACCAGTCAGTTTTTGTCAGTACCTACTTACAAAACTTCATTATGACATATCTGTGCGTGGAAGTAGAAAAAATTCCATACGTTTGATGAACCTAATAAAGAAAGGAATAGATATGGCCTACCAGCCTTTCCTAAGACAGGTTAAATATTGTATTACAAAGAGCCGTGGCGGAGGAAGCTGTCTTGGACCCTTATTAATGACATCATTAATCGTTGATTCTGCTACAAATTGTAAGTCTTACCACGATCCTCCTGCCGCCGGTGGTGACAACAAGTGGTCCACCAGAGTCCCCACTGCATACGCTCGAACCTCCCTCACCGCTGGTGCAGATATTGGATGATTGGACGATTGTGCCGAATACTGAAGCACATTCGGCATTCGTGATAACTCTCAAGTTCACTCCACTGAGTAATTGGCCCGTCCCAATGCTGCCGCCTGTGTGATATATATTGAAGAACAAATAACGTAGGTATTTAATTTTTGAGGAAAAGTCACGTCACAAAGTCTGAACCTAAATATACTGGGATTCCATCGCTTAACTTTTTGTGTTAGCTAGATTTGCTATGGTGATGGGAACATGGCATAATGCTCACGCCTTGGTCCCAGAGGGGTAGGCAGAGAAAATGTAACGTCACTATGCGCGATCCAGTGTCACAAAGCGACTTTCCTTCGCCTTCTTTTCATCCCGTGATACCCCTTTACGTGATATGTTGCGATCATAATCTCCGCATTCAAATTCAACAAAAAAAACAAACGGTTTTTAATTTGACGTAACTACCACCAAAAATGATTGTACCAATCGTCGAGCAACCTTGATATAGTATTATTGTAATAATCAAGGTCTCTTATCTATACTTTAGTTCTGGAGCTTAATTAATTTTTAAAATACCTATTTGATTATGTGTCATGCACTGAAATCGGTACAGGAAAAATAATTCGTTAAAATAATTTATGCGATAGTTATTTCCTCATGGTAAAATAGTCTTAGCATCATTATCATTAAGTAGACATTGTTCAAACTTACCGTCAGATGTGAGACCAAATCCAGAAGCATGACCAATTTGTCCAACGAAGGTCTCAGAAAATTCATTAGGAGCAGGAAGCGCGATGGACTGAATGACAGCTGTAAATTAAGAATAAAATGAATAATAGTTGAGAACTAAGTACTCATTCTCAAAGTCGATTGAAGTCAGTGAAGTTACTAGATTTCTAATCTGCAGTGAAAAAACACCTAGCAAATGAGTTCGTAATTCTTGAGGTGAGCTCATTTACGATCATTAGCAAGACCTCTGCAGGACTTGCGCACTTTCTATATACCAAACTATTATTTTGAATTACTTAAGAAATTAGAATTTAAACAGACAAAGACAATATTAATGTTTGAAAATCGATTACTTATATATTTATATAAACATGCAGAACTTTGGACATTTCCTAAGGAATATTTTGTTCGGAATTTATCGCCTAGTTTCAATAGTAGGTCAGTGGTTGAAGACATATTTTTAGTAGGTAATTAATACTATGACCGTACTTTAGAGCAACTTACATTTATTAAAACTTTAACAAGCACACAACTGCATCTTGCCTTACTAGACCTAAACACTGCATGCACATAAATAATTGAAATTTATTGTATTTACGTAATTCACATGATTAAAAATGCTAATATTTATAAATATCGGTTTAATGTAAATCTGCCAACCTATTTGGTTGCAATGAAATTTTATAGGTATCCTATAGTTTATTAATAAATGACGAGCAACACAATAGCGGGCAAAATTGAGTTGTTTAACTGACTATCTAAGAAAACTTACCAGAAAATGTGAGGGGGGGAATTATCAGAATTCCAATATCGTTTAAAACAATGCTAGGAGTCCAGTTAGGGTGGATGACGACGTTGTTGGTTACTACACGAGTTCCACCGGAGAAGAGGGTGTTGGTGCCGGCGGCGACGGTGAAGCTTTGGGCGGTGATAAGGCCATCTGAGTGACAATGAGCGGCGGTCAAGATACGCGTGGTGGAGAGGATGGTACCGCCGCACACCGAGTTGAAGATGAACAGAATTGTGATCACAAGACCGACCTAAATGCAGAAATGAAATTGTTATTTGCATTTTAACAGTAGAAGATAAGAAATGATTGATATTATTATTGACTGAATAAAATAGGACTCACCTGGTACGGTACAGATGCGATGTCGACAACTGAGCCACCAACGATTCTTTGATTGCTGGTATCTCCAACCTTTGCGGCTTCCTCTTCTAATTTCTTAATTTGAGCCGCTCTAGGGATACCGAACCTCCTGTGGTAGTCGAAAACAGATAGGTCCTCAACGGAACTGATGTCCGCATATGAGGAAACAACGGCAAGTGCCAAAATTACTGTTGCGATCAACAACTTCATGATTACAATTAAATCAGAGATTGCAGCATTCTTCCTTTTATATATAGTTGAATTATGGTTATCATTGTAAATGGGAGTGAAGTATATTGTTATCTAAATTTAAGTGGATTAAAATGACGCAAATTCATTTATATAATAAATCTATTGATTTTATACATGATTGAATACACTAATCGAACACTGATAAATGTCAATTGCCATTGGTTTGAATAACCGTGTAAAAGAACAGGGCTGAACAATTCATAATGGGAATTCTTTGCTTTCATAGATTGAATTTGATACAACTTTACAAATTCAAAGGAACATGCTAAAACTGATAGAGAAATGTAAATAACAACAATAATAGAGTTCTGGTGGCTTGGAGACCTAACTACTGGTATCACCACCACAAGTGCTATGATTTCTGACCACAGATTGGAGTCGCATACCCAAAGACCATATATATACCCATAGTATGGCGATCAGCGTTCTTAATAACTCTATATCCATGGAGCCAATCAGCCAAAGCAAAAATAAGCACAATAGATACCTCACTACACTCAGGCACATCCCCCCGTTGTTGCTTAAATTGTTAATTAAACTGTCCTTCTTGGCTGGCATCGACTCCAAAAATAACTTATTATAAATTGTAAATAGGTATATAAGTATCAATAATTTCGTTGATAGTCCTTCAATGCTCTTTTCTTTGAAGTAATTAAAATTTTATTTTCTACTTTTTAGTCTAAGTTTATACATGTAGGTGTAGTCTAGAAGTCGGTTTTTGTTTTTTGTAAAAAATAATTTTATTTTTTACTTTTTACTGGGAAGTGAGTGTATTTTGTTTATTTATTTATATGGATAGGCCTACTAAACGCGTTGTTCAAATGAGCCAGCGCCGTTTGGAAGAGAGTAGTGACGAGAAGAAAGATTATTCAAAGAAAAGTAGGGAAAGAAATGCGATAAATATTTCAAATGAGAGTTTTGAGCAGCGCTATAGACTTTCTCAGATACACGAACTTATCAAGGCTTAAGAGGGCTATTGCAACCTTGAGTAGCTCAGGTTTAGGTAAATTCGTGTCCGTCGTGCGCTTGTTTGGGTAAAATCGCTTGCACCACACTAGCGTACTCAAGAACGATTTTGATCCTTGCAGGCATTTTAGTAGTCGATTTGCTTTTATTGACCTTTGTCACTTTGTCAAATAATCTAAGTTTTACTTGAATAGTAATAAAAAGAGGAATTCCTAAAGAAAATTAGATGAGATTAGTAAAAAAAAAAAACTTGGCACCAAATACTTCGTTTATATTGTTAATGTACGAGTTGCATGCAAAATTGCCTTATACAAGATGTACAATAAAATAGAATACTATTTAAGATTTAAATAGCTAAGATTTATTCTTGCTCAATGTTTGTCCCCTAAATATAAATATTAATTTTGTATTCTTAAACAAAATACTTAGATGAAACCAAAGTATTTCAAAGATGAAATTCGCCCCTCATTATAAAACAAATTCTCTATGTATAAATTTATCTACATTTTCGCGGGTCTATGATTCCAGGTAGCACAACACGTTCATGGTAAAACCACCTATGTTCGGCATTCCATACAAGTGAACAGAATTACACAAGTGAACCTACTCTAAGGGATAGGTGGTCAAAGAGGACACTTGACGAGTATTTAGCAGACAGACTGTTAGATTTAAGTTACCTAGGTAGTTGTTTTTTTATCATATTTTGCCATACCGAATAGGTCAATCATGTTAGCTCTAAAATAAATATTGTAATACCTATTGTAACTCTTGATTGTGCAAATAAACTAATTATGAGGAAGGGAAGGGACACCGCTTAGTACGACTGCGCATGACTGCGTACAATTGCGCAATACCTGCGCACCTCTTCGTACGACTGCATACGGCTGCACATCACAGTCGTTTGTAGCCGTGCGCAGTGGTGCGCAGTCGTGCGTAGCCGTACACAGCCATCCGCAGTCTTATGCAACGGTGCGCTACCGTACGCAGTCGTGTGCAGGTCATGTGTATATAACAATGTTTATGAACCCAACTACTCCTTATGATATTTTTCTGATTATAAGAGATTTGAAAAGTACAGATAGCACAGGGTATGATGAAATAAATACTAAAGTTATCAAATTCGTATCAAAGGTTATCTCACCAATTCTAAGCTACCTGATTAATTTATGCATAGAAACTGGAGAATTTCCAAATAAAATAAAGATCTAAAAAAAAAATACTTTCTGACAACCAAAAAGGATTTAGAAAAAATAAATCTATTAACTTGGCAATCTATGACTTATGGCATTATACTACAAATAGTATTAACGCAAATAGACAGTAGTCAGCCCGTAACAACCTTATACATGGACATGACTACAGCATTCGATCATGTTAACCATCAAATTCTGTTACAGAAGTTAGAGACTTACGGTGTGAGAGGTAATATTCTAAACCTAATTAAAACATACTTAAACGATAGACTGCAAATTACTCATAATAGCAAATTGTGCCTGGTAACCAAAACTTAATTAACATATCCTTCCGACGCGAAAATGGTTAAATATGGGGTCCCTCAATGAAGTGTACTAGGCCCATTGCTGTTCCTAGTATACATCAATGACTTTTCTAAAGCAACAAAATATGACATGGTTATGTTCTAACGTATGAAACGTTAATATTTTAATAAGAGAAACAGAGAAGGGTCTAAATATTAAATAATACCTTATTTTAAAGTAAAATCCTTAAACATATTTTATAAAAAATTCTAAATCCCCTTTACAAAAAATCAATAAACAGACAAACTTCAAACACAGTCTATATTTCATTCCAGATTAATAGTCCTATGAAAACAAACGCATTTGCGTCTCGAAAACAAAATACACAATAGATGGTGTTCCTAAGTGGACTGCAAAGTTTACATGGTAATACAAACCTGTTTTTGCTGCTGGTGACCCTTTCATGTATATGTTACCGAGACGTAAATAGCGTTGGTTTTCATAGGACTATGAATCTGGAATGAAATATATATAGATAATTCCGGCCGATACTTTGTTGCAAACAAGTGCGGGTCGCTCTGACGCGGCCGCCGGCCATCGATTCATTCACTCACACGCAGCCTCAACTGAAGGCGAATAATAATTGGATTGTTTCTGGATCTATAATCCTATTTATTTCTTATTTTTCTAACTATATAACTTATTTAAAAAAGTGAAATAACAGTGTCCCATACTTGGGTAAGTGTCACATTTGATTATATACTTAGTTTTAGACTCTAGTATATATTATCTTTGGTTTTAGTGCCTGGTAGAAGTAAGTTCGTTAAGGTCACCTTGACTGGACATCCTTTGTGTTCCATCATACTTTATCAATTGCATTATCTACATTACGTTTTGCTTAATATTCGTTTATTTAACCGCTTTGATTTGATTTTAATTGCTTAGATAATATTAAAACACTTTTGTATCAGAAAACAACAGTAATTTTTATGTACAATGAGGGTAGATATTTTCTATCTTCTATTTTAAACATTAATGCTGATTTTAATTTATTTTGTTGGCTGAGCTACAGCTGAGCCTTTGCTAGGATTTCCATCGATTAAGTATTTCATTGTAAATCTCAGTTGGAACGGTTGTTTTCTGTATTAAGATATCTGACTATGACTAGTAATAATTATTAATTAGATGCTAGATAGCAGTAATGGTTTTTATGTAAATGCTTGCAAATCCATTGTAAATATGTAATTTATGCTAAAGAAAATAACCTTTTGCCGAATCGCTATATGCAGGCTTAGCTATACTACCGTCTTGCTGCGGGTTTGCTTGCTTAATTTTAAATTGTACTTAAATTCCTTGCACAGCGATCTGGCATAAGGTTTTCGATCATCTCGCCTCATAATTACTGTAACTGGACTGCCGCATACCTCATCTCATGATTGCTAAATTGTAAATACCCACCCCCTAGCGTGATCGTCTTATCCTTGGCAGTCTAGGCCTAGATTGTTAACCTTCTAAAACCCACAATATTTACCAGGAACACCCTATGGGTTGAAGAGCTCGCACATACACATTCTCTATGAAGAAGGGCATGTGCAGTCCTCCCCTGGTTTACCTGATCGCCCCATACTTTTGACAACTCACCGGGTCATCACGGCGTGGCAGCTGCTCATCGCGAGCAAGGGGCGTGCGGTATCTTGAAAGACAGCTCGGCCAGTCTCCGATAGCCAGACCGACCTAGGCTTCAAACCTACGTACCCTACCTAGCCGGACAACTTAATAAACTTGAACCTTTTCATAATACTTAGTCAAGTGTCTTATTTTGTTCACCCTACCACTGTAGCTAGACGATAGGTGACAATGTTTGCTGACGATAGTACAGTTGTATTTAATAACATTGACATTAATAATTTTGAATCGGAAATAAATAATAATATTGTGTCTCTTATCCAATGGTTACAATTCCATAATTTAAAAATAAACCTAGAGAAAACAATGTTCATGAATTTTTTTCAAAGAAATAATAAATTGGAAAACTTGAATATAAATTATAATGGAATAGCAATTAAGGAAGTAGACGTAACCAAGTTTTTAGGAAGACATATTAAATGGAACATAGACATAGAAAAGGTATGTAATAAAATTAATCAATTTTCCTATGCTCTGTTCAAACTAGCGAAAGTAGTTAATCGAAGTGCGGTTCTAGCAGCATACCATGGCTTTGTTGCATCTACTTTGCGATACGGAATTATATTCTGGGGAAATGCTTCTGACAAAGACGTCGTGTTTAGGGCTCAAAAAAGGTGTGTAAGAGCCATTTGCAACATTCGCAGATTAGACAGTTGCAAACCACATTTTCAGAGTTTGAAGTTGCTAACCGTTCCCTCACTATATATATATGAGTGTGTAACTTATGTGCAAACCAACTTGAACTTATTTACGCAAGTAGAAAGTCAGCGTCGATGCCATACCCTGAGAATTGTGCAATGCAGCACAGCACTATTCCACAAAAATGTAATTGAAATGGCACCGAAACTATACAATAAACTACCAACATGTATCATAAAGTTTGACAATGTTAAGATATTTAAAAAAGAAATTTAAATTCCTAAGTGATAAAGCATATTCCGTTTCCGAATTCTTTAATGATAAATTTTTAAATAACTAATATTTTATTACTGTTGAGAATACAGTAGTTATAAGAAAATCAATTATTTACAATAGGTGTACGACATCCAACCCCTCGTGGTGAGGCATAGCACAAAGTACGTAAAGCGGCGGTTTTTTATTTTGTGCTAGGACGCTGGCGTTATTACCTCGCTCGATTGCCAGGCTTACACGTTGTGCGAGGTAGGCGCCAGCCCTGAGGTCTACGGAGGCGTGGACCAGCCTGGTCGACAGAGCCTTCACGAACGCCTTCGTGTCGGCAGACCACGGGCCCAGGGTCTCTACAGCGAGCGCCGCGAACTCGTAGTCAGCCGTCAGGTTAGAGTATTTGCGGCGCTTAAGACTCTGTGCCTTGGCCGCTGCTGCACCGGCAACTGAGGCAGTGCCCTTGACATGAGACGGGGCCAAAGTGTCTACACACGTGGCGTCCCACACCAGGGCCCGCCCCAACGATCAAGGGTGGCTCCGTCGGGTCTCTTATCATCGTCTCTAAACATAAAAATACTTTATTGATAATTTTCATAACATGTCAGTTTAAACTTAAAAATTAAAATATGTCAAATGTCAACATGTAAATTAAATTACAACAAAAATAGAATATTTAATGTCAATACATCTTCAAAATTAAAAATAAATAAAAATATATTCGTATTATACGAATTTATTCACTTTGTAGAACCCGTCTAAACTATAAAACGCGTGATCGGTAAACCAGCGCTTTATCTGCGTCTTAAAGGCTTCCGGTGTTCGTGACGTGGTCTGATAACCGGTTGTATACCCCAGGGCCCATGACGTGTGTAGATTTTTCAGATTTTGCTAGTCCATACCACTCGGCTCTAGGGTCGATGGGATTGAGGCGGTGGCAAGAGCCCGACGGATGATGTCATTAATAGCGCACTGAAAGAATAATCTAGTTCTGCTTACCAGAATATTGCTTAGATGACTAGATTTTTTGTAGTATATGTGACAACTATTCATTTTGTAGACGTTAAAAAATTCTGGTTCCTCAATGATTGATTTGATTTTCAAATTTCTTTATTGATAATAAAATACATACTTGTAAAACTTAGACACTGTCACGGTATACAAGAACTTAAGTTACAATGTTTATGAGGCTAACTTACCTATTAAAACTTATACATTGTTATACACTAAATATTTAACGCATAATGGTACTACTACAATGTTATTAGTATGAACATTTTAGTTTAATGATCATATTTAGGTTATACTGGGTATCTGAGCTGGCATACACAACTTGCTTCTATCATACCAGGAGTTAGGCGACTCATATTCATATTCAGAAACCTTCGAGACTCGGCTGATAAGGAGACACGGCGTACTTTGCTTTATGCCAATCAATATTGACATATTGCATTACTACGTGGGGAGGATCTACCAAAACTCATTTTCTGGAGCTTGAGAGGGCACAGAGAGCGGTTCTCAAGGTGATGTCTTTTAAACACCGTCGCTACCCCACCACCGCATTATACTCTGAAGCAAAAGTGCTCACTGTAAGGCAGCTCTTTATTCACCGTACAATTCTCCGCAAACACTCTGTGCTGCCTTTGGATAAGATCACGGCTCTAAAACGGCTAGGTATGCCGGTATGTCCACCCGTCCATACTCGCACCGCTTTCTCACACCGCCAATACTGGGCTCTTAGTATAAAACTTTATAACAGAGTAAACAAAGTACTCAATATTTATCCACTCCAAATGTGCGAAGTAAAAAAGAAAGTCCAAAATTGGCTAAAGGGCTTAACCTACGAAGAAACAGAGAGTCTACTTAAATAATGGGTTACTATAAAACAATATATAACTACTCATAAACACCCACACTTATATTTCGCTTGTTCACTCATAATAAACATCCCAATAACACAATCATATACACCCATACAAATCCCTCTCTACACACATCACCCACCTACACACACACATACATACAAACACACACACACACACATACACACACACATACCTACACACGCATACGCTCACATAGGCACAAACACAACATACCTGAAGCTAGCAAATGGTAACGTATGTAAAGAAGGAAAATAACAATGTAACTTTTGATGATGGCCAAATGTAACTCTAATGCTACTAACTTGAGGAGGAACTGTCTCTAAGACACAGGTTTATACCTAGTTTAGGAAGCAGGGATCCCTATCGCATGCCATATATGCATAGTTAAACATAAGTATCCACTGTAATCTGAAGTTATTTAAAATGAATTAAATTATTATTATTATTATTATACATGCACACAATATTTTGTGGAACAGGTACGAGTAGTATGAAAAATATAGACGGACAAAAAGTTCATATAATTTTGAACCATGTTGCGTACTACACAGTGTGACAGTACATGCTTCATTATCAAGTGTCTGTCACATTCACAAATTAAATAAAATATCATTTAAAATCATAATCTATTGAAACGGAATGCAGTGTCTATAAAACATTAAATTCCCGTAGAGCATCTCTGCTAATAGTAATAATATAGAGACGCTACGGATTACGTGATCTACATTAATCGCGTTATCTCGCGATATGTCCATATAAGGTAATAATTGATTATAACGTCTCGCGAGTATTCGAAATGTGATTCTCATTGGATGTAGGAAGGTTGAAATTAGGAACGCCATAAAATGTTGGAGGGAATCCGGAGGATCTGCGGTTAAACTCAGAAAGCAACTTTAAAACGATTCTTATTGGTCCTAGGATGGTAAAAAGAAATGGCATCATAAATAGACAGAGAGAGTACTATGGGAGGATCTACGGCTATGTTCGGATCGCAACAATAAAACGATTCTCATTGGACGTAGGGTGGTAAAAAGAAATGGCGTCATAAGTAGACAGAGAGGGGACTACGGGAGGTTCTACGGCTATGTTCGGATCGCAACAATAAAAAGATTCTCATTGGACGTAGGGTGGTAAAAAGAAATGGCATCATAATAAGACAGAGAGAGTATGTAGGGAGGATCTGAGGCTATGTTCGGATCGCAACAATAAAACAATTCTCATTGGATGTAGGGTGGTAAAAAGCTAACACGTGAGAGAGTACTTCGGAGGGACTGAGGCTATGTTCGGAAAACAACGTTGGAGGGAATCTGATTGGCAGTAGGAAGGTTTTTACCATTCTACGCGGGGGGACCTTCCGCATTATGTTCTTATAAATATGGGAGGCAGGATGCTCCGGGATCGGATTCGTTTGATATTCTAGTTGGGGTACGTAGTTATGCTGCCCGAGCGCACCGCAAATTTTACACTGGTACTTAACTTTGTAATTGGGTTCGCGATTTTGTTGTGGAGTTGTGATTTAAATAAGTTAAAAGAAAGTTTTGAGAAACGATCTAAAATTATGATATTCATAATTTGGATTATATTTGAGTGAATAGGGACCCATAGCATGGAGTCATGCTAGGCAGAAGCTGTAGCTTTCTGTTTTAACGATCTTCGGATCGGACCATTCTAGGGGATGGAATGGTGACCGCATTTATACGTTCCTGGGCGGTCAAGATTCCCCCTGGCATTAGTTGGTGCTCCTTTTGACGCTAGATGAGCTGGCAAGTGTGATTCCATGATGTTGTCACTGGAGTATTGATTAATGTCGGACTTATTTATCTATTTATTTATTACATATGTATAAAGGGTTCGTCTCAGTTGACCCCCCCGCCAAATCGTTGGCTGAGACACTTACACGAGTGTAGGGTGTTAGGAACATAAGGGAGCAACTCGCCCTAAACCGTTTCTGTCTGATAGTTATGAGAATTCCCTTTAAACCGAGGGAAATCTACATTACTCACCACACAATTAAAATTAAATGTGGGTCCGGAACCCTAGACAGTATCATCACAATTTAGAAGTCTAGGAAGCTGATTTAGGCACGAAAAGGCAGGGCCTAGTTTGATTTAATAGAATTTATATTGATCAAAAATAGTAAGACGAATATTAGTCTAGTTCCACGATAGATGGAGTTTGATTCTGAAGTGATATAGGATTGAATATATCTAGCTTTCCAGCACAATAAAGTTATAGCTTTTGATGGGTTTAATTATACCATGGGAGCCAAATATCCCGATATTCTTTCTCAAAGCCAGATGGAAAGAGAAAGTTATCATTTGGTCACTAATTGAAAGCATCTCTAAGTTTGTTTAAGCCAGTCTATCAACGCCAGAAAGTTAGGCTTGAAGATTGAATTCATCTATACATTGATTTAACTCTATCAGGACCAACTGAGGACTGAGAGAACCTTTAATAAGCAATTGATATATGCAATTCTATACAAACAAATAGAATTAAACTAACTACCAATTTCCTCCATGAGTTAGGACCATAAATAGTTCTAGGTTCGGATACAGAGGGTGTTAATCCTTAGGCTGGACTGTAGTCGTGGATGAAGGGAATAGGGAATTAGTTTTGTGTTGTGCATTGTTTGATTACCTAGCTTGCCTGGGTATTGTAAAGAAAAGAAAAAAGTATTTATAAATGTAAATTTTCTAGACCAAGCTACTCGAATATAAAGTAAAATGAGAGATTCTTTGCATAGAATCCTCAGGAATTGTAGATTCCTCTTGTCTCTGAATTGAGTGACTAAAACCTGACACAACTGACAATAATGACGACCAAGCTTGGCTAGATTTGTAAATACTTCCGTTGCTTGCTGACAAGATAAGATTAACGTAGCTGGACTGGGCGGAGATTTGTCCAAACGTATTGGTTGATAATCACGGTGGATAGGACATAAGTCCTGGGGCGGACAGCTGCTGGTCTCCAGCAGGGCTTAGGGGCCCCCACTTAACCCAGAAACATAAATGATGATAAGAATATGAACAAAGGCATCCACTGCCATGAGATCCCTTCTACCATAATTCAGTGTTACATCATTAGGTCTAGGACACCTAGGTAGGAACTAAATATTAGGTTGGTAAGGAAATAAAAACAAGGACAGTTAGTAGGAAAAGTAATTTATAAGGGGTTTACACTTCATAGTTTTAAATTTATAGGAATAAATATAATCTAGACATTGTTCACGTCTCAAACAGAGCCAGGGTTACTAATAAACGCAAGGTTACTAATATTTAAAATATAATCAAAAAATCACACAACGTAGGCCAATAAACTATTTAACTAAAAATCATCACTAGACGATCACTGCCAAACTCTAGATCAAAGCGGAAAAAAATCATAGTAGGGATTCACTAATTCATCTTCAATATTAGATAGGTTTTAGATACATTTTAGTTTCAGTTCAGCTCTTTTAGATTTACATAGATTATAGATATAGATAGGCATACATAGACATATAGATAGGTTATATAGATATATAGATTAGGCTAGCCAGTTAGGGGGGGGTGTTACAAAAGTGATGTAGCCGTGACCAGCATTCGATTCTGGATTACTACGGGGAATTAATTTAATAGGGTTCATTTAGTTCACTTTCATTTCGTTAACTTGACTATATTTGCAGTTACCAAAATAAATAAATAATTAGAAAATCATTTAGGTTCACTTTGATCTAGAAAGTGCTGTATTTATTCTAAATATGGCACAAAATGCTGTCGTGGAAGCGATATTTGAGGCGTGAATTCTTTATAAAGACATAAGTAATGTTATGCAGGTTATGTTGTAGGATTACGACAAGGTGTTAGATATATAGGTAGGGACGTATAGTTCACATATGAGTTCACGGCACTTTTCCTTCGCGATTCATTTTAATTCGGGTTTAAACCACATATAAAACTTGTAAATTTCGTTTAAATTCACTGCACTATTGCTTAACATGGTGTTTTTCTTCGACATTAGTTCATGCGGTATCCAAAAACTCAAGTAAACATCCTTGTAAAATTGCTGAAAAAAAAAAGAAATTCTGGCGTTCGGCATCTTGTCTAGTTAGGCTCACAGAATTTCTAGTTAGAAATATTTTCCCGCCAATTTCCAATAATCTCTGTTGATAAAATCCGGGTTACGTCTAGGGAATTTAAAAATAATATGTCCGCCGTCCATTGAAAATAAATTTTGGTTTGAAATGGCTTCAGTTGAATCCAATAACGTAACTCCTTAGTTCTGTTCGATCGAGGCACTTACTGCAAACAGAATTCGTCGATGCGTATTTGTCAAAACATTAAGTCGGCGCCGGCGTCGCAAATTCCCGTGGTAAACATAACTTATTCGGGGCTATAGCAACGTTATCCTTCGGTATCCTCTTGAAAACAATATTACTTTTGCATCCGTGGCGTTCACAAAACATTAACACTATGGAATGCATCATAATGTTTCGGTAACAGAGTTTTCCATGTTGGGGTTGTGTACCTATTTTTCTTAGCTTAGTTCCCATGGGAATAGTAGTTGGAGGGGAATATATTGGCTTGGTGCTAACTTCTTGCGAGTCTCTTGAAATTCCAAGCCGGCCCGCGTAAAGGTCCACTATTACGCGTAGGTCTCTTTAGTTGCAAAATACACCAAATTGCTTCAATAGAATTGGTGAAAATAGGCGTGGAAATGAGCTCTTGTCTTCTTCGAAGCGGGACCAACAAGTTTTGATGCGAAACAATCAAATTACATATTGTTTTTAGCTAAATTAAGAGACAAAACAAACGTTGTTTGTATGTAGAAGAAACTATTTTTCGAATTCGAAACTTTTATGGATGCCAAAGGATAGACGCATTCGGTTTAGGCGTTAGTTGACATTTTGTCGCTAGAAATAGCGCGCTACAATGTGAATAAATAAAATAATGGATAAATAATGCTCTTTAGTTTATCATAAAATAAGAAATAATATAAAAAGTATTTCGGTTAAAATATGTATAAATATAAAATAGGATAATTAAAATCCTGTACTACGGTAAAAATCAAAATTTAAAAAAATATCTAGCTAAAATAGCGCTTCCGAAACTTGCATACAAATGTCCCATCTCTGGGATTAGAGACAACCGTTTTGATTGGCTGGAAAGTTAGTTGTTGTCAATGATTGGTTGTAGAGTGCCGTACCATAGATTAGATAATAGTATCGGTGGGCCAAACCACGATCGATTATTTTTATGTCATATCGATTTAACTGAACCTTTAGAGTGAGACAACCTGAGAGTTTAGAACAAGCGACAGAAGGGTTACATCTGTTTATTTGTTAGCGCGTATCAATTATAGTGTGACAAAAACGCAGAATGATTCTTTTTCAATTATTTTACGGCTCGTTAGCTTAGATTTTTAGCACTCACAGATGAGTTAATTTGGTTCGGGAAATTCGAAAGTAAATTAGTATTTGTGTAAAATCTCAGTGTAAAATAGATTAATTATGGTTACACTGACGGACGTTTTAGACTTTTATAGTTGGGGGGTTGGGATTTAACCAATTGATATTCTAGATGAGCTGGGCTGGAGAGTTTTATAAATCCATTGAGTGAATAAAAATATATAAACGCGTTTGAGGGGTGTTAAAAGAAGTGCAAGTGTGGAACCAAAATATTATTTTAATAAAAAAATTTAAAGATGAATAGACAAAGGTCTGGACGTAAGCGTAAATTGCCGGCAAGGTACACCGAGGAGCCTATTCCGGGAAGAAGTCAATTAGAAAGCGAACATGCGCAAGCTTCAGAACCTGGAAATGTTCTTGAGATGCCACCAGTTAGACGTACGTGGGTAATGGTACAACCAAATACTAAAGCACAAGAAAAGAAAGGTCCAGAATTGGGACTTATATATCGCAAGCTAAAACGTATTATCGGGAGTTTTAATAGATTCAGGACTTTCGAGATCGCTAATATTAGGGTACGACTGGATGAAAGCTAGCAGAATAAAAAATATTCTAGAAACGAAGGAACGGGGGGTTGTGTTAGTTCGGGAAAATGTGAATCATAACATAAAGTTTATCGAACATGAATGGCCAAATGATGGAACAGAGCCGGAGATAGACAAGAATAGTGGTACAATTGAAAGATCGCAGAATTTAAAAAACTGAAGTAACCTTGGAGAAAGGGGATAGAAAGAAGTTAGGAAGAGTGTTGGAAAAGTCGACTCAGCTATCTTTTGATAAATTGATTGAGAATTCGAGTGAAAGACAGAGTATAAAGGACATAAGGGAGAAGGCCAAGGAAGCTTTGCGAAGTTCAGGAAGAAAGCGTCAGTTAAAGTTTAATCAAAGGTTTCGTCTTATACAGTTCCAGTTAGGGGATTTAGTGAAGATAAGGAAATTGAATAAATCCAGTGCGGAACAAAAAATTACAAAGAAATTTGAGCCTTTGTATGAAGGACCTTATATAGTAGCAGCGGTTCCTTATCATAATGTTTATATCCTTATGGACCCTAACACAAATAAGATTAGGGGAAAATTTAATACATTATATTTATCTAGATACTACCAGAAGAGTATTGCGCAATAATGAACCTAGGTAGAGGCTGATTTGGGAGTATTGCGTATTTAAATAACTAATTAGTGCATAAATAAAATTTGTAATTTGAATAGAATAGAAAATGTTTAATAGTTAGACTTGGGCTGTTAACGTTATAATACCTCTGACTTTGGAATTGTCAAATAGTGGCACAGCTACCCTGTAAGAGTTACTAAAGTTCTCTATTAGATGGCGTTACTACGCACTTTGATTTTTAATAGATTTTTATAAATGAAACAAAATTTAAGGATTTAAAAGGGGAGGTTTTAATAAGGAAACTATGTACTAGCGCAAAAGTCTATGTTGACATGTTTATTACAGTTGTCAATGAAGTAAAGTAATTCAAATACAGATTTTGACTTAAAATTAATATCATAGTTAAATAACATTTATCTAATTCAAAATAAGAATGTTGCCTAAAAGTTAATAGGAACTAACATAATTGTAACACAATTGATATTTGAAATTAAGTTACAATTTATCTAATTCAAAATAAGAATTGTTGCCTAAAGGTTAATAAGGACTAACATAATTGTAATACAATTGATATTTGAAATTAAGTTACAAATTATATATTGTATAAATATACAGGCTAGTTGCTTTTGAATTAGAATGTTTAGCTTTGCATAGACAGGTTATAATAAGGCAAAGTTGACTCGTTATCTTAATATTATATAAAACAAGTTTAAGTTAAATTAGTGGAATCTACTTTTCACGTCAGGACTCTTCATATGCAGAAGGTATGGGGTTGTCGGTTCTGGTTGGCGCGTTCTTCGGGTCGCGGCTCAAACAGGAGTGCTGGAACAATTATAGTAGATATTAGAACTTAGAAGAAAAACGAAAGGGTCTCTGCATAAACAAGATTTAGTGGATTGTACCAAAATAGTTATGTCAATTGGATTAGTCAACAATGTGAAATATGTAGTAGGATATTTAATGTTAGAAAATAAATAGTTTAAAACCCTAATTAAAATTATTGTGTTATTTCCAATAGCAAAGGCTAGGTAGAAGTAATACTAACCATAACGGAGTGTTCTAGGCCATCTATGGAAGAGAGTTAGGATGCAGGAGAAGAAGTTGAAGAATTCTAACTTGAGTGTGCTGCAGTCAGGAACAATTTGATATAGAAAGGCTGGCATGTAGGTTCTGGAACAGAGAAATAATAAAACAAAAGGCAAAATTAGTTAATAAATTTGGAGTGGATATGTGGCAGGAAGTCTAGTCGCTGATGGTTCAGAAGAACTGAGGTAGGTCAAGGAAGGGAACGATCTGAAACAAACATAATGAGTTAAAAATACGGAAACAAATAAATGGAAAATTAAATAAATAAGACCTTTAAAGGTGAAACAGAGGAAGAAATTATTATCGGAGTGAGTAGAATTGGCAAGATAAAAACTTACAGGATCTGGAACGGGGGGAAGGACATCTCGGTGGAGGTCTTCGAGGAGAGAAGCGAGATAGGGAGGTAAAGGGACAGTATCGGAGTGAGAACCACTGGAAGGATAAAAATCTACAGGATCTGGAACGGGGGAAAGGACATCTCGGTGGGGGTCTTCGAGGAGAGAATCGAGATAGGGAGGTAAAGAGACAGAAGGAAGGTCTGTAGAGGGTAGAGGAGTAGGAAGAGGGGTCACAAAAGAGATAGGAAGGTCGAAGTCTGATGGAAGAATAGAAAATTCGGAGTCCCATAAGAGTGAGTTATAATAAAGAGAGATATCGATGGGAGGAAAGAGTGAACTAGACGATGGAAGAGAAAGATCGGGGGAAAATAGACAGGGAGGAGAAGGTTCTTGGGGAGTTTGAGTTTGGATCGATAAAGGGATGTCTGGAGTAGGAGCCTGAAAGAAAAACATGGTATTATTAATGAAGAAAGGTCATAAGAAGAGTATTGATAATATAAAACCATGCAGGGAACTTACCTCAGGAGTATGGTGTGAGCGCCGGATGGAACGCCGGTAATAATTCACTTTATTACGAAGTTGGAACAAAGAAATGGAATTGGGACTATGGGAGTTATATAAAACTAGGAGTGAATAAAGTTGTTGTCGTCTGTATGTGCGGGACTTATAGAAGGGGGAGGATTTATCCCAAAGACTGGAAAAGTCAGAAATTAGCGAGGTAAAAATAGTGTCCGGCATAGTGGTGAGACGCTAAAGGGGGTTAGCGGGGGAAGAGGTTGCAAACAAACAATAAAACGGTATTTTTTTTGAAAGAATAATATTGTGGATACTTACTTGGCCAATCACAGAGCAGGAGGCGGTCAGCTGTGTTTTGGAAAAATCGGAGCGTCTGCTACTAACTTGAATACACTGTAGAGTTTGCGCCCGTTTTTAAGAAGAGATTATAATGTTGTTTTTTTTTACGTCATAAACAGATTTATTTAGGGGATAAAAAAATTAATAGTATTTTTAAGATTTTGGTCACATTCAAGTCTAGACGCATGACTTGACACATAGATAAAAAATAGTCGGATCAATCAGTACGGCATCGGTCAGGTTTACGCAAAGAGTACTAAGGTAAACAACGAAAAATAAATGAATTCTTAAAACTAAAGCAAGGGATTTGTTACAAAAAAAAAAAGGGTGATCGCAAATCATTAGTAACAGAATCACATCGAAAAGTAAAATAGTTTTATTTAGTAATACACTTTTAGAGTTATTTCGTTTGAGGCTACGCTTACGGAACGTAAAACGAAACGCAATTCATGTTGTCAGCTGAGGACCGATTGATTGAATTTAGCTTGACAGTCAATAAAATAATCGATTGCGGATTGATTTGTCAAAGAAAAAATTGTCAATATACCGGTAAATAAAACAATAATTTGCGGATTTAGAGTGGAAATACACTGAGAAACTCAGTAAAAACGTAAAAGTAGTGTAATAAAAGTGTTAAATTGTGGTTTAGCAGCATTGAAATGAGTCGTGAAGCGAAACGTCTTTATATAACTTAGAGAATGATAAACAATAAGAGTCAGTGTAATAAAATTGGCAAAATAGTGAAGTAAACAGTATTAAATGGGGTTGTGTAGCCAAGGGAACATCGAATATATATAGGGAGATGTTATTAAATACTTTGGTGAGTGTTGTTATGTCTTTTATATTAAGAAAAATTAGAAATAAAAATGACAAGACCGGGTTGGTTATGCAAATATAGTTTAAAATTTAGAATGCATTCTGTGCTCGGATACGAGTAGTTTGATGAAGATTAAATTAAATATTCAAATAAAAGTACTAAGTATACAATAATATGAGAATAAATCTTAAAACAATAGGTAAAGTCCGAATATTTATGATGGATATAGACTGGGTTTGTTAGAGCCATCGGAGATAATTTTGCATACATTGAAAAATAATAATAATATGTACATTACATTACTAAACACTGCAAAAGTGTCAATCTATACTCTTCAGTCCTGCTGATTTGCTAACAGTAGGTTAAGAGAGCGGTTGAGGAAGTATGAAATGGGAATATAAGGAGTTTATGAGAGTATAGATTAGAAAAAAATTGAGAATGAGTCTGAAGTATGTTGGAATGGGAACAAGACATTTGCAAATGGAAGAATATATGAGCAATTAGGGAACAGTTATGGAGGACTGTAACAAGTTAGCAGAGACTGTGGATATGGAGATGGTCTATTGGTATTTGACCTTTCAGCGACATTACACTTACAAAAAGGAGTTTCCCATGAGAGTATGAGTTAGGTTAGTTCGGCAATTTGCCATAAACCCAGCAATTTGAGGCTGATCTCGTGGGGAATTCTATTCTGACAAGATGTGCTAAGGCAAAATATTCCCCACACTGACATTCACCAACGTATTGGGTATTATTGCCAGAGATGAAATCTTAAGTTAGGAAAACCAAACATAGGCAGTTAGTATGTTAAGCTAGTAAAGACCCTTGAGTTGCGAGATGGATATTTTGTCAGTTCCAAGCTAAGGAAAAAATAGCTTAGGATTTGGAAACGATAAGATATTTACCACTAGGGTAAGAGAGAACCTGAGAAATTCGCTTCCGTTGGAGCGGCTGAAGAGCCCTTGTGAGATGTAATGGCTGCCGATGATAGAGGATCTGAAGTCTAGAGGTTTCGGATTCTATAATAATTATCCAATAATTTGGTTTAAAAACACACTACAACAGATTGCAGCTGAGGAAAGTATCAATAAACAAATTTAATTTGTGAAATGGATATTAAGTGAGTGTGGAAAAATTTTCTCCGGTTGGCTGATAGATCATCTGACTTAGCAAATAAAGAATTATTATTATTATGTGGAAAACTAAGTTATTTTCTCGCCCGGCCGGCGGAATCAAAAGGTGGCCAGACGGACTTCCTCCGGCTATTACCTGCGAATATTTTTGGGGTTGCCTGTGACAGTACATGCTTCATTATCAAGTGTCTGTCACATTCACAAATTAAATAAAATATCATTTAAAATCATAATCTATTGAAACGGAATGCAGTGTCTATAAAACATTAAATTCCCGTAGAGCATCTCTGCTAATAGTAATAATATAGAGACGCTACGGATTACGTGATCTACATTAATCGCGTTATCTCGCGATATGTCCATATAAGGTAATAATTGATTATAACGTCTCGCGAGTATTCGAAATGTGATTCTCATTGGATGTAGGAAGGTTGAAATTAGGAACGCCATAAAATGTTGGAGGGAATCCGGAGGATCTGCGGTTAAACTCAGAAAGCAACTTTAAAACGATTCTTATTGGTCCTAGGATGGTAAAAAGAAATGGCATCATAAATAGACAGAGAGAGTACTATGGGAGGATCTACGGCTATGTTCGGATCGCAACAATAAAACGATTCTCATTGGACGTAGGGTGGTAAAAAGAAATGGCGTCATAAGTAGACAGAGAGGGGACTACGGGAGGTTCTACGGCTATGTTCGGATCGCAACAATAAAAAGATTCTCATTGGACGTAGGGTGGTAAAAAGAAATGGCATCATAATAAGACAGAGAGAGTATGTAGGGAGGATCTGAGGCTATGTTCGGATCGCAACAATAAAACAATTCTCATTGGATGTAGGGTGGTAAAAAGCTAACACGTGAGAGAGTACTTCGGAGGGACTGAGGCTATGTTCGGAAAACAACGTTGGAGGGAATCTGATTGGCAGTAGGAAGGTTTTTACCATTCTACGCGGGGGGACCTTCCGCATTATGTTCTTATAAATATGGGAGGCAGGATGCTCCGGGATCGGATTCGTTTGATATTCTAGTTGGGGTACGTAGTTATGCTGCCCGAGCGCACCGCAAATTTTACACTGGTACTTAACTTTGTAATTGGGTTCGCGATTTTGTTGTGGAGTTGTGATTTAAATAAGTTAAAAGAAAGTTTTGAGAAACGATCTAAAATTATGATATTCATAATTTGGATTATATTTGAGTGAATAGGGACCCATAGCATGGAGTCATGCTAGGCAGAAGCTGTAGCTTTCTGTTTTAACGATCTTCGGATCGGACCATTCTAGGGGATGGAATGGTGACCGCATTTATACGTTCCTGGGCGGTCAAGATTCCCCCTGGCATTAGTTGGTGCTCCTTTTGACGCTAGATGAGCTGGCAAGTGTGATTCCATGATGTTGTCACTGGAGTATTGATTAATGTCGGACTTATTTATCTATTTATTTATTACATATGTATAAAGGGTTCGTCTCAGTTGACCCCCCCGCCAAATCGTTGGCTGAGACACTTACACGAGTGTAGGGTGTTAGGAACATAAGGGAGCAACTCGCCCTAAACCGTTTCTGTCTGATAGTTATGAGAATTCCCTTTAAACCGAGGGAAATCTACATTACTCACCACACAATTAAAATTAAATGTGGGTCCGGAACCCTAGACAGTATCATCACAATTTAGAAGTCTAGGAAGCTGATTTAGGCACGAAAAGGCAGGGCCTAGTTTGATTTAATAGAATTTATATTGATCAAAAATAGTAAGACGAATATTAGTCTAGTTCCACGATAGATGGAGTTTGATTCTGAAGTGATATAGGATTGAATATATCTAGCTTTCCAGCACAATAAAGTTATAGCTTTTGATGGGTTTAATTATACCATGGGAGCCAAATATCCCGATATTCTTTCTCAAAGCCAGATGGAAAGAGAAAGTTATCATTTGGTCACTAATTGAAAGCATCTCTAAGTTTGTTTAAGCCAGTCTATCAACGCCAGAAAGTTAGGCTTGAAGATTGAATTCATCTATACATTGATTTAACTCTATCAGGACCAACTGAGGACTGAGAGAACCTTTAATAAGCAATTGATATATGCAATTCTATACAAACAAATAGAATTAAACTAACTACCAATTTCCTCCATGAGTTAGGACCATAAATAGTTCTAGGTTCGGATACAGAGGGTGTTAATCCTTAGGCTGGACTGTAGTCGTGGATGAAGGGAATAGGGAATTAGTTTTGTGTTGTGCATTGTTTGATTACCTAGCTTGCCTGGGTATTGTAAAGAAAAGAAAAAAGTATTTATAAATGTAAATTTTCTAGACCAAGCTACTCGAATATAAAGTAAAATGAGAGATTCTTTGCATAGAATCCTCAGGAATTGTAGATTCCTCTTGTCTCTGAATTGAGTGACTAAAACCTGACACAACTGACAATAATGACGACCAAGCTTGGCTAGATTTGTAAATACTTCCGTTGCTTGCTGACAAGATAAGATTAACGTAGCTGGACTGGGCGGAGATTTGTCCAAACGTATTGGTTGATAATCACGGTGGATAGGACATAAGTCCTGGGGCGGACAGCTGCTGGTCTCCAGCAGGGCTTAGGGGCCCCCACTTAACCCAGAAACATAAATGATGATAAGAATATGAACAAAGGCATCCACTGCCATGAGATCCCTTCTACCATAATTCAGTGTTACATCATTAGGTCTAGGACACCTAGGTAGGAACTAAATATTAGGTTGGTAAGGAAATAAAAACAAGGACAGTTAGTAGGAAAAGTAATTTATAAGGGGTTTACACTTCATAGTTTTAAATTTATAGGAATAAATATAATCTAGACATTGTTCACGTCTCAAACAGAGCCAGGGTTACTAATAAACGCAAGGTTACTAATATTTAAAATATAATCAAAAAATCACACAACGTAGGCCAATAAACTATTTAACTAAAAATCATCACTAGACGATCACTGCCAAACTCTAGATCAAAGCGGAAAAAAATCATAGTAGGGATTCACTAATTCATCTTCAATATTAGATAGGTTTTAGATACATTTTAGTTTCAGTTCAGCTCTTTTAGATTTACATAGATTATAGATATAGATAGGCATACATAGACATATAGATAGGTTATATAGATATATAGATTAGGCTAGCCAGTTAGGGGGGGGTGTTACAACAGTGACGCTAACATAGTAAAATAAGTAATGTCACTTTAATATTTTAAGGAATGCAGATCGTCAGTCCAAACCGAGTACGTAGTGGTGAGGCAGTAAGTTAAGTTCTGGTATCGTGTTCGGCCGATTGATGAAACCAGACTATTGCAGTGATTTTGGTTTTTATGTAAATAAAATTTATGAGCTTGTTTGCTTGCTTGTTTGAAATTTACAAATCTGTGAGATTTGTACGAAGGGAAGTATTAAATGCAATTTTGATAGCCTTATTCTGTACCACTTGGAGTTTTTTAAGGTTTGTGTTGCAAGTACAGCTCCAAACAGGGGCTGCATATGTAATACAGGGGCGCATTAAGGTTGAATATATATGTAGTCTTGTGAATGAGCTTAGAATATTTCCGCGGTTCAGGACAGCACTTAAAGCATTCATAGCCTTAATACCTTTATTTCGAAGTGCATCGATATGGGTAGTCCAATTTAGTTTAGCATCGAAATGAATACCTAAGTATTTGACACTTTTGCTCCATGGTATTTTATAGTTGTTAATAGTAAGTTGTCTTGAAGGTAAGCTTCCTCTACGTGTAAATAGTATTGCTTCTGTTTTTGACTCACTTTTAATTTCCATTTTTTAAAATAAGCAACTAGTAATTCAATTGAGAGATTTAGGCGACTAATTATGAGATCAACGCCTTCAGAGGAAGTGAAAGATGCTGTGTCGTCAGCGAAACAAGCCAGCTGTGTATGGGGTTGTTTCGGAATATCGTTATGGTATGTTAGGAACAACACTGGACCGAGTACCGAGCCCTGCAGGACTCCTGCAGGGACATCAAGAACTTCGGAAGTGTTGTCACCAACATGTACCTTGAATCTACGATCTTTCATATAAGATTCTATCAACTTTACAATGTTTAGAGGCACCTTATTAATTATAAGTTTATGAAGTGGACCATCATGCCAGACGGTATCAAATGCCTTTTCTAATCTGTTAAATGTTAGTTTGTAAGTCGTCGCGGTGCACAGACAAACCAAGTCTGGTTTTTGTTGCACTGGAAATATGTAAATTCTGTTTTTATTGGTTAATAAATAAAATAAATAAATAAAAATAAAATAATAAATAATAATAGCATTCCGGACGATCAGACGGTATCAAATGCTTTTTCTAATAATAGCATTCCGGACGATTTATTAAGGTTTAAGTTGTGAGCTACATGTTTACTAACTCTGGCAAGTTGTTGAACTGTAGAGTGTTTTTCACGAAAACCAAATTGTTCTTCAATTAGGAACTCGCCTATATACCTCAGTAGTCTTTTGGAAATCACATTTTCAAGTAGTTTGCTTAAAGTTGGTAGTAGACTAATAGGGCGATAGCTAGTAACTATTGTTTTGTCTTTTCCATGTTTGTGGATGGCGATTACTTTAGCAACTTTCCAAGCAGAAGGGAAGTAACACAGCATGAAGCAAGCATTGAAAATCTTAGTTAGCAAGACAATAGCTTTTTGGGGTAGGTTTTTAAGTAGTAGGTTGTGTATATCATCAACGCCAGGCGATTTATTAGCTTTAAGTTTACGAATATGTGTACAAATTTCATGAGGTCTGGTCGCGAGCTGCAAGTTAGGGTTAACGTAGGATTTTAGTATAATAATACTATTGTTAACTTTTGTTGTGGATTCCTCGTTAGGCCACTCAGACGTTAACATTATGTTTTGGTGAAATGTCGAAGCAAGCTCATTACACTGTTCCTGGACATTGGATGTCGGTATTCCATCATGTTTTTTAAGAGGCGGAATAGTTGCTTGTTTACAGGAAAGTGATTTCACTAGTCTCCAAATATCGGAGGATGGGTTGTCAACTTTGGAGAGTTTATTGTTCCATATTTTATCATTGTGAATTCTAATAGCACTATCAATTATAGTTTCATCATCAGGTTATTTTTGTCTCCACTGCAGGAGCACAACCCTCTCTCATCTGCCGTAGACAGACGGAGGATTCGGCCTACACTCCCCGCGCTGGCCAGACGGGTTGGGGAGGCCTAATTGATGTTTTATAATGTATTCCCTTAGTCGCCTTGTACGACATCCACGGGAAGAGTTGGAGTGGTCCTTTTCTACTCTACCGGAAACCACACGGCTACACCGGAAACCACACGGCTAATTCTAGTTTGAATTGTATTAATAGAGCTCCTAAGATACTTTCTTCTATAAGGACATGATTCATGTTGTTCGTGTCTGCGTCATCTATTTTTAGATGTTATTAATTTTTTCACAAATCGTGGTAGGGGTTTCTTATCTAAATTAAGGGTCTTTTTTGGAATATTTAGCTCTCGGGCTAGTTTTAGTTGTTGAGTGAGAGTTTCAACTGCATTATCGATGTCTTCAACAGTTTTGTAGGTATTTTTGGTAAGTTGAATATTCTGATTCAAATAGCCACGATACCCGTTCCAGTCGGTGGAAGAATAGTCATATCTGGTGATTTGATTACGGACAACCTTACCAATGATTGTGAAACTAACTGGAAGTTGGTTTGAGGAAAGTGCAGGTAATATACATAGCTCAGAAATATTATAGACTAACTGTGCCCGCGGCTCCGCTCGCGTGAACTACAGAATCGCTCCCATTCCCGCTTCCGCTTCCGCTCCCGTCCCGCTCCCACTATCGCTCCCGCTCCCGCTCCCGCTCCCGCTCCCGCTCTCACTCCCGCTCACACTCCCGCTCCCCTCCTGCTCCTTTATTATTATCTCTACAGCGCCAAAGATTGTGCTTAGCGTTAAAATCACCGATAAGCATCATTCGGGGTCCTAAGCTCAAAAGTGCGTCAAGATCTCTTTTTTCCAAGCTTAAATTTGGGGACTGATATACCGACAGGATAATATGTGATACACCTGAAATACAAAGCTGGACTCCTACGGCTTCCATATAAAGTGATCCCAACATTAAAAATAATATACAAAAACTTCAGTGCACTTGTGGAGTTCATAAAATAAGTGGCAGGTGACCGGCGGCAGCTAGTCGATTGGCAGTGCAGTTCTCAAGCCCAGGAGAAGAATATATCAAGTAAGTGCATGTTCTTTTCCTATTGCAGCTGAATTCTGTGTTTTTTTTTTTCAAATATCCACTAGCAGCTGTGTAATCCTTCTTAGCTACTTACAAGTGCAAAAAACCTATACAGTCCACTAATAAATTACATCATTTCTTCCCCCAAAAGTGGTGTAATTACCACCAGATATTGATATATGAGAAGACTTCAATGTCATACCTAAAATGCTGGTACGAATTCAAGGTTTCGAATTCATAAACTCGTTGAAGACATTATTTTATCCATTTGTCGTCACAGAGATGCTTATATTCTTACTCTACTAATTTTTAATCCAACAAGGCCTAAAAAGCACTACATTTCTTATGATGTGCTAGCTTTTGCACGCGACTTTGTCCGCATAGGTTTCGATATTTATACATCTTGAATTTTAAAATCTATACCATTTTCATAATCAACGTCCTTAAAAAACTCAAAAATGACATAAATTCATATTAATTTGATTTCCTGTAGGAATGAGATGTTTTTTTGGTGATAAAAAGTATCCTATGTTCTATGCCAGGATGTAACTTATATGTGTGCCGAGTTTCATTTCGATCCGTCCGGTGGTTGAAGCGTGATTGAGTAACAAACATCCAAACTTTCGCATTTATAATATTAGTGGGATGATATGTGTATGTATGAGTATATCAGCTGACTGATACCCGTAGTATTAACAGGCTCTGCCTAGTTTGGGTTCAGATAGCCGTGTATGAGGTGTCCTCACCTGTTATTTTATTACTAGCTTCGTGCTTATTATGCGTCTGCGTGGAACTTCACAAATTATTATGACATGATTAAATTATAACATTACATGAAAATGAATCATTTGTAATACTAAATCCTAAAAAGAAATCAGTTAAACTCGTTATGCATTAAAACCATTTATTTATAGCCATTCCTACGACTGCGCTGTATGGACTACAAAATTATTGTTTTGTTATTAAGTTGAAATTTAATTCGTGTTATATCCCTACTGGGTAAGGGATACCCTACGTCTACCCCCAGATCAGATAGGTAATGGAAAAAATGGACAAAAGGAATAAATTAACAGCAACTTATTTTAATTATTTTTTATTTTCTTCAATATAATTAACGGAATGAATACTATAATACTGTATTTATCCATGGCACATACGATGTCACTCTGGAAAACCCAGCAGGGAATCCAAGTGAACAACCATCTCCTGACCCAAATGACGTCACGCCGGCCTGGGGAAAAATTGCATAAAAATAACCATTATTGCTCGACGCAGAAAATCTAAAAATATCCGCATAAATAAGATGATTCAGATATGATAAATATAACAAGAACCACAGCTTCTCTAAATAATGAGTGAGTACTAGTCTTTTCGTCAAGTGTAGTATTTTTGTTTTCTAAATGGATGGATATATTCCAACTACATAACTTGGTTATTCACGTGGAACTTTTGTTCCACTTAGATACGGGTTATATGAGTGAAAAATGCTGTCTATTTATTGACTAGACCGCTTGTTCCACTCATATAACTTATCCCACGAAGACTAAGATCAATTTCTAGAATATGCAAAAAGTTTTCCGTTTTGTAGTGAAAGCCATGTCAGTGGAAAGGTTTTCGATATAAATATGTTGTTTTTTAGAAATGACTATTCAAAGGGGGCTATTTACATACTTATTTTGAGGTAACATGAAAACTCAAATGCCAATAATATGAATAAAACTCCTAAAATTTAAAAAATACATGAAAATATGGGAATATTTTGAAAAATCATTCTTCATATTAGTTTTTACCAAGATTCTTTTGCCGCCGCTGGTGATCGCAATTGGACCACCAGAGTCACCACTGCAAGTGTTCTGACCTTCCTCACCGCTGGTGCAGATATTGGTTGCGTGTACCCAATCGCCGAATACCGAGGCACATTCAGCGTTAGTGATAACTCTCAAGTTAACTCCGCTGATCACTTGGTTCGATCCAATGCTGCCGTCTGTGTGAAATTTGAGAACAGATATATTTTCAGGCCTTTGATCAGTAGTGGGACACAACAGGTTCCTAATAATCTATACATATAATAAAATCGTTAATGGAAAAAAGTCTGTACATTGAATATATTCGGAAAAAAACCGACCAGGTCGACTTAAATTATGTAACAGAACATGATAGAACTTTACTTTTAATTCTTGTTTGTTTGTTAGTTTGTTTTTTTGTTTGTACGTGTATCACGCATAAACTACCGTACGGACTTTGACGAAACTTTGTAAAGTGACAGTATATCCCGGAATAACATAATAAATAAATTATATTTAGATAAATTAAGATAAATCCGGCAGACGAGAGAGGGTTGTGCTCCTGCAGTGGAGACAAAAATAACCTGATGATCAAGATAAATCTCCAAAATTATCCAAGAAATATAAAAACCAGCGACAAAAAACATCAATGCAGTACAAAGAATTTCAGAGGTCTACTAAAACCAGCTGATTTAATCTTTGATGCAGTACCTTTTTTAAAGCTGAAATAAAAAGAAAATTGTAATTGAGAAATCTGAAAAGAGATTATTCCGAGGAAAAGTATTTATTCAGGGAACGTGTTGAAAACTCGCTGCAGAACAAAAGTCTTATGACGAGATGATTGTTACTGCACACTGTGCACACTGTTGGCGACGCTTCCTCATGTGCGTTCGTCAAAAAAGTAAATGATGTTATCACCCTACGTTCCAAGTGGCCTGCAGCGAAAGGCACGTACTGGATGACGACCGACATTGGGACGAAACAGTATCACCGATGCAGTCGTAAGTATCAGTACCCAAGACGTCTGAGCCATTAGTTCGCTGTGTTTTGTGGGCTTTGTAGGCTCTCGAACCTAGTGCAACTGTGGGAAAAGTATCGTCTGCTTCTCGCGGAAGATGTTCTGGTCTGATTTATGAAGAACGGTGGACGTATCTGATGAGAGGGTACTAAACCGCTGCCTTACTATGCTCGAAGATGTTGTCACTTAGATCGGCGGCGTTACGCCACTTAGACCGTTGCGTGCAGCTTATCTTTCATCATTATCAGCCTGAAAGAGTCCACTTTTGGACATAGGCCTCTCCAACATGGTGGCAACTCTCACGCTCAAGTATTTTAGACCCTTAGAGTAGTTCCTCAAGATCGGACATGGGCTATTACCGAACACCAATGGACTAGTTGCAAAAAATTGTGCACTCTGAGGAGAGAAAAGGGAGAGGGAATGGGAGAACGAAGGGGTAGGGGGAAATGGGGGAAGGGTAGAGGGTAGGTATTGAGGAAGGGGAAGGGTACAGGGTAGGGATTGGGTAAGGGGAAGGGAAAGGGGATAGAGGGTGGAGTGAGAGGGGTGGAGTGGGAGGGAAAAAAAGTGTGGGTAGGGGGTTGGAAGAAGGAGGGAAGGGGGGGAAAAAGTGTAGAGGAAGATTAGGGTAAAGTAGAGGTCGAAAAGGAGGGAAAGAGAAGGGGAGGGGGAACGGGTAGGGGAGGGGAAGGTGAGGAGGAAGGTGAGGAGGAGGAGTACGGGTAAAGGCATATTCCCATGCGATGAAATATTTAACTTACAGAGAAAAATATTTAACTTCCTGTAAAACTTTTTCATGTGGCATTATAATTTAATCATAATAATATGTGATGTTAATTTATCCACGCGGACGAAGTCGCGGGCAACATCTAGTTTTAAAATATTTTTATAAAGATTACTAATTTGGAAAAACTTAGTCACAAAGTTGCGTTTATCCTGCATGAGCTTTCACCACTGTGCTGTTTGTCGAAGCTATAGTTATTAAGTGATAACATATTAACAACATGATTTTGTAATTTAGTATGAAACTAGTATAATAATTGTTCTGAATGTGACATAATCCTAAAAACTGTTGATTAGTAACAATCGTAAAATAATCATCAAATGATATTATTAGAACAATTAACTGAAATTAATTAATGCAGTAAGACTTATTCAGCTACCAAATTAGGTTTAGGTGTTACTTATAAGTAGATGAGCATAGTGCGAGCAGAGAGTACTAATGGTGCGAGCATAATACCAACGAGGTCCATCATGTAAAAACATAATAGTTGTAAAGTAATTACTTATTGATCAAACTAACCATCTGCTGTAAGACCAAATCCAGAAGCAAAACCAGTTTCTCCAACGAAGTTCAGAAATAATTCACCACCACTGGGAAGAGCGATAGGCTGAATTACATCTGTAAAAGAATACAATAAATGGAATACGGTATTTGTAGTGCCTAGAAAAGTAAATGATTAAAGATATTACAAATAATACCAAATAAAAGTATACAGGAACTGTACGTACTCGTATATATCACGTAAATATCCCAAAGGAGACATTTAACAGACTCACTAGAAAAAGTAACGGCGTTGATTCGAAGGATTGCAATATCATTTGCAGCAGTGCTAGGAGTCCAGTTGGGATGGATGGCGATGTTGTTCGTTACTATACGAGTTCCACCGGTGAAGAGGGTGTTGGTGCCGGCGACGACGGTGAATCTTTGGGCGGTGATAAGGCCATCTGAGTGACAATGAGCGGCGGTCAAGACATGGGTGGGGGAAAGGAGGGAATCGCCTCACACCGAGTTGAAGATGAACAGAATTCTGATCACAAGACCGACCTAAATGCAGAAATGAAATTGTTATTTGCATTTTAACAGTAGAATATAAGAAATGATTGACGATAGATTGACTGAATAAAATAGGACTCAGACAGTAAAACAGGACTGGTACGGTACATTTGAGATGTCGACAACTGAGCCACCAACGATTCTTTGATTGCTGGTATCTCCAATCTTTGCGGCTTCCTCTTCTAATTTCTTAATTTGAGCCGCTTTAGGGATACCGAACCTCCTGCGGTAGTCAAAAACAGATAGGTCCTCAGCGGAACTGATGTCCGCATATGAGGAAATAACGGCAAGAGCCAAAATTACTGTTGCGATCAACACCTTCATGATTACAATTAACAAATTATAGATTGCAGCATTCTTCCTTTAATTTATGTGTAGTTGAATTATGGTTATCATTGTAAATATTGGTATAATATATAAATTTTATCTAAATTTAAGTGGATTAAAATGACGCAGTGATTTACAGAGTTAAGCTATTGATTTATCATATTCTGAAAGAGTACCTACACAAATTGGATACTAATTGATAAATATTATTTAAGATTACTCTCATCATCAGGTTATTTTTGTCTCCACTGCAGGAACACAGCCCTCTCTCATCTGCCGGAGACAGACGAAGGATTTGGCCTACACTCCCCGTGCTTGCCAGACGGGTTGGGGAGGCCTGATTGATGTTTTATAATGTATTCCCTTAGTTGCCTTGTACGACATCCACGAGAAGAGTTGGAGTGGTCCTATTCTACTCTACCGGAAACTGTGGTAGGCAGGCGGAAACCAAACGGCAGGTTACAAGGTTACTCTGAATCGTCTGAACCACGCCACCGCAGTTGAACAATCCATTATGGAAACTATCTGTTTTTACAGACTGAAATTGATATATCTTTACATATGCAGAGGAACATGCTAAAATCTGTTATTTAGAGACGTAAATAATATCTTTGTCGGTGGTGACAGTGAGTGGCGCACTGGAATCACCATCCTTGTGGACAGGCATGTACCTTGTTTATCTACCCATTAATGTCGCTGGATAATCGATTGTTCAAATGTGGCCCAAATTACTCAAATTATCAATAATATCGGTACCAATGTCACTGACAATACTAATGTAGGTATATATTTTTATATGGTTGTAGTGTTTATTTATTATTTAATTTAAAAGATAATCGATAGTATCGAAAGCGCAATTAGTAATACTGTACAAGTGTACATAGTTATTAATGTGGAATATGCTCGGGCTGTGCGTGCGCAGAGGCAAGATCAGTCTGAATAGCTCCACTAGCTGAGGGCGGGCCACTGTGTTGTTTACGGTATTATACCAACAATAACCGCAGAATTTAAAAAAAGTTACGATAACGTTACTGATAATAAGGCACCTCTTATCAGTTAACTAACAAAACATTATACTGGACCCATCGTTTTTGACAATTTGTGACTAATTTCTTGATCTTGACTGCTTTAGCCCAATCAATTCTTTTATGGTATGTTAATACTGACATGACTTCTATAGTAACAATATTAGCATATGTGGCAACCAGAGCCTAGAGACAGAATGTTTTTTTTTTAAGATAACCCTTCATTCTTATCACCAATAAATTTTTGTAATGAAGTGACCCTGTCGCTTTATTTAATTAGGGTTTTATCGTCTTAGCGTCGATAATCTAGCTGCATTATGATTGTTACGTTAAGTATTGATTACGAAAACATTGGGCTTTCCCACTGCGTCACATTGTTTTGAAAGTACTTAACCTAATGACAAATTAGGCAAAACATGTTTATTTTCTTTGAGGAGTCAGATGGTTTAAGGAATAACCATTACGTGTTTCTGACTTCTGCGCAGGAGACTGTCTGATGTTGTTATGTCGATGGTTGAAATTGACTTTTTGCTATTCATAAACCCTGTGCTGCGGTTCTACCTGCGATAATTTATGATAAAACCATTTTTGCAGATATTTTTACTTCGATAATGGTCTGTGTTATGTCAGTCTCCGACTTATCATCTGGTTTATTTTCGTTAAGTTAAAGAAACGTGAACAAAACAAACAGATGAATCTTATCCTACTAATATTATAAATGCTAATGTTTGGATATTTGGATGTTTGTTACACAATCACGCTTCATCCACTGAACGGATCGGGATGAAACTTGGCACATATATAGGTCCTGGAATAGGATATAGGATAGTTTTTATCCCGAAAAATCATCTTATTACTACGGGAAATTTTTAATAATTTATAATGTTAAGTTGACCACGCGGGCGTAGCCGCGGCCCTAGCTAGTATAGGTATTATAATATTAATGTGCACGACCTTTCATGTGCCTGTAGCGCTAGCGGTATGTTAAGCCACGTTGTCTTTAACAGCATCAGCATCTGCTTGCTGTGAATCTGCATCTCTCGTAACGACGGCAGAAAGTAAGACGGCATTAAATTCAGGCTCTGGAAACTCGGCAGACTACTGGACGCTACATTTATGGACACAGATCGACCCCCATGTCCACTACACCTCTTTGTACCCGTTCGCGGTGGACCCACTGGGGCCCGAAGGAGCTCTCTTTGCATTTCATAGAAGTCTCCGTGGGCCAGACAGCTGGCCAGTACCTCGGCTAACTTATATGGAAGCTATACAGAGAGGGGAGTCGTCAGCCTTCTAGGCAGAATGCCTCAATGTGAACACCTTGACGGCCATTTTTCTCGCGTGTATTTTAGATACGTAGTTATACTCACCACGTATGTAGATAAGTAAGTATTAGATAAAAACAGGTGTTAAAAACTGTGTCATTGTAATAAATTAGCTATATTGTATTGTGATTAAAGGTCGTAATTAATTAGCAAACAACTAGATTTTTTAACATGAAACTAACATAAGTATTAGTAACACAAAACTATAATGAGACCATTTAACAAATGTAATTAATTATTAAGATTTTAGAGTTTTTCTATTCCCGTACTGTAATTTTCTTTTTTACAAAACCTTAACTTTGCGCATATGATATACTAGTATCTACCAGGATGTTGCATAATGGATTAGTATTACTTGGGTCTATGTGTGATAAAAGTTCAAATATTCCTTATAATTTTGAATGCACGTGAGCGAGGATTGGCTGGCTGAGTCCATCGTGCGCAGGGATCGGTTGTCAGTAAAGAAATACCCCATAACCAATCCCCGGGCTCTCAGAGCGTGCTAAATTACAGAAATGTAAGTTTCATAATATCTCGATCGATAATAAAGTAATACTCACAGGTTCTGACAAAATTCCTAGTAATTTTTTTTTATGTACGGTTTAAATTATTAAAAAACCATTGAATTTTGATTTAATTGTCGTTTAAGTGTCGTTTTTTAATAATTTAAACCGTACATAAAAAAAAATTGTACTAGGAATTTTGTCAGAACTCCATAAGAAGCTCCATTTTTTCCTTAAAGATGCTTCTGTATAGGTGTTGTATCCTCGTTTGTGGACGATGCATTTTCATGAAGCAAACGCTGTCCGGATGCAGTAGCACGCTCGTAGCATTGCAGTTTATATGCACTTTTGCTCGCCACGTAAATTGTCTCCTGGGACTTTACAATTCGAAGTGTCTCTTACCTGAGTGTTTTACTACCGTTGGTAAATTTTATTCTTAACTTTATTTGTTGTACTACGGACGTGAGGTGCCGAGGAAACGTGACGTCTTTATAGAAACTCTACTCATAGGCATTTTTATATGTACAGTTTAGTTACATATATATTCAAATACGAATATGAAGCTAATATGATTATCAGAACGATCACTAAGTCGTATGTTAATTACACTTAATTCGAACGTTGATTTGTAATAAAGTTAAGTTAACTTGAGTTTTAATATAATTTTCTAACAGAAACTAAAATATTTCTTCATACAAATGTCTTAAATGAAGTAATAAAAACAAATAACATGAAGTGGCGATTTAAATAAGGCACTAGAATCGACTTCGTTAGAAAATCAGAGTACCGGGTGTGATGTCGCGTTTTAAAATAATAAAAACTATTAGTATGGGCATGTAAGCAAGCTAATAGAGTTGAGTTCGAGGCTAAACGTCACTGCAACATCATTGGGCTAAGTACACGAACCAATTCTAATTTGTATTGAAAACAATGTATAATCCCAAATCCGAGGAGGTCACGTGCTTAATCGCCACTTAAGCAGGGTCCCGACGTCATCATGTGCCGTGTCCCACGGTTCTTATGGCCTAATCCTCCCCGTAATCAAAATAAACCTCGACGGAACCCTCAGCCTTTCAGACTTGTCTAGTGTTGTACCTAGATATTTGACTATCGATAGCTGAAACGAAGAATATTAACAGGTCTGTAATTCTAAAGAATCGTTTACAATACTGGCTGTGCTCGCGGCTCTGCTTGGGTGGACTACGTTTCATTTTCTTCAATTAAAGTTGAAATAAAATATTTTTAAATATTTGTTGCATGCGTTGTAGGAGTTGAGTGCGTATTATGCGTGGTATGCGTGAAATTCGTGGAATGCGTGGTATGCATGATATGCATGGTATGCGTGGTATGTGTTGTATGCGTGGTATGAGTGGTACGCGTGGTATGCGTGGTATGCGTGGTATGCGTGGTATGCGTCGTATGCGTGGAATTAGATATGAAACTATTGCAAATACAAAACTATTATACTACAGACACTTTTGTGATCCGGTGCTGTCTATTATTGTCATTCGTCATGTCATCAATGGTATTACCTAATATCTATAGTATCGGCACTATCGATATTGTGATTCGCACAACACTAGACCTGTCCCGTGATCCTCGCGGATCGTTCAAGCGAGATTGATTTATTATAAAATTGGTGTTCTTTAAGCTGCTTACAGACTGTCAAACTCAAATTCAATTATATACCACACTATTAATGAAGAAACCCTTGTCCCGACATCATTCGTCTGTCCATCTAGCACGCTGGCCGTATTACTAAAATACATTTGCAGTGAGCAGCGGCAGTGTGTCTATCAACGGGGTCTGATAACATCAACCGACACATAAGGGTAGGTTCTGCAAGAAAAGTAGCATTTTATTGCCTACTAATACATTTTAGTATTTTAAGAACAAAAACATAACCAATGTCATAGACAAAAATCTTTGTTCAAAATAGGATTCCATTTCATACAATTCCATTCCAAATCAATATTGTCATACGAAAACAAACGCTATTTGTGTCTCGAGAATATCTTAAGGGGACACTAGCAGCAAAAACTGGTTTGCATTACTCGATAAACCTTGCGGTCCACTTCGGAACACCATCTATTGTTTATTTTGTTTTCGACACGCAAAGTTTGTTGTAGGTATGCCAACTGAGTAGAAATCGAGCCTACAGGGTTACATTTCGAGTTACTGGAAAAACAGAAAGCATAAGATATTAATGAAAGTAAATAATAGGTAGTATTTAAGGTTACAGCATTAGTACCCTCCTAAAAGTCCCTGAGAGTCTAATAAATTACCTACTAATATAATTTGGGTTATCTCCCACCGGCCAGTGTAAGATTATCCTTTAAGTTACACTTGTAGATTGGGGTAGTTTTAGAGTATTGCGTCCATCATCATTTTACGACTAATAAATACCCACTAACTCCATCACGGACCCTAGATTACTTACCCAGGGAAAGGTAAGGGGATTATAAACCATGATGTAAAACTCATAAGTTTCTTGGGGTCTAGTGTTGTGTTGGACCGATACCTTTCCCAAAGTGCACCTCCACCAATCTCCGCTTTCATCATCCAGCCTCTATTGGGGAGCTTTTTTTATTACTTTGGTCCATCAGACTGCCCTACCTGCAAGGGATCTTCCACTCTAGAACTCAGGCAGATGCCTAACAGACATTTGATTATGTAACAGATGTGGCATTTATACACTTATTTTCACATAAAAATGAAGCAAAGTATACCTAGGTAAAAACTTAAGAAAGAACAATGTGTATGTAACTGTGTGGCCAGGATAATAAATGAATTCGTGAACCGTACGGAAAATGATAAATTTCAAATGTATACGAATTAATTGCCACTACATAAGAAAAAAATTATCTTACCTTTTTTACCCTAGCGGGTAGAGAACGTAAAAAATAACACATTATTAAGTATTCTTTAGTAATGCTGTTAAAAGACAACCGCAACAATATAAGTATGGTCTTTTTAGTTCCTTGTCATTTTACAATTGTTATGATTAGCATATACTGCACTGTATAGAGCGTCAAAAATGTAACTATGACAAAGAACTAAAATCATCATATATTTTAGCAATTGACACCTGATTATACGTCATACTAATAAGCCGTGGCTATATTTTCCTCAAATTTATGAAATACGATTTTTATGAAATATTTCAATTTTGGTATTATTGCATGGCAAGTTTACATACTTATACGCTCAAAATTCTGATCGGTAAGCTATTTGAGTTACCATGCGGACAGACAGAATAACGGACGAACAGAGTAATATTATAGATGTATCTGAATGCCATCTGAAAATCAACGAATGCATAAGTTGTATTTAAATTTTATCTTTGCACCCGCAGCTAATCTTAATTTTTCTTTCTCATTGGCATAAGGTTGCCTGGAAGAAATCGCTACAGCGATAAGGACGCAACTTGTAAATTTACTGTATATTTCTGTAATTTGCGTGCAATAAAGTATATGCATTCATTCAATGTTTTCTCGTTTACGGTTACCCATAAACAAGCAGCTTGCTTTTTTAAGTGAAGCACTCTTCACACTCTTCACTCGCATTCTGGTCTGGTATAGATGTTAGAGCCAAAGAGACGCACCTGCCGCAAACTACTATAATTACGTCACTTATTTATCTACGCGCTGTAGGCAAGGGGTTGTCGACAGGGACGGATTGCAGTGGCTTCGTGTTTAATAAACGCATGGAGTTCGGGAGCGAGCGCAACATCTGTCAAAATCGTATTTAGCTTTAGTAGGTAGGTAGGTTATAATTATTAATTTATTATTTGTAAAAGACTTTGTACAACCAGTAGACAAGGAAAGGGAGATAATGCTTATCATTACCTAATGTCATTCGTAAATACCTAATTGGTGCACAGATAAAAAAATGATTCTTCAGTTGAGAATGTGTTATGTCCAAGTATTCTAAAAACAATAAAGTATTTCAGCTGACTTCTTTTATTTGTTACAATTATAGTAAACCATTTTAGAATAGAATAGAATAATGGTTTATTGTCACAGAATCTGATGGTAAATGCATAAGTTGGTTATGACAAGTAATGTAGTTCTACTCTAAGTAACAATAGATCTAAAAACTTCTCTCATGACAAATGTTGCAGCATAACGCCTGAAAGAAATAACTTGCTCTTCGCAAGTTAAGATTTAAACTAAATAAAAAGACAAAATCAAAACTCAAAAACTGGATTAATATTTGTTCTTGGAGGAAGATAAAGGAACATTGTCTATGATTATTATGTGTATTACCCGTAAAACAATATTTATTGCTGTTTCTATTCTTGCTGAAAAAAACAAACCCTCTTGAATTGATAATGAACTGTTTTGTGCGAAGCCAAATTACACTGATCAAACATAAGGGACACGTATTTTTTTATATTAGTTGAAGTTCAGGAAAAACTGTCTGCCTATCTGCTTTGACTTGTCTCTTTCACCCAAAGGTTTACTGGAAGAGTTACAGAGTTAAGTGCGTCTTTGTACATCATATGTTTAAATGAGTTGTGTGACTTGTATTTGTGTACAATAAAGTATAAATAAATAAATGTTTTATACATCGACAAGGGCGTTGATCTATGAGTACTGAAAAAACTGAATTCTTTAACTTGTAGGCAATTCTTTCGGAATGCAGTGGAAGGTATATAAATCATAAATAATACGAAAAGTCTTGTTGCCTTTAATTGTTCAAACACACACGTGTAATATAGGCAAAAGTATAAAAACGGCAAAGTATAAAAGTTTCCGTTTGAGGCCGCAGCCAGGGTAATCCGACAGGTTTCCGATGTACGCCCTTCTCTATACCGAACAGACTGAACTGGGAAAGATGTGCAGTAGAACACAATTATGTATAAATCATAATTTTTTTTGATACCTATTTATCATCGTCCAATGATTTTACTGTAATATTTTCGTCACCAGTCATGTATGTTTTTATTGCAGTATCCGGTTTCCTTGAGTATGTTGTTATACTTTTTCCTTTGTTTTGTTTTTTCATAATATGGTATCAGTAACAATTTTCTTCATTTGCTCAATGAAGTTTCTTCTCAGCCATCGGGCTTGTATATTTATTGCTGCTAACTATCGAGCGGCCATATTCAAATTTGTTTCCATTTTATTTTGACTGTTCCATTCCTGTAAGTATAATTAAATTAGCACTAAAACCACCTACAAGGATGTCACGGTTTTACTTGTGATTCCGGAGATATGGTGATTTTTAATACCAGCAATTTAAAATTATTTCGTAAAAAAAGTAAGTCTTTATTTTTCACGCCTTCATGCGTGATGTATTTGCGATAATGTTGGTAAGAAGAAGTAGTTTCAAGCAAAAATACGACATTTAAAAAATTCAAATCCTAAGTCTATGAAAGGCTATTTTCAGCCCACACAGTAGGTACGCCATAACGTTTTCTTGAGATATGAAACCTGGCATTTTTGACTGGAGAAACCACATACGTATTAAAACTAACTCTTCACAACACAAGGCAACTCTACTGCAGTTTCATTCCAGGGGAAAGACTTAAGGCGGGTGAACACTGAATTTTCTACTCTTGTAACAAATCCACGTCAGGCCACTGGCGATAATCCAAGAGTTTGTGTCCTATCATGGATGTACCCTGAATACATTCCTTGGTGCATCACACTTTATTGGGTTAGTTTGCTGTTTTAGGTTGGAGCCACGGAAATAAATCAAAATTGAGGAATACCGGCTGATCAGTTGCTAAAGTTGAATCATGTTGGATCAATCAATTTGGAAAAGGCTTAATAAATTTGAAATTACTTTGCAAAAGGTAGAAAGACCGAAGAGTTTTATTAGGACTAGTACCCGGTTTGTTAGGATGAGAGTACCCGGAAGCGATTTTTAAAAAGGCCGGATGTGAAGGTGTCTATGCCGGTTGTCTATGTCCGAATTAAATAGAATTTGCACTGTTTCTTCCTTCCATTACCTTCCGAGTGTGAAAAGTAACGAAGGTTTATTAGGTAATACCCCTAGATCCTCTTATTATATCCATGTTATTTATAATAGTAACTCTTCCAGTTTTATTGTGGATGTTGTAAGAGGTGACTAAAGGATAAATGCGGCGTGTGGGCAACGGTATCACCTTTGCATAAACTTCAATTCCATTCTTCTTTGTTGCATGATAAAAAATACACAGATATAAAGTGGCCTAGATTTGTACATATAGGTCTTTGGGCTTATCGCTATAAGCGATTTTTTCCAGAGAACCTTTGGGTAGAGGATAAGAACTTCATCATAGGTACTGCAATCAGGATCACTAACCCAGGAGCATGGGCAATTTATTTTTATTTATTTATTAATATTTTATTTCAGACAATGTCCATATAATTGTTAGTAATACATAAAAACCTTTACAAAACGAAAACTAAAGCTACGTTAGTAACACATATTTACAAGTTTACAATAAACTTCCTAATATTTTAATAACTTGTTGTTCTCATTATTCTTTTGTATCTATATTTATGTTTGTATCTATATGTATAAAAAGTAAACTAGGGAACGCCTTGCACCACTACAACCAGTTCCTATTTTATACAGAACGGTATTTTCCAGCAATAACGTAACCTAAATCACAATGTTTTTGTGTGCACGGCCTAGCCGACAACAAAAGGATGACACGAAATGTGATTACTCAGCCCGCGTTTGCATGTATTGTCATGACAACAGTGAATTACTGGCCTCCAACGTTTTTCAGGTGTCCTCCAACAAAACTGGACGTTGGACAAAAAATTTAGTTGTCGGGACTAACTTGGTTAACTTCGCATTCACCCGGTGTAAACACGAATATTTCCGCTAGTATTACCACCACCAGTGGCATTCTATTGACACGTCGCGAAAATGGCTTGCTGGTGGGTAGTACCTACATATTTTAGATGAGAAATGGAGATATTGTCATAAAGATTTTTAGAACACTAATAAAATACAATATAAAACGCATCCCTGCTATGACAGAGGTGAGGTAGGAACATCCTTGATTGATTGCGGGGCAAATGACTCCAACATTATTATATTTCGTCTGGTGATTAGGTAGATTATTAGACCATACATACATAATGCTCACGCCCTGGTCCCAAAGGGGTAGGCAGAGACGATGCATCGTCGCAAAGCGACTTTCCTTCGTCCACTTTTCGCTCCGTGATACCACTTGTCGTGATGTTTGTTTATTAGATTATACATTTATTTATTAAAACAATTATGGTTTATTCGTTCATCAATTGCGTAAACATGACTGTGTTAATCATAACTGTATGTATGTTTTTTCTACTAACAGAGAGGTTTAAGTTAAATTGTGACTAAAAATGCATTTCTACATCTGAAACTTATATTATTATAAACCATAATTTAAACAAATTAAAGTGGAGTTAAGAATCAAATGATATTACGTACCTACCTTTACACATAATTTCCTTATCTTTTACTTCCTTGTGGAGTTTACAAGTAGACATGGCTCTATCAAATCGATTACGGAATTAGGATTGTTTTCAAAACCGTGTTGCATATTTTCTATTCAAGTACTTATCGTAAATACAACTATATTTAATTATATATTATTGGATATAAGACAAATTGTTATAGCGCAATGAAAGTATTTCCTAATGTGGTTTACGGTAAGATCCTCTCTTCTACTTTATTAGAAGACAATCCGCAATTGTAATACTTTAATTGGATCAGATTTTAACTCGTAAGTACGCCCACAGCTTATTAATACACAAATTTTCCGGCCGTTGGGTTAAAATAGAACCTACATCGGTTTTGTAAACTATAGTCAAATAACGAGCAAACGAACTAACTGATGATGTGGAGCTTTTGGGACTGAATCCTTATTAAGTTTTTATAAACCAAACTAATTATCTGCCTATTTATGGCCTTCCTTAGGATTATGCCAATGTAAAGTCTAACTATAAGTAAATAAATATAAGTGTGTCCTACAAATACAAACATGGAGACTAGACGCTGCCTGTGGGTTGTGCTACTAGAGCACCGAGAGAGTATCATTCAGATCAAAGGATATCACCATAACCTTTGATCTGCCTTCATGAATTCCCGTAGAGAAGCCCTATAGCTGCAGAAGTCAAAGGACATTGCAACTGCACGAAGTTATTTGAATTATCGACAAATTAGAGCTTTTCATAAACATTAATGAGTACTGTGGCGACCATTACAAACTAAATATCGCTAAAACTGAGCAAACCCAAAACCAAATAAATACTGCTTCCGTAATGGTAGCTGCCACCATGGGAATCCGTGTGCAAATTAATGTACGAGTAATTTTGCATCTGTAGTCAATTGACCTCTATTGGCTTCCCTAGTGGACGGACAGGTTGCTTTAGAATTGGGTGTTTTACGAATTCACAAAGCTCTTCGCTTTTTTGCCATAGGTATATACTCGTATGAGTGTTAGTTTCGTTCTCCTAAAGTTACTGTTGAAAGTTTACTAAGCCCTACATTTTGAATAATTTTCAGACTTCTAGTTTTCTGCCTAGATACCTATCTGGAGTAGAACTTTGTACGTAAACTGATATTTTCCGATGATTTCTTAAAAAGTTTTATGCAATCTTTGTCTTTTCACCAATTTAACCAGAACCGTAGAACATAATTCGATGAAGTTTTCACTGCTGTTTAGAGCATCTTTCGTGAAAGTTTTAAGAGTAACCAAGTAACTCTGATAAAAGGAAACTGAGATTTTTGTTCTGTGAAACAAATAGAATTAAAACAGAATGTTTTCTGTGGTAACCTACGTAGTCTTTATGATGAAACTGAAGTTAAGACAATATTCCTAGTCTGGTAATAGATATTTCTTATAAGCCAAGACAAATAATAAATCAAATGGACCATAACTCATTAATTCTGTTCCATTATTACCATTAATCTCCACAGCTATCTGCAACTCAATGTTGTTTATTCTAATACTGGTTGCTTATGTACTACATAAGCCCCTCCAATTATTCCTTAATCTAAATCTTCCAAGATATGGCGAAGTTTAACTAAAAGTTGGGATTTAAATTGGGTTGCGGCGATCCCGTCTCGCTGTGGGGGAGAACTTATTTTAAAGGGTTGTAAATCAAAGTAATACGTTCTTAGTCAATTAAGTCTACGGGGAAGACTTGTGGCCTAAATTTTAAGTGTTTGATGATTTTATAATGAATGTGCTCCAACTCATACGTTGTGTTCAAAGAATGTTTAATATAAGTAATAAAGAAAAAAACCACAGGTATAATTACCCAAAAAGTCTTTTAAAAACCTTATTGTTCTAATGACAGTTATATTTTTAATTTATTTATAGAATAATTATTAACGAGTAGCATGTCGTAGAAGTTATTCTCCAGCGTATAAATGTTTATTGTATAACCAATCGACTTTACCTGTAAGTGAAATTCGATCGAAATGATAGTATTTTTGTCTCGAAGAGTATTTTTAAACTGAGGAATACACAGTTAATGCCATAAAGAGTCTTATAGAATATCACAAAGAAAGTAAGCAAAATAATGTAATGCAACGTTGACCCAGAAAAGTTCTCGCTGGTGTTCGACTAGTGTATATTTTTTCTTTCGACTTAGATAGACTTTTATCGTGTTTCGGCCGAGGCTGAAACGTAGGGCATTTTAATTTTGCTAATTACCTACCTGAAGGCACGATGGTTGAGAACTGCCGTACCATCCTTAAACGAAGCAATTTAGTGTAATTATTAAAAAAAAATTAAATAAGGAATGATGATATTCCTTTGGTCATATTATCAATATCGTCATAGTAAGTGTAGAATTTGGTTTGACCGAATGACTGAATTTTCTACCTAAACTAATTCGGTCGGAAGTGCCGAAAGCCAAAACCTAAACAGTCGGACTCAGTCGGACACTAGTTCTCGCTGGTCCTTTGGGAGCGGCGCGGCGGGTTCTTGTCGCTTTGTTTCACGATTCCTTCCTCTATGTTCCCGTAATTTAATATGAAACGTGACGTAATTTAACAATGCCTTTATATTTTAAAATGTAAACTGTTAAAATTTCGCCCTTTTTATGTTCACTGTCAAAAGTTTAATGTGTATACGTGTTTTATTATATTTTCAACAAAACCAAAAAATTATATTCAATTCTTGTTTGATGACAGAATAATATCCACGTCATCGACATACATATATATATAATTTAAGTAATAGTTGGTAAATACAAAAAAGCGTGCACCTTTTAATAATATTTTAGGTAAAAAAAATTAAACATTAAAAAGGCGGCAAATTTCACATGAAAGTGAAACAAAACATTTGTTTTATTTAAGAAAAGAGACTTAAATAAAACAAATGTTTTGTTTCACTGTCTTAAATTTAATTATTAAGTGCCTGCCTACATACTTATAGGTACATATGAGTACACTTGTCTAATCCCAAACTAGGATATTCTCATAAGGTATAGAAATGAAACAAGGACAAATTGTTCATTGATTTCTCGTATATTTCCTTGCTCGAACACTAGGCAGAAACACAGTGTGGCAAGAAATTAGCGGGTATTTTGAATTTAGTATATTTCTAAACTACGATTTGAATAAAAAAATAAACTAAAGTTGTTGCCATAGCTATTACATTATTTTTGTTATATATAAATAATTTGTGAGAAAATGTGTGATTTTGAATTACAGCTTAAACAATCAGGGAAACAAAACATTTAAAGTTTCGGTAAGCCTCAAAATATGGCAGCTGAAAATAACTGCTGTATTTTCTTTACAAATGTTATACCTACCCTTATTCACAAAATTCTTTATAATTAATTATCTATTTGATCTATCACTCTGGATTTTAATAGCGATATATTATGGGAACGAAATTATCACTGATCGATAATAAATAGACCTCACCCTATTGGTCCGCAATAATGAGAACTGAGATATACGAGTATATGATTAACGAAATAATATTTCTAAATTTGACTTACGAAACTACCTATGTCACAGTTATCTCAACGTAATATTATATGTTTCTACAATTCAATAAAACAGTGATTAAAATAAATTTCGATAACATGTGAAAGTTTTTAGTACAGGATTGTAGAATTTATTATAAACACTTAGACGTGGCGTGAAATTACCCCTTTTCACGACAACGATGTTGCGGGATCCGATAGTGTTGCTACCTTTGAGAAGTTTGCCCGAATATCAGGTAATGCTTTTTTTAAGCTGCCTTCATCTACACGCAAACATATATTTGCTTGCATCTAACCTGATAAAATGTAGCCTATTTTATTTCCTCGATCATAAACTAATAACTGCTTACGCAGATTCGTTAATTAGTACCTACAAACTTACATAAAAAGCATGCAAACAGCTAAGCACCAAATTAATCAAACAATTTAACAAGTTTCAATTTCCGCCGAAAACGTCCACTGCCGAACATTAGCCTCCCCAATAGAATGCCAAACAATTTGACTGGTGGCAAATGTATGTTAGAATAATAAAGTCCACTGTTGGACTTCAGCATTGGTAATTTTAATTTAATATTTTGGCCGATAGAAAGTAATGTTGCGCTAGTTTACTGGGAAATTATGAAAAAATCTATGGCGTATCAAAATTATTGAGTGGCAACACTGATGCGGACGCGACGGCACTCATCCTGCAATCGCTGTTGCATTTTATTACTTTTCCATTTCCAGTGGGGTTTCAATTTCCTTTCTCATAATTAATAGCCTTTCGAGTTGCTGACATTTTCTATTCCCCAGCCGTGGAAACTTTTACGTTCAATTTGCCTTCCATCTACGACCTACTTACGACATTGTGTTGGTGTCTCTCGTTTTCAGATTTTAAATTAAATTTTTCCCAAGGTGCTGTTACTTTTTTAAGAATACGATAAGTTTTTGTGTATTTGAGAAGTGTGAATCAAAAGTTTAAAATAAGTACCTACTTCAAGAACATCATTGACAATTAGCTTATTTTGTCACTCGCTTTACAATAATCTAGCGACCCACCCCGGCTTTGCACGGGTGGACGTTTATTTTTTAATATTTTGCGATAAACCTAGAGTAAATGAAAGTATATGCAAGGCATAAGTAGTTTTTTTTTATTTATACTTTTCTTATAAAATTTTATATTTTAGTAGGCATCCCTAATATTATTAAAGTAATAAATATAGCCTATGTTACTCAGGGAATTTTTGAAATCGATCCAGTACTTTTTGAGTTTATTCGTTACAAACATACAAATCTTTCCTCTTTATAACATTAGAGTAGATAAGTAATTATAATTAATTCCTATATGTTGGTACTTTGTGTATAAGGAAATGTAACCCCTAAATTGCGTAACTACATCATCAGCTCATCCAGCCATATCGGAACATCACCAGCCGAAATACGTTCACTGCTGAACACAAGCCTCACCATCAGAACTTTTGGTGGTCTGTCCATTGGGGGATTTGCCATATTCACTACTGCAATTGCAATGCCCGTCCCTGGTGCAATCCCTTAGTCGCCTTGACGACACTTGCAGGAAGACTGGGGGTGGCACTATTCTAAGCCGGGGACCACAAGATACATTTTGGAACGCTTGTAACTTACTCGTAGTCTCCATCTCGGTAATGTATTTCATTTTTAAAATTTTCATAGTAATAAATTGAACATGATATAGTCAATTTTAAATCGTGCAAATTTGAAAAATGTTACACGTTCACTAGACGGCGATTGTAAACTTGGTTCACTTTTTTTCACTATTTTTTTTATTCACTCTGCTATTCTCTTGACGAACCCTTGGTAGAAGTATCTTATCGTATCTTTCATACTAAATATGGTACAAAGAGTAAAACAGAGATAGGTAGAGAAAGAGAAGAAGTTTATGCCCTGCCAATATAATAAAATAACCAACAAAGATGAGAAAAGAGGGTCTTCAAAGCCAATAGAATTTTACGATTTATTTAGAGATTTATGGGCGATAAAGTTGCTGTCGTTGCTTTTATAACTTCTGATGGAAAGATGGAATATTTGTTTTTCATGCAATTTTAAAGCATCAGTCCGAGCTGTGCGTCTGTCAGTCTACCCCCTGGAAAGCTCGAATTGGGCCGATTAAATTGAAATTACTCAAAAAAATTATTTTCTCAGTGATATTGATCTAGAACGGTCTTCCGGATAACTCTCGAACTACTGAACCGATTGAGCTTAAATTTGGAAGTTTATGGCTTTACGGCAGTAAAATTTACTTTTGAAACTGTAGAAAGAAGAAATTTTCTAAAATGTAGAAAATAAACGGATTCATCAAAAATATTTAGATTTAAAAAAATGAAATTTTACATTTCTTATATGTTTAAAAATATTTTTCAATATAAAGTCTTGGGAATGGGAATTTTAATTTACATAATTATTAAAAGAAAGTTCAACAGTGTTTAGTGAAACAGTCTGGAGACAATCGACGTCTGCAGGTTTTCTTCGGTCACTCATTATAAATGCTAGTACTTACTCTACACTATGTTACAAAGGAGGAACGTTTGATTATTCAAGGTAAGTTAAAGAAGTTGAATAAATTATGCTTGAGGCGGACGAAGTTACTTGAATATTAGAAATCATAAGAAATTATTATATTAGAAATCAGGTACATTTCGACGAAACTAATATTTATCACTAGCTGTTACCCGCTACTTCGTCCGCGTGGACAACTTAACATCACAAATTATTATACATTTTCCGTGGAAATGAGACGTTTTTCGGGATAAAAACTATTCTGCCATATTCTAGGATCTAACATATATGTGTGCCAAGTTTCATCCCGGTCCGTCCAGTGGTTGAAGCGTGATTGAGTAACAAACAAACATCCAAACATTCAAACTTCGCATTTATAATATTAGTTGGATAGTGGGATTATCATATCAGCTTAGACGTCACTGCTGGACATAGACCTTCGCAATGAACACCACCACACTCGGTCTTCCGTCCTCCGTATCTAACAGCTTCCGACCACCTTTTTCAGGTCGTCGGCCTATCTGGCGTCGGTTATCTTGTGCCGCGTGATTCCCGGCTTAGAATAGGGCCACCCCCAATCTTCCCGTGGGTGTTGTCATAGCGACTAAGGGATTGCACCAGGGACGGGCAGCAGAAAACGTTCCTGTGTATATTAAGATTATTACTGCTATCACCAATTCGCCAGACAAGCGTGGTAATTATGGCAAATTCCACAATGGACAGCCCCACTAAAAGTGGCATTGCGTTGGGGAAGCTTATGTTCAGCAAGAAGGTATGTCCCAACATATCGATGTAGGTACCTGCCTTTACTACAAGTATACTCATAAGTATGGTCGCACTCTGTATAGCTATTACAGCAAAATATTAATAGTAATGTTTAACAAACACGCCCCAAACATAAACTCTGTCCGTATTATCAATAATGACAACATCTTGGTTCAAAATTTCAGCAACTTCTTAATGAGGCCAAGAAAATTCGAGCGCGACGAGTGGCAGAACTTAGCGCGTGTAAACTTTGATTCGTCGTCATTAAAAGTTTCGAAATGGAAGATTTGTGCCAACACTAATTAGCTAGACGCTTGCGAAAGAAATTTTACGTTTTGCTTTGGAGTCACTCAAGTGCATTGCAATGTACTGACTTACGTGCCCATTCATATTTTAGAAGCAGTAAATGGACAGACAGTCCAACGTATGGCAAACAGTAAGTAGTCGTTTTTCCTCATTTTTTTTTATTGTAGCTGAAATCGTGCGTCGTTCTAACAGAGTGGGATGGAAATTATTTACGTGCGTACCTTAGTACCCAGGAGGACAGTTATAATATACTTATTAGCTTGTACCCGTGACTTCGTCGTAAAAAGTATAATTATCAGCCGAAATAAGGGGCCGTTCAGCCGTCCAACAATGGGGGATTTGACATAATCATTACGCTTGACGATCGCAGTAATGACCTTAATATACACAGGAGAACACTGCTGCCCGTTTCTGGTGTAATCCCTTAGTCGCCTTAACGACACCCACGAGAAGATTGGGGGTGGCCCTATTCTAAGCCGGGAACCACACGGCCAGTTAAAAAGTATCATATATGTTATTCCAGCATATAAGCTACACTCTACCACGTTTCATCAAATTCCGTTCAGGCGTAATAGCGTGTGAGGAACAACAACAAAAAAACACACGCATTTATTAAGATATTTATAAGATCGGTTTTTGCTAGACAAGCTCAGAGTAACAAGAATTTTTTGAAAAGTAGTAGCAGACGTTGGGTGAGGATTAAAAACCCAGAAAAGTTTATATTATCTATTAGACCTGTGATAATTATCTGACGAAAAAGTAATCAGTCATATTCACATCATCATGTCAGCCTTTAGACGTCCACTGCTGGAAATAGGCCTTCCCCAATGAACGCCACCACACCCGGTCCTCCGCCCTCCGCATCCAGCCGCTTCCGGCCACCTTCTTTAGGTCGTCGGTCCATCTGGCGGCGGGGCGTCCCACCTTGCGCGTGCCAATCCGTGGTCTCCACTCCAGAACTCGTCTGCCCCAACGGCCGTCGGTTCTGCGACAGATGTGGCCCGCCCACTGCCACTTCAGCCTGCTAATCCTTTCGGCTATGTCGGTCACCTTCGTTCTTCGTCGGATCTTTTCATTACGAATCATATCCTTCAAAGATACGCCGAGCATAGCCCTCTCCATAGCTCGCTGAGCGACTTGAAACTTGTGGATCAGGCCCACTGTCAGTGTCCACGTTTCTGCACCGTAGGTCATGACAGGCAGGACGCACTGATTAAAGACTTTTGTCTTTAAGCATTGTGGAATAGGCGAAGTGAAGACTTGACGCAATTTTCCAAATGCTGCCCAGCCCAACTGGATTCTTCTGTCAGCTTCCCTATCAAAATTGTTCCTATCCAACTGTATTGTCTGTCCTAGGTAAACGTACTCCTGAACAACTTCGATATTGACATTATCGACGATCACCCGGCTTAGGTCGACGTGTGAGTTGGACATGACTTTCGTCTTGTCTACGTTCATCCTAAGACCTACTCGTATTCACAGTACATACGTACATATTCACAGGAGACTAGTTATTATAATGAAATTAGCTATTTAATAGGTATTTGTAGCTGTTACTTTTACTACCAGCATGTGGGTCAAATGCCTTCCAAATTCTTTTGTTCTTTGGTATCGCTAAAAGATAGCTTTAATGCTAAAATTACCGCATTAGATATGGTATTGGGCCCGATTCTGAAGGCACAACGTTAAAGTTTGACAGCGCTAAAATTGGCTTCGTCTTTATCTTCATAATACTGTGTGACAAGGTTGTTGTGCCACACGTTGTGCCTTCAGAATCGAGCCCATTGTTTATCTGGAATTAATCAGAAATAATACATTTTTATTCACACGCAGTTCAGATGTTTTACCCTTATGTGGGTATATACTCTCATAGTTTACTCGCCAGGAAGCAAACATTATACCTACTGCAGCGTCACGATCAACTCATAACTTCTAGACGTGTTCGTGGTGGTTGCACTCCCGGTCTTACAACCAGAGCACATGGCACTTAATAATAATCGTTTGGCGTGCGAGAAAGTGAGAAAACCTTTTCTCTACCTTGTAACAATTCACGAGTATAATGTCAGTAAACTATTTATTAGATTTTTATATAATAGGCTTCACGGCTCTGGAGAAACAAATTCCTTCTAAGCCCGTCTTCAGCTCTTAGGCGTCCACTCATCAGCCTAAATACGTCCACTGCTGGACATAGGCCTCCCCAATAGAATATCACTTTTGGTTAGATGTCCATTGGGGGATTTGCCATAATCACCACGCTTGGCAGGGGAATTGGTGATCGCAGTAATGGTCTTAGCGTTGGACGTATGCCTTCCCCAATTAACGCCATCACATCCGGTCCTCCGCCCTCCGCTTTCAGCCGCTTCCGGCTACCTTCTTCAGTTCGTCGGTCTATCTGGTGGCGGCGGGGCCTGCCTGCTCGTTTTAATGTTCAATATTCATATACCATATCAATAAACCAGCGTTTATAGCACGGTTTCTACAATAATAAATAAGGCAAACAGTCGGCAATTTACAATATACAGTCTTATAAAAACAAACGCAATTGCATCTCAAAATCAAAATAAATAATAGATGCTGTTTCTAAGTGGACCGCAAAGTTTACATGGTAATACAAACCTGTTTTTGCTGCTGGTGACCCTTTTATGTACATGTTACCGAGACGCAAATAGCGCTGGTTTTCGTATGACTATTGGTTTGGAATGAAATATAGTTTACAAGCGTGATAGTCGTTTCAATAAGCATCCTTCGTTAAATCTATCATACCAGTTACACACTTTTATTTAATAGTCCCCTATAATATAGACATTTATAGGGTTAGTTACTTACTCCATAAAATGCGATCACTACTTACGTCTTGCTTGTAGCTATCAAGACCCTTAACAACAGCACCATTCTGTGCCTCCATTAAAAAGGATCTAACATAGATTGCCTACGTCAGACAAAATCCACAGTATAATTTTTTTAGGAATCCACAGTATACATTTTTTAGGAGAATTAAACGCAAGAGAAACTTTCTTTGACGAGATCCTGCCAAAAGTCCCGTATAATGTTCGAGGCATGATATATTAAGTTTCAGAAATGCGGAACACTGCCCGCGGCTTTCCCGTGGTTACCCGAGGATAAGTATAAGCTAACTAATGTTTAAAAATAAGTACCTAACGAATAATTTAATTAAATCAAATTAAAATCTTATCAAAAAAGAATATAGTATATTCCGTTAAGTTATATTTAGATATTAAAGATTTATTTATTTGAAATTTTTTTAACATTACAGATTTTAAATAATCCATTGCGGTACAATCATTTCTTATGATATAGATGAAAAAGGCATTCCTCTCTCTAGCATTCCCTTGCATTCAGTCATCAGTCGTCCCATGCCGTCCACGAACAAGTCACAGTGTGGTGCCTCGGCGAGCAGGGAGCCGAACGCAGTTGCAGTGCGCGCGCGACGGGCGAGTTCCGGACGCCGCCGGTAGAGGTTTGTCCGCGAGTGTGGTGTTAGGAACAGCGGGTGACTCCACGCTCTTAGGTACCACTCGGACACGTGCAGTTTTAAAACCAGTTCTATTGATAGAAGTATAGGGAAAATAATACCGCCTAGTAACTAACTATTCCTTGTAGTTCATTTAGGTATAATTGATTTCTGGTCTCTATTTAAATTACATGACCGCCTAGTAGTTTGTCTTTAGATACGGGCATCAGAGTTCGTGGGTTCTATTCCAACTAAAGACAGAAAATTTGGAACAATTTGTACCAGTAGATGCATTCCTTTCCTGATATACATAGTAAATACAAGGAAATCCTAGTTTTGGGATTAGACACGTATATTTACATATGTACGAAATATGAGTATGAACTATTTATTTGTTTAATTTTCAGATCAGGCCTTGGTTTAGCCTAGGCTTATCATTCATTAGTTCATTCATTTTAGTCATTAAGTGAGTCGGTCAGATCATATCACAAAGGACAATGCCCTAAATGTGGAGTTGGGCTAACCTTGCGTCTGGGCCAAATTGTCGCCAAAAGACAGGAAATATACTACGGATTGATGTATTTAAATTAGTTATTTTTAAACGACCTATTTCCATTAGCTTCAAAAAATCTCGAATTTTTTCATAATTCAGACCAAGATTTTTGGGATATGAATGGTGAAGACGTATCTTTAGCCCGGTTTTGGGTATTGTCCTTTGGAAGACATCATCTGTAAAGAGAAAGTTTTTTAAATACAAAGCCTAGAGATTGGTTTTATAATAAAACTAAATAAATAGAACGAAACCTATGCATTTTTATCGTAAACTTCTAAAGTGTTATTACACTCTTCTTCCATAAACCGTAAGAGAATGTCTTCTGCATTTTTCTTACATGAAATTCCAAATTGAGACGTAACATACATACATACGTATGTAGATATAGGTCGAAGGTGGTGTTTTATTGGTCGTTAGCGCACACAAATGGAGCAATACGGGAACACCGCAAGAAAACAATTTAGCAACGAGAGGGAAGGGCCGGGGTGCGGGCACGGGCATGCTCGTAGGTGCAAAAACACGCTGGGACGGCGACAGCTGACCCTGCACTGGTAACACAGAGTCGTATTTAGGGTATATGGCTTTAAATATACCGTCAAACCATTAATAGAAAACACTCTCCTGCCACGTTTGATCATGGATGAAGAAGCTATAGTCCAGGCAGAGAATACTAAATAATACTATGAAAGAAGCGACATTCACCTACCTCCACCAGTGTAACGTCTCGCGCAAAATTGAGCACCGCTGGCAGTATGCACTATTGCTATAGTTCGACGCTTTAAGTTAGAAAGAGAAGCACTTATGTTGTTGACGTATAACGTTGTCCCTCTCTAGATCGCGCCCGGCGCAGCAGCCAGCCCTACAATTATTTACGCGCCCATACAAGTTGTACGGACAAGCTGGTGCGCCTGGTGATTATATCTGTTCGCTTGTATAGTGTCGGGAGTGGTGGTTCAGGTAACTTGTTTTATGAATCAATGAAATAAATATATACATTTTAAAGGTACTTTACCAACGGCGGCTTTGTACTAAATAAAATCACCGATTAAATATTTAATTTTGATACTAATGGACTTGTAGGAACTTGATGAAATCAAACGCCCGTTAACGGGATACGGTTCAGATAGGGTTTAATAACCAACCAACGAACCTTACTGTAGAAAAACAGAAGACACGGAGACAATAGGAAGAGGCTAGCGAGAAGGTCATGCTGATTCCGAATGTAAAATAAGAGTGTCTTATTAATTGAAAGCTTGTAAATAGAAATTTGTTTAAAATCCTGGCATAAAAAGTAAACTCAAAGTAGAATAAGGAAACAGACATGAAACATAATGATTATATCGAGCCGCAAAAGCTTCTCGTTATAGTGTCTACTAAGTAAAATATCTGATTGTAAGTAAATATCAATCAATTAGCATATCAATCTCGTTGTCGTGGATTTCTCGCTAAAAGTTCAATTAATAAAAACGTCATGCAGCCGAGTTGTCGTAAAACATTAATTGGGAAAAGAATGTCATTTATAGGTCTACACACATTTCCCAAGTTAGGCCCCGGTCGACAGGGATTAATGGCTAAAGCAATTAAAGGAGTAAACAGCAGGTGCAGTGAGACGCTCCGCGGTGGCGCCCCCTGGGTCAAACAAAATAGTGTGGGAAAGCTCCAGGACTTGCTCGCTTTGGGTAACACACCGCCGAGCTGTTCGGCTATCGTAATGAAAAAGAAAAATTTACATTTGACACCAATTCATAAAAAAACAGACAAACTATTTCTGTTTTTCTATCAGTCCGGTGTTATACAGTAGTTTTTCAGTAATTTGGCGGACAACAGACGGGCAAAAAATGTTTGCAATAGAGTCCGTTAAAAATATGACGTCACATAGCGGAGTAAGGGCATCTGATAAATAGAAAGAAGCTAATGATATCTGTATTTAGGACAAAAAAAATTACGAGGGAAGTAACTCCTTATGAGTCGTAGGAAATAGGAGTAACACTAAGAAATTGCCGTTTTTGTTATCGGCATCAGACCATCTAATTAATGTGTATGATGAATGATAATTGATGAACGTGTTTAAGGTTTAGTAGGCGGTTGATTTTATATTTATGTTGTAAAAACTCCCAAAAGTTGAACGTTTTTAGAGACCGTGTGTTAGTAACGCAAGAAACTAAATGAGTATACAGAACTCAGGCAATTCCGCAGGGTTTCCAAATAAAGCGCGCAGATGTAATGCTATACCGTTTGCTCAAGGAAATAATCTCTTTAAGTAAACAAGGATTGCACTTTATTTGTACCGGTGGGTGGGTACTGACTGCAAACTAGGAAGGTGGATGGAGAAACGAAAAATAAAATTATTTACATTTAAAAGTAAATTGGAAGGACATTTTCATCAAAGCAGTTTTTACTAAGGCTGAAGTTGATGTGATCTTAAAGGATTCGTTACTTTACTATCATATTAGCCCTTATACGGCCACTGCTGGGCTTAGGCCTCGTTTGCTACTCATGGGGGAGTGGCAGACGTGTTGGCAATCATAGTACTAGGCCTCGCACCGGTGACGCTTCTGCTCGCCATCCAGTCTGTGGTATTTATGGCCTAGTTAATGGGTGCATGGTTGTAATGCTATTGTAGGTCACTAGGGCCTCTTTGAAGGATATGATTCGTAATGTAGAAATCCGACGAAGAATGAGGGTGACCGTTGGGGCAGACGAGATTTCGAGTGGAGACCGCGGATCGGCACGCACAGGGTGGGACGCCCCGCTGCCAGGTGGACCAACGACGACCTGAAGAAGGTGGCCGGAAGCGGCTGGATACGGAGGGCAGAGGACCGGGTGTGGTGGCGTTCATTGGGGAACACCTGTGTCCAGCAGTGGACGTCTAAGGGCTGTATGATGTAGGACGGTATGATGATTTTGATGAAGTGAGGTTGGCATCTGGAGCACTGGATGTTAATGCGCTCCCTAACTTTACTACCTTTTGTAAAATTCACATTTTCTCAGTCTATTTACCTGTCTGTTCGCTTTAACTTGAGAACCTTTAGTTAATCAACTAAATAAGTTAAAAGTAGTAGTGGCTTGATCATTGGACTCGAGCGCCGAGGTCGGTTCCCGCTAGGGACAGACAACTTTGTACAATTTGTATAACAAGTGGGTCCCGGGCTGGTCTGTTATGTTTGTGAATGGGCCATCCTTGTTTAATGCCCTCAATACAGGAGAAAATCCTAGTTTGGGGTTAAATATACAGGTGTAAAGCAGGTCTCCACTGATTAAACGGGGCGACGATCTGCGTAAGGCGGCTGGTAGTGACTTGATGAGAAGAACCTAATCGGGTTCAGTGGCGCACCTTGAGTGAGGCCTATGGCCAACAGTGGACTCTTTCAGACTGATGATGATGAGGAGACAGGTGTAAGTGAAATATATGTATTTTTTAATTTGTCTAATCACATAACTAGGATTTTCTCACGTACTATAGGAATGAGAGAAGTAAAGGCCTATGCAGACGAGGGACAGGCCCAGGGTACTTTTTTGTCTGTCAAAATAGATAGCTTACAACTGCATCAATGCATAAGAAGGACTAAAAGTAACTCGAAAGCAAGCAAGAGGAGATTTTTTTCCTCCACCGACATAATACCCTCGTCTGCAGGCCTTATAATACTTTACACCATTTTTCATAGTATGAATCGACCCAGGACCACAGATGAATTAATAGTTACGATCGTACCAGATACACCACTTCGTGGTAAAACGAAAATACCAACGCTTTTCATCATCTAGATCGCCGTAGGAGTCCAACGGTTTTAGTGAAATTTTTGCAATGTTGTATTTTTCTCTATAAAAACCTCTCTACCCTACTCCTATAGTCTTCAGTTTACGGACGGAGCGAGGGTCGTAAACCCTACCAAGCTCAAGTTCTGACACGTACTTATTACCTACAGCTTTGTCAAAGCGCACTGTTAAGTTATATATATAGTCTATACAATAAACATACAAACAAGAACTTTTCAAGTGTAACATTTATTGACAAACAAAATTAAAATCACAGCTAACTTGATTTTGGGATAAATCGCGTGTCATAATAATAAAAAAAATATTATCCGACATAAGACGATGGAAACGCCCGGACGGGCGTGCTAATTTCCCTGTTATCCGGAATTACGCCCGAGGCCGTGGCCCGGACGCCCGGATATGTACGGGATCGTGACCGCATCCCGGTTACCTGCTGCCTGCAGGCAACATTCTTTACTGTCTCAATAAAAATATTATGTGTAATAAAGTGGTGGGTACCTGCACGTATATTTCTTAAGAAGTTATATTAATATTTCGACGGTCAAATCACCTATCTGTTTTTTACAGATTGTAAATCCTACAGCGATTTAAATAAATCTTACATATTTACATACATACATACACTTGTCTAATCCAAAACTAGGATTTCCTCCTGTGCTATGGGAATTAAACAAGGACAGGACAATTCACAAATGTAACATCGGTACCTAGACCAACTTGTACAAATTGTTTGTCCCCAGTGGGAATCGAACCCACGATCTTTGGCGCTCGAGTCCAATGACCAATCCACTAGGCCAACGATGCGGTCTTTGTGAGTCATTCGCAGAGGTTCCATGGAACAGTTCCATCGTGGAACAAATGCGTGATTGCAACTCTATTGTTTGACAACCACCGTGGCGGAACGGGTAGCTCTCGGACTGCCACGACGGAGGTTGCGGGTTCGAATCCCGCGAGGGGCAAATGTTCGTATGATGAATATGAATGTTTGTACCCAAGTCTTGTATGTTTATATATATTTATTTAAGTATGTGTATCCGTTATCTAGTAACCATAGCACAGGCTTTGCCTAGTTTGGGACTGGATAATTGGTGTGAATGTCTGAGATATTTATAATTATTATTTATTTTAAGTAAGATCGTCCTGCATATTAGTTTTATGTATCGCCGTGATAAAGAAATTAAAAAAAAATTTGCTCAAATAATATGCAGATCTCCTAAATTATCAGTATGTTGGCTATGTTGTTGACTGTGAAGTAGAGCGATATAAAAGATTGGATTTACAATCTGTAAAAAGAAGATACAATATCAGTGATTCGACCGAGGATCTGTTGTTCTTTTATTCAGAAAGTTATTCCTTAATTATTAGTAAAAACACTAAAAGTCAAACATTCAAGCATTATATACGGCAGGAGCGGATCCAGTCTTCAGATTAGGTGGCGATCACAGAGGTATCGTATTAACCCGCTGAACAGAGTGACTGCAGCACGATGTCTCTCAAAATGCAAGAAATCGAAGCGATGCTATGACCGCGGATACGACGGAACCGAGTGCTAGGTTTCAATGGGGATGGTCATGACCCACGATCACACCGACCTTCCCTGTGATCCACCACTATTAAAGGCCACGGACCGCTGACGGTTAGCAGTGATACCTCTAGAATAGTTAGCACACTGCCTAGGGTTATTCATTTGCGCTATTATGTAAAACACATACATATCACTTTTAGTTAAAAAGCTGATAAAGGAAGTTGAAGCTTAGATTCTTTGAGCGGCTGATAATTTTACCATTAATTAACTTGTGCGTTCCTCACATATATGAACAATGAAATAGCGAAGTCGCATCACTATAAAAACAGGACATAGCTGGGGGTTAATTTTTCGTGTGGTAAAGCACGCGCGGCGGATTTATGTCCCGCTCGTGCCGGCTCGGGGGGTCACACTACAATAAACTAGCTCCACTGACCGTTATATGAAACTTATTACTTATATCATTCATAACATGACTCATATAAGGACACACAATTTTGCAAAACTGATATCTCGTATTTGCCGTATCTTGCAAATATCTTGTAATTTATAAAGGTTTAATTTAGAAACGTACTCGTAATACTTGTAATATCTAATACTCAAATGCTTGGTAACTAGGTTTCACGTACGCACGACATACTTAACTAACATGAGTTTAAAGATACGTGCTTATATCAAACCGAACAGAGTAAAATACGTGTATTACTTTTTGGGCTTACTTCGCTCATCATTACTGTTTTAGTGGAAAGTAGGTACGTATTTAAAATTCCTTTTGCGAAATCTTCGTTTTAATCACCAATGACATAAAATCAAGACACATGGTTTTACCAGAGAATACTACTATTACTATTTAGACGTTCATTATTATTGTTTATCGAAAAAAAAACCGCACTGCTCGTTTTAGACGTGTTATATTATTAATCTATCTTTAGCTCTATGCCTATATCATACAGACACAGAGCTTGTGTTCGAGGTAAGAGTTTAAACCATGTTTTAGCTCAACTTTTTTTTTATCCTATCTCTGAAGTATGTCGGAGTCTATGTCGGAGAAAATATAGCATAAAATAGCTATATACCGATTCTAAAACCCGCAAATTGAAACAAGCAGGGAATCTCAAGATATAGAAGTTTATATGTTGCTTTCCATTATTAATCTTCTTATCTATCTTTACTTCATTGTTAAATGAAGTAACTAAAAACTTCATCTGATAGTCGATAATATTACAGCTTAATCCAACGATATTTATTCTTAGAACAAGCAATTCAAAAATATATATTGTTAAATGTATACACTGAAAGTCTTTCTTAAAAATAAACTTTCCCAGCTAAAGGAATTGAGAAAATTTCAGTTGATAATTCGAAATACTTAAACCAACAATATGTATTATCCATCCAAAGCTTCCAGTTTTGTAATTAGTACAAGTATAAATATTGTTTAATCAACAGTACCGCTTCATTAAGTCGACGACATTAAGATTCTTTCGATAACCTTTTTCTTATATTTAATATAAGTATATAACTGTTTTAATCTAAGATAATTTACTTGATTCAAGAAAACAGCTCGACAATTAGATTTTTTGCATAAAGCTGAAATTGTTAAGTGAACTTTATATTGTTCATCTAAGCATATGTTTACTTGAGATGCCTAACAATATTCGTATTCTTGGTTTGAGAAATGTTTTTTTTCTGTGTAAAGAGGTTGGACCACTTGTATGAGAACAAACCTCTGTGCGGCGTCGATAGATCGGCGCTATAAGTTAAAAAGAGAGTTATGTTGTTGAGATATAACGATGAGCTATTCTCGATCGACTATGCTCGCGCGCTGGGTGTCGCAGCCCTACAATAATTTATGCACATACACAAACATATACGGTGCTTGTGCTTCTGTAGTAGTAGGTACATAAGTCTGTTCGCTTGTACGGAATGCCGAGTGTGTGGCGGAGGCTAGTGACCCTATTATCACTAAGCCAGCATGGCAGATGATGAGTTTGAACATAGCATGAAAGTAAATATTTGTGTAGAGGAGATCCTGCAGGAAATTTAAATTCGGAACTCCAGACAGTACTCTTTTATGGCTGTTTGGCCAGTAGTGCCAGTAATGAAGTTAGGCAGTTACGTTACAGAAGCGACGGGTTTTACGGCCTACGTGTTTACTGCCGCACTAAAGTTGACTTCACTTAACGAAGGCTAAACGCTTCTGACATGTATATAGGTACTCAGCTGAAGAAGCTCTAAAATTGTGTGGAAAAGAAGAATTTTGTGTAGAAGTTATCAGTAAAAAATATGTCGGCAATGACGTTTTGTTGATAATATAAATGATAAACCAACTAAAGTTAGTCTTAAACCAATCTCACACTGGGCTATATGTGATATATTAAGCCTAGACCGAGCCTTGCTCGCAGGGCACCGCCGCCGCACCACCGTACCAACGTACGAAGGTAGGCCTCTGCCCAACAGTGGGATTTATGGGGGGGGGGGGGTCTAAGGATAAGTAATATTCAATCATTTTTGGAATATGTGTCTGTTTATCTGTTAGTTTGTGCACGCATCGGACTTTTCAGAGAAACATGGGGCTTAACTCGGAGTAATTTCTTTCATCGCAATTGAAAGTAATGGGAATTTTTAGTATTCAAATACATACATTAGTAGTCAGATATGCAATATAACAAAGAAGTATAATTATAATGTTCAGTGCAATTCAGATTGCGATATATTAGGACTACATTTGGACCTGTAGTAGGCGTGGGAGTGAGTGTCGGGGTCGGAGTCAAAGTAGAAGTAAAAATAACTGTGTAGACCACGTGAGCGGGCACAGCTTGTTAGGAATAAGCATATTCACAATGAAAAATTATAGTCCATATAAATATCTATTACTTCATTCTATAAGTTTTTATTCTACCTATCTCGTATTTACAAAATGCCATTTTGTAAATTCACTATCAACCTACACGGTCGGCGCAAGCAGCTTGGTAACATCTTAGCTATTATTCCCGGGAAAACCTCTTACCCGAGGCCGGATTCCCGTGGGACTCGGTGCGGAGTCCGGTGTAGTCTGTCTGGAGCTGGACATACGATACTGGTTATCGTATAACTTACGCAAATGTATAACCGGGATAGTTTTACTGTAATACGTAGGTAGCATGGAGGTATTAATTTACTTGGTTTTTAGATACATCTTATTTAACAAGAAATATTTCTATATGTTTCGTCTTGAATAGGTGTTGTTGAACTGTTTAGATTTTGCTAAAAAAAACCTAGATTTGAAGGTGATACTATATAAAAACGATAACTCTAAGAAGAAATTCACTGTAAACGTCATGATGCCTACATTATCGATTTTATTATTTTTTATTGTTTCTTTTTTACAAAACACACTAACAAAATTATAGACTAACTACTAAGTCTGAAATAAAGTTTTATTTCTTAAAAAATGACACTTTTAAATACAAAGAAATAGTCACCCGAAGTAGTTATTTCAAAATCAGTAAGAATGAAGGCAGGTAGTCAGTAGTCAAATTAAAAATAGACCATCGCATAATCCTCGTAAAAACAATTCATTCCTTACACACAATGCCAAAGCTCTGTTCATTATTCCTAACTTTGCTTTACTCCTGGAATTCACTTCGGAACGGGTAAAACAAAATCAACCGGCGAGTGCTGCCAATTGCAGAGTTTGTCGTATTGGTGCAGGGAATCCCCCTCCGTGAGCTGCAGTCGAATGCATCGAAACCGATGCACAATGCATACAAAGTGAACTGTGGATCCACTCAGCCGTGATTTTTCCTTCCGCCCTGTATATTCTGCCTCCAGATTGTTACAGTGAAGTGACAAAGACAGATTTCAAGAATAAATGTGCTCGTGATTCAATTTATGGTAATGTAAACTTTAGTTGTTTAGAATTTAGGGTCTGACAGAGCTAGCGTTTTTTGTGGCAGAAGTAATATTCACTTCGGTTCGCCATCAAAGAAATTAAAAAGGGGACCTATATCTACCGCTCCATGTTTAATTTTATTTCTATCGCCTTTATGTTTTAATTAGACTGGTTTCCACCATCATCAAATCAGCCCTTAGACGTCCACTGTTGGGCATAGGCCTTCCCCAATGAACGCCAACACACCCGATCCTCCACATGCAGCCGCTTCCGGCCACCTTCTGACTGGTTTTGTTTATTTAAAATTAGTGTAATAAATATTTCAAATTATGTATTGTTATTCAATTTAAACTAAATGAAATTCGCAATGAAAATTGTAAATGCAGTGACCGTTATCAATAATTGTAATTCCCCTCTGGGTTCATCAAGTTCACCAAGTAGTGAACGAATTGGAGAATTAGGTGAATTAAGTCTACCGCACCAATATATATGGCTTAGTGGTTCGTGTGGTATTAGCTAAAGTAACACGATGGGGAGTCTCCATACTCAGGCGTTCACCTCTACTGAAGGTACAAGATCACCTGGTTATGCGCGACATCGATGTGTACGATAGGTTATGAATGTGTTGTTTGATTTATAACGAGTATGTTTTGTAGCGACAGTGTACAAAGTGAGCACGTGGGCGTAGATTCCCCTCGTCGGACTGTTTGAGCAGGGATAAAACCTTGGCGTCTCCCTTTCGGTTCGAACCGGCCGTGTTAGGTACAGAATAGTCCACTCCTAGTCTTCCTTGTTTTTCCATTGCCGTAGCATCATGTGCACTAAAGTTCATATACTTCGCATTTTCGTATCTTGGAAATATTGATTTTCTTTTTATTATTGTTACCATATGTCCTAACGACGACAGATATTATGAGATGTAGTATATTCCTTATTGTTAAACCTTTTACTCTCCCCGTTAGATAAAATAAATTAGATGTTTAAAGTTTCCTACGCATAAAGTAAATCTATAAAATGTTTTTAACGTCTCCTATGTGAAATATTTTTCCTAGATGTTCTATTGGTAGAACAAATAGTAGTGATTTTTAGATACTAGAAAGGTAGCATGAAGCCTCAAAGAAAGGTTTAATTCAATATTAAAATACAATTTAAATATGTACGTATTAATTAATCATTAAAGGCCTACAAAATAATAAAAAAGAATAAAACCTGTGAGACTAACTCTAGGCAGAGTTCGTACCGTGGGGTCGCCGAAACGATTTCTGAAATTAGTGAGTTTACAAAAATTAACACAACAATTTTGAATTTAATTTGAAACTTTTGGTTATTATGAGTTTTAATATTTTATAAGCTAAATAGGTGTTTTTTGTTTAGTCAGTTAAGAGTAATTTTGTTTTATGTAATTAAATTATTATAAATAAATTATTTTATAAAACATATATAATAAGGGATCGAACACCTGTATACGTTAATAATCTCAGAAACATCTCTAGTCCATGCATTGTATGGAATGTTCTGGACTGTGTGGAAACTTGACATATGTATTACTGTTGACTATATCATGATACTTAATTTATACCAATCCGCAGATGCTATACTATAGTATGACCGTCGCAGGAATGTAACAGTTGTCGAAATCCACTGCGATTGTGTTGTGTCAATATTGGAATTTTGACATTCCCTCCCACCTCGCCGCATCCTCATTCCCGAAGCCTTTTAACCCGGCCGGCCCCCTATTGTACTTACTCGAAAGTTCCAAAACACTCATCGGCCCAGTTCGGTTTGAACCCTCGATCTCACGAACGTGAGCCGTGCCCCGTACCGACTAAGCTATCACGGCATATCTGATGGTAAACTGTACTTAATTATAATTAATCAGTCACTGTCCATCAGGTCGGCCGTCTGACTTCTTGTCACCGTTTCCACAAAAAAAATCTACTCAATTTAACAGCTTTTACCTTTTTAAGGTGGTCGCTTTGTCCCTGTCTCCTTTAATTGTTAAAAATGGGTGAACATTTTTATTTTGCCTTAAGGAAAATTATTCAAGGAATAATCAAATTAATGTCATTCTTTTATGAATGAAAAATAAAAAGAACAATTAAAAGAATGCAAAGACGAGATCCGAAGGAAATTTAAATATAAGTAATAACGGTAAATTACTGTGATAGGTGAGAGAATACCTACTTCTCGACTCGACCGTAGAGCAATTTTTAATTGCATATTTTTTCGAAGTCCTGAAAAGCACTGTTCGTAACTATGTTGCTACTGTTCTTTTTGTTGCTATGCAGCTTTTGTAAGTTGAGTTTTGTTACCAGTTCTGTGTCCTGATCTGAACTCAGTACTTCGTTGAAAGTCAATATATTCCATCTTCAGCCAAGTGCCTTTTAATATTATTTTACGGAGTTATGTTACCTGCTGCCGGTGAAATAAAAGTTTATAGGACTGCCTTTCCGCTTTTCTTTCTGCGAGAGCGGGAGTCGGATTGACTTCATTTACTTTGCCTACTCCATTCAGATTTCCTTTTTCTGTTGTAATTATTAAAAGTTCTGTAGCTTATCGAAGCAATTTCTTCGTTGCATCTTCAATATTTATTATTATTGATTTACGAACATATACTTATTATCCATTGGCTTAATTACTTTAAACATTTCTTTGAGGAAACCAAAGAGAAATCATCACTATATAGCTACTGTTTTTGGGAAAAATTTAAAATGACAGTTTTAAATGACATTTTAATTTTCAAACAACCCATACAAATGCAAAATGTAAATAATAATATACTTGTTGTTATTAATCTTAATCTGTTGTTAATAAAATTGACAGTGCAAACATTTGCCTTGGCTTGAAAGATGGATAATTTTGCTTGTTGAAACAAGTACCAAATGTATGTACGTTTTTTTAAGCCTTTGTGACATTGTTATTTATCCACGCATAGTTTAAAAAGTATCCTTTCTCCCATTTCAAACCCGAAGTGGGTAATTTCCCTTTGGTTGCAGATGGTTACAAATTCGGAGTGTATCGTTATTTTTATCTAAAGACTGCAAGTATGCGTTTGATTAATAGTAAGTCACATCCGCTTAATCTCTTATTGTCTTGGCATTAGTTTCAGTGTTGAATAACATTGTGAGAAAGTTAAAAACTATTACTAGCCACATGTTGATACACTATATTATAGATATCTTTATATTCAATTTCATTTTTATAAAAAATACAAGTATTTGTTTTTTAATGTTTTCCAGTGTTAGCAGTTTTGGGCTCAATGAGAAACTTTAGTACTACACAAAGAAATAGGCTTAAGTTTGTACAATTCACATACAAAAATAACCCAGACCAAATTCGAGTGGGCTTCATTGAAGCAGGTAACATTATAGACGTAAATGCCGTTGCTCCTAGTTTATCAAGCACACTTTTGGGCATTTTGAGGAATGGACAGCTTAGAGAAGTACACGAGTAAGTCATAACTTAGAGTGTTTATCCATGAGTAATAAAAAGAAACATGGGGTAAAAAGTATACTACAATATTGCTCCAAATGCCAATCTCTCTTGCACTCGATGCCCTGTGCTATCTGTGTGCAAGCTATATCTGCATAAAAATACATTTACCCGATCTCCACCGAGAGGTCGAATAAGTAACGATTTGATTTCATAACATAAATAATTAAATGAAATCATAAAACAAGCCTAAGCAATAATCGACTTTATGATCTTTTGTGTTGTAATAATAAAACAATTTAGTTAGCATATGTATATGTTTTAGGTTGCGATCAATGTGTCCTCCATTTGTACCTTTCTGTACTGTAAACCTAAAAGCGCCGATACATGACGTGGACAAAGTTATTGGAATTGCAATAAACTACAAGGATTACTGCCGAATCCATAAAGTGACGCCACCTAAAAATCCCGTGGCCTTTGGTAAATTTGCTAGCACTCTTATTGGGCCTGAAGATCCTATCCGATTGAGGACCGACGTCACCAAGGTAGAACTAAAAATGTACTAGGGAGAAAATGTGTAATATCTGAAGTAAATAGACCTGACATGTCTTACGACTAGTGTATGAAAGTAATGATGTGATTTAAGATAGCGAAAGTTCTTCTGCCTAACTGTCTATCAGACTGACTCGCTGTTTCCTGTCATCATCATCAGACTGTTGACGTCGACTGATGGGTATAGGCTTTATCTAGTGCGTAACCAACACACTCGGTCTTCCGCTCTTCCCCATCTAGCCACTTTCAGGCACCTTTTTCGTGTTGGTCTATATGGCATATAAAACAAGATGTAAGGTATTCCCTTTCTTATTTAACATGATCAAATCAAAACGATATAATTAATGAGAAATAACTTGTTTTCTATATTTATTAACTTTACTTCCTCGCACTTAGTCGTGAAAAGCACTATGTATGTCTCGAGGGTAAATGCAATTACTGGACTAGTATGTCTTACATTTATTAGGCCTCGTTACTTGTCCTAAAATTACTTTACTGTCCTCGGCAAAAAAAACTATTTCTTCCCAGAAAGTTGATTGGGAGGTGGAGCTTTGTGTGGTAATCGGCAAAAAGGGTACATTTGTGAAGGCAGCAGACGCATATGACTACGTGATGGGATGTACAGTGGCCCAGGACATTACCGCACGGGACTGGAGGGAGAGGAATGGGGGGCAAATTTTGCTTGCGAAGGTTGGCATTGCTTATCTTCCAAAGAGCGCAGTATTTAAATTGTCAGTTACAGTGTAATATAAATAAATATTATATATACATACACTTGTCTAATCCCAAACTAGAATTTTCTCCTGTGTCATGGAAGTTAAACAAGACTAGAACAACTCACAAACATAATATCTAAAAGCACCAACTTGTACAAATTGTACAAAGTTGTTTGTCCTCAGTGGCAATCGAACCCACTGCCTCTGGCGCTCGAGTTTAATGACCAAGTCACTAGGCCAACGAGGCGGTGTGTACCTAAAGCCTAATTTATTTTAGTAACTTGCAACATCCTCCATCCATAATTGCAATATCAAGAGGTATTTTAGGCTCGATCTTGTTAAACAAAGTTTTCTCGAGTATTTAAATTTATTTAAAAATATATATATATGGGTGTTCATGTTCATAAATGTGATAATATTATATGCAACAAGTGCCTATTGTACAGGAAATTTAAATATTAGTGTATCTAGTTCATTTCAATTTGTCTCTTATTAAATCTGCGTTAAAGTTACTTTTAATTTGCCGACTAGTATTAGTTGCGACTATTTTTAATTCTACAACACTACGTTAATTGACTACTCGTATTTCGTTTTAAGGGGTAATTTCAGGCCAAATCATGATATCTGGGCAGTTTTAAATTGCACTAACGTTTTTTTTTATTTCCATGTTTTTCAGTCAATGGACACGTTCTGCCCAATCGGGCCTTGGATTGTAACGTGCGATGAGACTGGTAACTTTGAGCAGTTGGATATCTGTTGCAGCGTTAATGGATGTCTAAGACAGAGCAGTAATACAAGTCAGCTTATTCACAAAGTCCCTCGCATAATTGAATACTTGTCAGCGTGGGTATTTCTTCTTAGAAATTGTTTTACAGTCTGTTGCTACTTTATCACAATAATCGTTGAAACGTCAATAAGTTTGTTGTTGAAAACAGGCCTCGTTCCCTCATGTGGGAGAGTGTCCGTAATGGCAATCCTGTTTATGCATGTCCACAGCTGCTTGCTTAGTTACGCCTTTATTTTCCGGTTGCCCTATTTCATAGTAATGTCTATTTGCGTCCGTACTCCGTAGCATAATTTCAAAAATCAAAATTATGGTAAAATAAAAAGTTTAAGTGATAGCAACCCTAAGCCTGTAGACTATTCATGATGTTTGTACCATTATAAATAATTATCAGCATTACACAATGATTTGGCTCATTGACCATCGCAGTCGGTCTTCAACGATAGATAAGGAGGTAATATCAAGATTATTTGTTGCAGGGTAATGACGCTGTTACCTGGTGACCTCATCCGGTACTCCGGCAGGTGTGGGTAATCTTTCCGAACCTCCTACTTACCTTAAACCCGGAGACATAATCTGCAGTCAAATACAGAATATTGGATTACTTGAAACGAAGATTGAGTGTCAAAATCTCATACATTGTTAGCTGTGATGTGGTTCATGGACAATAAATGTGACAATATGCCTCATTGAGTAGGTAAAGAATAATGGAGAGAAAAGTAGCAATGAAAATGCAAAGTTACTATATTGTTAAATCATTGTGAGTGCTTGGGCAATTTATCTTCAGTCGCCTTTATTTTACGGTCAAACGCTCCCTTTCCACTATGAAATGAATAATACATTCTCAAAGGAAAATAAGCAAGCGATGTTTAGATGATTTAAAGAATGACTATTTTTAATATTACAAACTTTATTATAGAAGTATCTATCTATATCTTTACAGTGGAGTGAGTAATGAGCTGATGAATATAGTAAGTAAATATGTTCCTCAAACACAGTTTTTGTTTTACGTTTTGCATTGTCATATAATGTGTATATTTTTAAGGTTAATGTAAATTTTTGTTGTATGTTTGTTTATTGCTGTTCCAAATTCTTTTATTCCTAAAGTCACGGGTGTGTTCACATGTACCGACTTAATTATCTGGTAATTTATTTAATTCGCCTCGTAACAAACTCGACGATTGCGAGCACTTATATGAAATGCTAGGAATTTAAACAATATAATTTCGACAGATATAGTTTTTTTATTGTTTTGTAAGAAGTGTGGAGTAAAAGCAAAACTATGTTTGAGTGTTTGATAAATTGGGCAGAAATAAAAACTAGACTCGATGCGAATAAATGATGTGAAGAAGACATAGAACACTGTATTTAACTCTGTATTTATAATTAAGATAATACAAAATCAAAAATTGGTAATCAAATTAAGAACTCAAATAGAATGGTATACAAGAAGTAATATTATACATGAGAATACGAATAAGGACACGACAGACTGATGATGATAGATAATGATAAACAATATCAATATATAGTGTTAAGAAAATACCCTAACTTAAAAGGGAGATACCTAAACTACTCAAATAAAAATAAAAGTCATTTTGGGATCAACCAGGTATTAGTTACGTAACAGAATATGAACAGACAAATGTTAGTAACTATGCAGCTAATACAGATAAGAAAAATGAAATGTTGGCGTCCATTCGAGGTAATCGTGATTGGAAGCAATCTAAATATACCCAATTCAGTTATTTCACGAATTGGATCAATTGCCGTAGTTTTCGACAAACAACGTACCTATTGCGATGAAATGACTTCCAATAACATGCCATTGCATCAACTCCATTATTGTGAGTGTTATAAAACAATGCAATGGCTGAAACAACATTGCTAAAATAGTTGCTATTAGGTCAATGTAGATTTAATAACAGATAACACAACAATAACAAAATGTTGTAATTGAAGAGCATGAATAGCTGGATTTCAAAGGTCAATGGATTAGCATAGAAATGTTTTAGCAGTTATAAAAGTTGCTTTCGACGTGAGAAGTGTACAATGCACAAATAAGATAAAGTAGTAATTTTATTCCGCAAAGAAATGTCAATATTGAGAAATGGTTTTGGAGAGTCTCTAAGCTCCGAATATAGGTACCTAGATAATTAGGTGATAATAATATATTAAGGTGGCCGCTCTCAGGTTGAGTAACACTAGCTGAAACCAGTAACCGAAATATCAGTTGACCTTTTTTGTTAACGAATTTTTGTGCACCACCTTTGAGAATATTGAGAAATTGCGCTAATGTCAAATATTGATTGAATGAATTACTATGAGTGGTCTTTAATAAATTCAGAAAAATACTTATAAAAACATTTTTCGCTAGTCTCTATCATCTAGTGTTATTCAATATGTGAGCGGTCACTTTAAGCAAAGATAATATATTATACTCTTTAAGTAAATAAGACAAAAATAATTCCAATCAAATTATCTGTCGCTTGCCATATAAGTCCTTGAAAATAATTGACATAATTTTATTTGAACTCCTAATAAATTATATAATTGTTTGTCTTCCATTTGCACGTGTACGGAGAATGATTGCCTTGATTAACTTTTATTGCAGTATGGAATCGGTATTCGACTGTACAGCGTAGGTAAATGGAAAGCTAGGCGTGGCAGGGCCCGACCGGTTTGGTAGCAAATTATCCTTGTGTCAGGTAAGGTGATCTAGTTGCCGCCGGCGTTTGTGCAAGTGCGCCAGAATGCGGACGCAGCCCACGCGCCCTCCTCGCCCGGCACCAGGAAGTAATCTGGTGCAAGTTGTACAATTTTAATTCGAAAGAGTAAGGTATGCGCGTGCTCGGTGCCAATGAATGAACTTCACGCACGCACGGTATACTAGGCGTAGAAATTTTGTTACAGTACTAAGGTGATAACTTGGTAAGAGTCAAGGGACCACTTTGTTGACTAACTAGAAGTAATGTTTTTTTCAATGACTGGTATTAAATGTTTGACGATAAACGGAAACAGTTTATTTCCGCTATCGACCAAATCGAAAGATGATAAAACTGTTTGTGGTTCTTAAGTTGGTATTAGCTGATTAGCTGAGACATAATATATATCAGGGGGTTTCTACTAAGGGGAAGTAAAACAGACGATAATGAGGGGAAATAAACGAACAGACATTCTTTTCTATTTATTTCTTACAAGAAACATCAGTTTTGGTAATTCTAAAATTATTTACAAGTTCAGTTATCAATCAACTGACGCCCGCTTCATTCCGCCAACCCTTTACAAGTAACAAAAACGATCAACATATGTATACCTGTCCATTAACACACAATATCACAGCAAACAACAATTAAGAAATGCTTTTGAAGCGTCCGAGTGCGCACAGCGCGGCCGCCCCCCTCCCCGGTTCCCGGTGACTCGGCGAATTGCTAATTGATGCGTGCTTTTTACGTGTTTCGGCCTTTACAAATCGCCGAGACCCTCTCAATAAATTACATTTACACTTTATGGAAGGAGTAGGTGTAGCCGTCAGGCGCTCGGTTGAGGCTGAACTTGCCAGGGGGGAAGAATCGGGAAGGCGTTGGCGTGGTCTGCTCGTCGTAATACTGTTGGCGAGCGGCCGGCTGAGGTGCCGAGTATTGCTGAGGAGCTGTGTACTGCTGGTTCTGCAGGCCACTGTATTGAGCCTGTTGTGTGCCAGGGTAGATATTGTTAGCCTGGTACTGCTGCTGGGGCTGTTGGTACTGCTGTTGTGGTTGCTGGTACTGCTGTTGTGGCTGCTGGTACTGCTGTTGTGGCTGCTGGTACTGGGTCTGAGACTGAGTCTGGTACTGAGGTTGAGGTGCGACGTAGTTCTCTTGCTCATATAGCTCGGGATGGTATTGGCCGTCATCCTCGTTTGGTTTGCCGCCGTAGTTGCGGGTTGGTGCGGGAGCAGTGTACTGCTGAGGAGCGCTGTACTGGTTCGCTTTGTAGTCCGGAGAGTTGTAGCGTGGGTCCGGTTGGTATCCAGGCGTGGGTGCGACTGGCAGAGGTGCGGTAGGGATATGGTCACCGACGGCTTGGAAGCCGTTCTTTCCAGCGACGTAGTTTACAGTCTTCCTCTGACCGCTGGGGTCGATGTACGAGTAGCTGCCTCTCCGGTTGCCGTCGGAGTCGGTTTCCTCTTTGAAGTCGATGCCATCTTCCTGCTGGTATGCGGCACCGAAAGCTCCATTTCCGTTGAGGTAGCGCGCCTCCTGTACGATGGCTGCTGTTTTGGGATCTCCCGCGTACTTGGGTACTCGTCTCGCCCCCTCCTGCTGCTGGCACGTCACCACCGCGATCACAAAGGCTAATACCACAAGCCTATACATTTTGAATCCAAAATGTGCACTGCTCGCGTGAAAGTCACAAAGTGTGTCGTTGCGGGCGGGTGAACTCGTTTTATACGGACAGTAAAGGCCTTGGCGTGCATTGGAAGGGCCTGCGGGTGCGACCGCGAATATCTTGCGCGCACGCAGGTCCCGCCCGCGGATGTATGGAGGAGCATACATCAGGGAAGTGACATTAAGGTGAAGATTGCAGGTGCCGTCCTTTGGTACGAGATCGTCAACCTGGTTTAAATGTCAACGAGTGGGTTTGTATGTATATGTTATAGGAAGTTTTATAGAGACAGGTATGGCCAGTTAGGACTGTCGTCATTATAAATTTATTACTTTTCCATCAATTCATTAAAAACCATACTATTAAAAAAATACTTTATACGAAGGCTATACTTAATGCACATTGCATTCTAAGTCATCCAAAGATAGAACTAATCATGAGAATGAAATTAACTGTTTAAAAACAGTTGAAACCAAAAGGTGTCGATCTGAAAGTTTTAATGACATATTTGTTATGAAATAAATTATACTTAATTTTAAGTACAAACTTTAATTAAATAGTATTAAAATAAAATTCTAAACTGTAATTCAGTATCAGTTAACTGTTGAAACAAATTGACGCATTAACAAAATCGGGATGTGAATTCTTTTGTTTTGAAATTATCAAGCGCGTATTCTCACCATTTTATTGTCGTGCTTTACAAAACCGTGGTGTCGTCTCGTCAGTCTTTTGTTCTAGGTGTGTTAACTTGCTGCTTATTGGAGCACATTAGTTGCATTATGTTATTATATCTACCATCGCAGATTTCACACTATGTCTATGTATAATGTATTATTAGTGTACATAATTTTTATTATCTAAGTTTGTCCTTCCCCAGATAGTATCTTAGTTGTTTTGAGAGGAAAGTTGGTTTTATAAAATTAAGAGAACTGTAATTATTTTGACTAATCTCTTGTATATTAACCTAATCTAAACTAATCAATCATCAAGCCTTTCACGATTTAAAGTTAAAAAAAAAACTTATATTTCTTTGATAATACTTTAGCTTTTGCTGTACCTTACATTTTTATATAATAAATCAGGATTCGTACTTATTTATGACCTAGCTATCAGCAATCTTTGTAAAAGTTAGTCATTTAATAATAACTTTCAATATGAATGTTTTAAATTAAATTTCTTGGGTGACAACATGAACACGTGTACGGCGACCTTGCGGCTCGTTCAAGGTAACAGTTATGTAACTAGTTATATATTCTACACTTTCTTCCTGTCTGTTTATTGTTCATGTTACCTACCAGTCCTTTCTGCATATAGGAATCCAAAAAAGTGTTTAGGGAAAAATAAAATATGATTAAGGTTGATTGGAAGAGATCCCTAACTGGTATAAGCCCGTCGTTGTACACAATTTCATTTCTATTTCTTATTATTGTTAGAATAAAGCATTAACATACCTACATGCACCTTCTAAAAGGGTACTCGTATAGGTACTTACAGATTAACTAGACTACTAGAGCGATGTCTTCTCCCAAAGTCTCTTTAGGAGTTAGTGCATCACTGGTCATTTTCATGTAATTTTTACTAATTTGTCAGTTTCTTTATTCGCCAGTTTCGCTAGCTTGTTAATTTCAATTACTTAAAGAGGTACGTACATAGAGAGTTTGATTCCCACTTTGTACACATACGTGCAACTTATTGTAATGTGAACAAATTAGTGCTGGTCTGGGCTTTGTTGTTTGTGAATTATGTTGTCCTTCTTTTTCCTTCCTAGGATTTCATAATGCACCACAATCAGAAATTAAATGTTTGCTTCAAATTCCATTAAGCTGTGTATCACAAAACAACTATAATGATTATACTCGTATCAAGATCATTTTAAGAGACGAGTACTATAATTTTAAGAAGGTTATTATTTATTACCTACCTACATTCTTGTGCTCATTGCTAATGCAAACTAATGCATATCACAAATTGTTTTAAATACCATGCCATTGTAAGTACAGACTTTGAAACTAATATCGATTACATTTCCACCAAGTTCATTTTGCTGATTAAGTTAGCGCTGTTGGTCAATATCAGATTGGAATTTGACGTCAAAATGTATACTTTATCGATTAGTATCGTACTTAACCACCGACAGAATTAAGTTGGTGGTGGGCCCATTCCGCACAAAAGGTCACTGGTTGCCCGCAACCAAGGTCTCGACATCGATTCGTTATGCGTTCGAGATTGATATCCAGTTCAGTCACATTTATTTCTGTTAATGATTCAGCGTTTTTGTGACAGTTCTGCGGAATGTTTAAATAAATGCCGTACATTTAAGTTTTCCGTTGATTTATTTATGACTAGCTTTTTGCCTCGAACTTTAGCAATGGTAAGTCAGATTTAGATTCAGAGAACCAATCACCTTTTGTGTAAACGAGTTCTCGAGTGGAGACCTTGACTGGCGAAGAGTGGGATACCCCCTGGGTAGATGGAGCGACTACGTTGGCAGTGGCTGGATGTGAAAAACCGAGGATCGGGTTCAGTGGCGCGCTCTTTGGGAGAAGCCTATGTGCAGCAGTAGACCCTTGAAGGCTGATGATGATGATGAAGTTAGACTTCCTGTGGGAACATGATTTATCCAAGTTTAAAATTGCTAGATTAGAAGAAGAAGACTACTTAAAGTAAACCCGAATGCTAAATCGAAAGTGGGAATGTTTTTGTTTTAGCTGTCATCATTATTATGTACCTATTTAGTTCACAATTTCTATTTTGTAATTTTTTTCTTATATTGTACTACGTAATTGTAATCTACTTATATAGATACTTGATCTGAAATAAAGAATTATATACACGCAGTGTAACAGCATTCGTCGTCTAAGCAACTTTCTTTACAAATAAACAAGAAGGGAGAAACCTAAATGGTTTTGAATATCAATTTAAATGTACCGAGAAAGTTGGCGGTGGTAAGGAGTATACCATAAAATAGAACTAAGAGCTATAAGATATCTATTTCATTTGTTATTGTGTCGGAAATAAACTCACTAACGTACGCCTCCAAGCACTTATTGTTTATACTGCGTCTTCACTGGGAACTTCTTATTTGAATAGTACTTGGATATAACTTCGAATTTGTCTACTTATTGCTTTATACTTGCTAACTTATTCTTATACTTTTATTATGGACTTTAACTTTAAATTTATTTTGATTTGCGCTATTACTTTTACTACACTTCTGGGTTTGACTATGCATAATATATACATATAATAAAATTGTAATAACGCTTAAAATGTATACATATCGACAGTTAACCTGCAAATGTTCATAAGCCACATTGGCCTAATTTTACTTGACAGCTAATTACCTAACTTCCATCTCGAACAAAAAGTTAATTTTGTTGTCATTACTATTCTCTAAATATACATCTGATTATTGGAATAATAGTAAATAACCTGTTTATAGTAATAACATTGTTTGTCTTTGTGCACCTTGTAGGTAAAGTAAACGCAAATGCTCATCACAAAAATGTTTGCCCTGGCCGGCATTTGAACCCGCGACCCCCAGCGTTGCTGTAAATAGGTGACTATTTTGCGAGGCCGTCAATATATAAATATCGCTAAGTAATAAACTATTTAAACTAATAATTATTTGCTAAAACTTCGTGATTACTTAACGAAATGAACAGGAATTACTTATTTTCCTCAACAGTATTCTCACGTGTGAAGGACCATAGCGACTGGAATTCTAACGGAAAGTTACGTCCGCCTTTGTTTTGCTCGTTGCCTTCTTTCTGAGAGACTGTAGGGGAAAATGGGAATGGAGATTAATTTATTACGTCGCTGAGAAAACATGGAAAGCGGTGAAAGCTCTCTATTATGTAACGTGAATCTCTTTTAATTTACGTTAATCGCGATTTTAACACAATCGATTCTCGATTCACTTTTAATCGATAATCGGTATCAACCGTAGAAGCGGCAACCCCTACGCGGCGACGCGAAACGTCACTAACTTCACTCAGCATTTCAAATCTCGAGAGAAAAAACGAACAGCTGTTTCGTACTGTCAGATTTTAATTTATTCCTTGGTGCCCTAAAACCACCTAAAAAGCGTTAATTACTCAATAAATAGTGTTCCCTATATTAAACACTAAATTCAGTTAATTTAGACCCCCGCTGTTGGGGTTCTAAGTTAACGCCTAAGTTAACGTCGAAGTTAACGTTGAAGCTCTCTTCACATCGTTGACCTACACTCTCCGCTACATCGTTTGGCCTTGGACCCCTTGGACGAGCTGCGGACACTCATTGCAGAGCCAGCACCTAGCCCTCATCGGAGACTCCTGCCGTCACCGTCCACACTACAGCAGGGACAGCCAGGCCAGTAGCGGAACACCCCTGAAGCTCGACCAAACCTAGAAACTGCCATCAGGGCGGTCGATCACGACCCATTTAAATCTTTAATAAAATTATCTTATTCTTTGTTCATGTCTTGGGTTTTATTAGCTACACAGCCCAAGCGCGACAGTGGCGCCTACAACGTGTTTTTGATGGTCAGTTTTTGAGTTTTGTTGAGCTTTTGAGTAGTTTGCATTGTGCGCATACACATTGTAAAGTTTTGTTTTTTTACTTTTATTTTTGCTTTCTTTATTTGTGTGCTTGATAACCAAGTTTTAGAGTGTAAATTGTTTTGTAACTGTCGCGCTTGGGCTGTGTAGCTAATAAAACCCAAGACATGAACAAAGAATAAGATAATTTTATTAAAATTTTGTATGGGTCGTGATCGACCGCCCTGATGGCAGTTTCTAGGTTTGGTCGAGCTTCAGGGGTGTTCCGCTACTGGCCTGGCTGTCCCTGCTGTAGTGTGGACGGTGACGGCAGGAGTCTCCGATGAGGGCTAGGTGCTGGCTCTGCAATGAGTGTCCGCAGCTCGTCCAAGGGGTCCAAGGCCAAACGATGTAGCGGAGAGTGTAGGTCAACGATGTGAAGAGAGCTTCAACGTTAACTTCGACGTTAACTTAGGCGTTAACTTAGAACCCCAACAGCGGGGGTCTAAATTAACTGAATTTAGTGTTTAATATAGGGAACACTATTTATTGAGTAATTAACGCTTTTTAGGTGGTTTTAGGGCACCAAGGAATAAATTAAAATCTGACAGTACGAAACAGCTGTTCGTTTTTTCTCTCGAGATTTGAAATGCTGAGTGAAGTTAGTGACGTTTCGCGTCGCCGCGTAGGGGTTGCCGCTTCTACGGTTGATACCGATTATCGATTAAAAGTGAATCGAGAATCGATTGTGTTAAAATCGCGATTAACGTAAATTAAAAGAGATTCACGTTACAGATTAAGATTACTGTCGCGCTTGGGCTGTGTAGCTAATAAAACCCAAGACATGAACAAAGAATAAGATAATTTTATTAAAGATTTAAATGGGTCGTGATCGACCGCCCTGATGGCAGTTTCTAGGTTTGGTCGAGCTTCAGGGGTGTTCCGCTACTGGCCTGGCTGTCCCTGCTGTAGTGTGGACGGTGACGGCAGGAGTCTCCGATGAGGGCTAGGTGCTGGCTCTGCAATGAGTGTCCGCAGCTCGTCCAAGGGGTCCAAGGCCAAACGATGTAGCGGAGAGTGTAGGTCAACGATGTGAAGAGAGCTTCAACGTTAACTTCGACGTTAACTTAGGCGTTAACTTAGAACCCCAACAGCGGGGGTCTAAATTAACTGAATTTAGTGTTTAATATAGGGAACACTATTTATTGAGTAATTAACGCTTTTTAGGTGGTTTTAGGGCACCAAGGAATAAATTAAAATCTGACAGTACGAAACAGCTGTTCGTTTTTTCTCTCGAGATTTGAAATGCTGAGTGAAGTTAGTGACGTTTCGCGTCGCCGCGTAGGGGTTGCCGCTTCTACGGTTGATACCGATTATCGATTAAAAGTGAATCGAGAATCGATTGTGTTAAAATCGCGATTAACGTAAATTAAAAGAGATTCACGTTACAATTAAGACGAGCGGGCGGAGAATAAAACGATTAATTATGATTTCTTTTAACGCCGGCGGACGTGGCCGGCCGTCTTCATAGTCAGCTCTAATACGTGTGCTGATGGAAATGTATTACAAATGTGGTAACATATTGATATCAAACTTCAACAACAGAAGGGCTTGGCAAATAAAGTCGCTTATGTATTGGCAACATTTACCAGTAGTTCATGTATGATATTATTTACTTAAATATTTTATACTCTATACCTCAACGCACTTGTAAAAAAAATTTATCGTTTTCTTTTTTATTTATAAACTAAGTCGTATTTTAGATTGATTATGATTGATGAGTCATTAGTCATAATCAATAACAAGTACTTATGTAAAACAATGAAGTAATAAATATTTACAAAAATTATAAAATAATTTATAAAATCTCAATGATGACCTATTATTATTTTAAGTATTGGTTCCGGAGGTTCTTCAGTCCTTCATTGTTTGAGGTCGCTGTCTGATGAGACAGAAACGCAACCGGTGAAAAGAACTTCTCAAAATGTTTCGTAATCGGAGTCGCGATCTCTAACAATGAAGGACTTCGGGAACCAATCCATCGAGCGCCGCGTTTATAGCCTAATCCACTGCATCATAGAAATTGTTACTATTCCTCTATCAATACTTGATACAGACCAGATTCCCAGAGTTGTCCGTGAGACGTCATCGTCATTCCGTATACTTATTTTTTCCCAACTTCGGGCCGGGTCTTGAGATTAATGCCGGCTAATTGCCTATCTATTCAGTGTAGTGGTTAATTTAAGAGCATTATTAATTTCTACTGTGAAAATGCTTCCGTTTGACGAAATTTCATTCAAAAGAGTTTCTAGACGAATGTGTCTTGTGTGAATAAACTCATTAAAATTCAAATATTTTGTTTTAGACTTTTAAATATCCATATTGTGCCAAATTTCTCTGGTAGGCTGGCAGAAATCTCTTAAAGAGATAAGTTTTACCAAATATACATGTATTTCTTCCCCTTTTTTATTGTTTGTTGTTATTGTGTGTGTGTTTGTGTGTGTGTGTGTGTTTGTGTGTGTGTGTGTGTTTGTGTGTGTGTGTGTTTGTGTGTGTGTGTGTTTGTGTGTGTGTGTGTGCAACAATAAAGATTTAAATAAAACAAATCATCATAATCATGTAAGCCCACGACGTCCACTGCTGGACATAGGCCTTCCTCAATGAACGCCACCACAACCCGGTCCTCCGCCCTCCGCATCCAGCCGCTTCCGGCCACCTTCTTCAGGTCGGCTGTCCAACTGGCAGCGGGGCGTCCCGCCCTGATTGTGCCGATCCGCGGTCTCCACTCTAGAACTCGTGTGCCCCAACGGCCGTCAGTTCTGAGACAGATGTGGCTCGCCCACTGCCGTTTTAACTTGATAATCCTTTCTGCTATGTCGGTCACCTAATAAAACAAAATTCGTAAAAAAGAGAAACTATTTTATTATAACTATAGATGAATTACCCGCCCACGGTCACTTCAGCTTGCCAATCCTTTCGCCTATATCGGTCACCAAATAAAACTAAACAAATAAAAAAAGTGAAACAATTTTATTAAAACTAAATGAATGTCCTATTTTTAGTAGTTTTTATACGAACTTCATGGATTTTTGCGTGATATATTAAACGTGATTCTGAAGGCAAACATATTTATAAAATTTACAGCACTGTAATTATGGCTATCACTATCTATCTACGCTGGAAAAGTCGCCGTCAGTTGCTATGAATGAATGAAATATTTATTTACTCGAATATGGTAAAAATAATATGGTATACAATGAAAACAGTTTCACATATTCTGCCATCCATGGCGTGCAAATTTTAGTTTAACGTTATTAATAACTTTGAATATAGAAATAACATTTAATTTTAATACTATAAATTCATGCATCATGCAATGATAATGTCACAAATAATATTTATGTAATTTGTCTACTCTTGTTTATCATTAAAAAATTCTAACACTGAATAGTAAAGTAACTCCTCTCCAAAAAGTACTTAAAAAACTGCTTTTTAAATAAATTAATATTAGCGTCTTTATAATTGTTTGGCAAATGGTTGTAGATCCTAATCGCCATGCAATATGCGTTTTTATTGAATACGGCTAGTTTTTGTACAGGCACATATAGTTTATGTTTGTAGCCGTCTCTCCCCCCTTTTTGTGTAATATCGCTTTGTTTTTTAAATAAATTATGGTTTTTGTGTACAAATATGCACATCTCGTACATGTATAGGGGAGGTCAGCTCAAAGCGGCTATAGGAGGCAAAGCGGTTAGGGCAGATTACACGACCATTTTAAATAGTAGCGCCACCTAGCTGAGTTGGAGCCATAGCCTACCTCGCGCCCCTGTCCACGAACTCGCCCGGCAGTAGTAGTGTCGTCCCCACGTGTGCAGTGCCAAAATTATGATTTTCAACGAGTTTGTTAAAATAATGCAAGGTACGTTCATCCTGTTTTACTCAAAACTTATTATATTTGGGTCCTATGACCGTTGTTACCTTATTTTGTGTCTATATTGTAGTATGTATTTTGTATTTATGCAAGTATATGCTGAAGGTTTACAGTAAAGATTTTGATTGTAAACAAAATGGTAGCAAAAGGCAAAGCGGCTCGGGCAAAGTGGTACCTCGCCGCTTTGCCCTCGATAGCAAAATGAAGAAATTGTTTAAGTAAGTTTTTTTTGCAGATGTTGAATAACTATAGAAGAAAAACTACGCATGCGTCATGGTCTGAAGAGGCAAAGGCAAGAGCGATTCAGGAAGTAAAAAAAAATTGTGCATCACAAAAATCTACTATGTAATAATTTAAGGTATTATGAGACTTATAATTTTGAATAAATACAAGACTGTCTTGCTTCACATATCTCCGTAATAAAAGTATAAATGCTGATTATGTGGTAAAATGTTATCTATTAGTATTAGGAAAACCAAAGCAACAATAATTCTGTGATTGTTGACCTATAATTGTTATTATTTTTTGTTTAGTTGATTTTGTAATAAATTAGATTCTTTTATTATGTTTTGGCATTTCAGTCCATAACCCGTTATTAAATAGCCTTGTTTATTGTTATTTCCTTTACAAACCATTAGTAACCACTTTGCCCAATACCGATAACCGCTTTAGGCAGCCTCTCGGGCAAAGCGGTTTTGAGATAGGGTTTTGAAATTTACTTAATGTCGCGTTAGTTTACAAATTATTGTGGAATTAAATTACAGATTATGAAACTACATTAAATTCTGATTCAGTCAGTATCAAGTTCTCATCAAATATCTGTTCCCTTCATAGGTTGATTTATTGTTAAAGTTAAGGTAACCGCTTTGAGCTGACCTCCCCTAGGCTAGGTAGAGGAAGTATGTTGTCTTTCTTAATAAAGGTTTGCAGCTGTGGTTTGCAAATGGGCTCCATTTAGTGCCCTAATGCATTTTTTTGAGCTATGAATGTTCTATCATATTCGACTGAGAAAAACCCACAATATAATTATACGTATCTTAAATTTGATGAAACTAAACCGTGATATGCCATGAGAGTAGCTTCCCTGGTCGTAATGTGTCGGAAGCGATTTAATACAAATACGTAACTGTCGAGTTTACATGTTTTTTTTTTTTCAATTTGCTTATACATGTACCTATAATCATAATCATATTTATTGGTATCAAAAGATTACAAGTCAAAAATGTTAACAGAATATAATAATTAATAAATAATGTCATAAATGTCTATTCAAAAAAACATGTCAAGTAATATAAGTTGTAACATCATTCATTGTATAATCAATAGTGTCATGCATGTTAATTTATTTATATGTATTTTTAAAATTACAATATTTGTCAACCATTAGTCCTAAGAAATTCGTGTCATGTACAATCTCAATTTTATAATTATTTAATGTCACATTTACATTCATTGATTTACTGTTAAGTTTGAACTTCAATTAATTTTGTTTTAGAAATATTTATATCAAGATTATTTATATTTAGCCATTTTATAACAGACGATTATGATTTATTAATATCCATTTCAAATGTCAGTTTGTTTTTGTGTTTGTCTAGTATTTCTTATGAAAAGAAAAGAGTAGAAAATGTTATGACCTATCATAAATTAATTCTCGGATAAACTTAACGGAAAACCTATTTTACAGTACGTTATCCATCAAAGTGCAGTCAAGAAATTATCAAGAAGATAACAAACAATGTGGATTGTTATCTTCTTGATAAAAAAATTGTGTATTCATTTTATTAAGGTAATAAAATCCTAAAGTAAGTTTAGCTAAAAGTTAACACGAAGTTTGCCGGGTCAGCTAGTCCCACTAATATTATAAATGAGAAAGGTTAGATGTTTGGATGTTGTTACTCAATCACGCTTCAACCACTGGACGGATCGGGATGAAACTTGGCACACATATAGGATAGGTCCTGGAATAGGACGTACGATAGTTTTATCAAGAAAAAACATGTCATTCCTACAGGAAATCAAAAATGATTTCTATTTTGAAATTCAAGATGTTTAAATATATATGGAAACCGACGCAGACGAAGTCACAGGCAAAAGCTAGTAAAAAACAAAAATAAAATTTTTAAGAAACTATAATACCAGCGCTACTAAAAATAAGTAAAAAAGTCCAAGTACAAAATTCTGTCAAATGAGTCTGAAAGCCTATTTAGTCAATCATGATTTTTTTTTGCCCTCTTCAGTATATTTGTAACCTCTGTGGTCATTTTCGACTGTCATTACTGAAAATAGGTCAGCGAAAGTTAAGGTCCATTACAGTTATGACCGTGAATGGACTGCGAAGTCAGGAGTGATGAGCTACGGAGTCGCGGGCCATTTATGTAATGAACTATCTTTCTTAGGAATGCGAATGAAAGAAAAAAATAAGGTCGCTGTGGCATATTGAGGACTAATGCCAGCTACGCCTCAATGTATGATGTAATGCTGTAGTTTCTGGATGTCAGATGGTGGTTGGCACTTTAATAATAAGTAGGGATCAGAATTAGGTATCGTCGTTTATTTACATACGTACTTGCGACGAAGTGTTTATGTTAATAAGGATATTCTAGAATTTTTACTAGCTTTATTTAAAAAGTTGTTTCGGAATCCCGAGATATTGTATTGCTTCACCTTTTTCAAATTTTTCACCCACTTCAACCTTTTAAAAAAATTTAATCCTGAGCTGTTAGTATTAAATGAGCGATGAATAAATATAAATATGGACATTCCACATCGCTCATTTAATACTAACATCTCCGGATTAAAATTTGTTGAAAAAGTGAAGTTTGGTGAAGTGGGTGAAAAATTTGAAAAAGGTGAAGCAACTTGTATTCAAGTCGACCCACAGGTTAGGTTCGGTTTTTCATCATCAGGTTATTTTTGTCTCCACTGCAGGAGCACAACCCTCTCTCATCTGCCGGAGACAGACGGAGGATTTGGCCTACACTCCCCGCGCTGGCCAGACGGGCCAACCCGTCTGGTTCGGTTTTAGTTCACAGTAAAACAAGCCAGGTCAACAAAACTCTAGTTGCAACAAATAAAAATATTGATGCGTACCTAAGCACTTAAGTCAAGGGTGCTGTAATATAAAATTATCTTTCTCAATTGGATATTGTATAGTTTTTAATGATTTAAGAGTGAAGGGATTTTAATTAAAATAATTAATAAAAATCGCGTGAAAAGGAATGTCCATATTAATCTACCGTGATATATTTTCGTCGCGAGTACATATATGACACTTTTCAATCCCAATTCCGATATCTGAAAATAAGTTATCAGTCACAGATACTGTACTTCAGTCTCAATACTGGATTATAATGGATATAACATTACAAAAAAATATTTTCAGTCATGTTTTTTTTTCAGTTAGAATCAGCAAAATTGTAAGAAAAAGAATACGCTTACAGATTCATCATCATCATCATCAGCCAGAAAGAGTCCACTGCTGGACATAGACCCCTCCCATGGTGCGCCACTGAACCCGATTCTCGGTTCTTCTCATTCAGTCACCGCCTTACGCAGATCGTCGCTCCCTCTAGCCAAGGGGCATCTCACTCTACGCTTGCCCAGTCGCGTAGTTTATATCAAAGTATTCCAGTTCGGAAACAAAGGTACAAATAAAAGATTCTTGAACGATAATATAAAAACAAATTATTTATTTTAGTTAGAAATTAGTTTTCGTATTTTCCTTTCCTGTAAGTAAAATTAATTTCGTATCTAATTGTCATAATAAGGAAAAGTCGAATATCTAAGTATTTTATTAACTAAGCGTACAATACGTATATAAGTCTTATAAGTAGTAGGTTACTGATATTATAATTAATATAATCACAAAAGCGTGAGACGTTCCAATTATCCAAATAGACAGGACGCTTTTCTCGACGCGAAAGAGACGGCACCAAAATAAATATTGATTTACGGGAGTCCCCGATACAGAAATGGAATAAATTGGAATATTAATTTCTCATAACAATGGGTGGAGGCAAACAAATTAAAGTGCCAGATGTCTTCTTCCGATATCCATTTACATCTAGCAGGTAGTGGATTTATATAAATTGAAGTCATTCAATACATTGATTGAATATTTATTACACTTGGAGCACTCAGAAAGTTTTGCGAAATTTCAAAAATTAACCACATGTTTTCATTTTTATTATTATATCTTTTCAAAAACTCTCCACCAGCGTTTATATAAAGTGTCATGCGTCTTAACTAATTTTCATGTTTTTTCCAGTTCGTATCACCTTGCCTACTCGAATCAATTATTGTACATTCCGGTGATAGAACTGTTGATTTTTTAGTAGTTTTTTTTATTTATTTTAGGGATAAAAAAAGGTCACACGGTGCCAAACAGGGACCACAAGGACGATGGTCTATAAGTTTGACCGGTGTGCTGTCCAGAAAGTCCCACGTTTTGAGCGATGAGCTGAGCGGGCGCTTCGTTATAATGAAGCAGTTCAGGACATGATTAGGTCGATTGCCGCTCTCAGCAGTATAAACTTCTTCTGGAAAGCAATTTTCCATACTATTAGGCTTTAATATTCTTTTGATTTTGTAAAGGTACTCCCATCATATACTCCGTCAAAGCAAAGATAATATATTACTAGGCAGTCAAAATGAAAAAACTTGCAATCAGAATCTTTCCTGCGCTACTTCCTAGTATAATTTTGGTAGGCGTTGGTTCACTAGGAAACAGTCAAACTGATGATTCGTTTCTGCATCATACTGGTAGATTTAAGATTCATCACGGCACCATTCCACACGAGCCTGTTTTTCAGCTTTGGTAAGGTTGAGCTATCGCACGGTTGTGTACTACCCAGCGAGAAACTATCCTCCCAACGTCGCCAAGTGGTCGGTGTAGAATCTCAATGCACACCTCCCGATTCAATCTGCAATACGAGCTGAATCTTCTCATGGATCTGGTTTTAGGTTTAGGCGATATTTGTAATCGTAAAAAGTCATCGCGCATTTACGATGCAGATAAAGTTTACAGTGACATATTTCTATTAAGCTCGTAAAAAATGTGGAGAAACCTGCCAGTTCCGCATGGACTACAACTTTATCCGCAAAACTCTGCGAGTCCTCTCACCTCAGTCGTAGTATCAATACAACGATTATTATTAGTACTCGTAATTAGGAACATACTAGAATAGTGAAATGTCGTAGAAAAAGTAGTAGAAAGGTACTTAGCTAGTAGAAAAACATCATATGCCTAAGAAATAAAAGGAACATTTTTATGGTCTACTGTAAATTTATCCATTATTACCAGTTTCAATACCATAATGATCTCCAATTTAGCATAAGCTGTGGTCCAAACCACGACACTGATTTTCAGTGACGTCAATCACAAACATGTGGAATCAGTCCATCGTTAATAGAAAATACTAGTCGTTGCCGATGGATTTGCTCATGCACGACTATTTACTTAACTTTTTCCTACTAACTTTTATATTTCATACCTACTTTTTTCGTGCGAACCGGTGAACTAAAATAAATAAGGATAAACATGCGCCAATTTAAATCGACGTCAAAAAGCTGTTTGTAAAAGCACAGGTATTCGTGATAAACAAAACCACGAATGTTAATAAGTTTGTTACTAAAAGCGTTGTGATATGATAACGCACGCCGGGCATGGACGGACATGGGAAATAATTACATTATCTCATAGTGGACGTGTTATGCCTCAAATGTGTTTACACATGCGAGCTTCGCGTGCCTAGTGCGGCTTACATGCGGGTGTAACTAAATATTATTATGAGCTAGTAGTATTTCCGCTGCGATCGTGTAGTTTGTATAAATCTGGTTCTGGCTAGTTTTTGTACGTACTTAACATAATAATATATTATCTATCTTATCGATTACTCTCCTGAACTACTGCCGCTTTGTGAGTAGAGCTACCTACATTACTTTAAACTTCAGTATTATATGAACGCCCGGTTTGTAAGTATTAAGATCATTTCCTCCGGGATCTGTGATCACACGTCCGTCCTATACTGTTTGGGCTTTTGTCTATCTGCACTACAAAGGTGTTCAGACTTCAGTTACTAAACGCTTTCGTGATGCGGGTTGGTAAACTTCATAATACACCTTCAGGCATTACCTTCACTGAAAAGTTGAGTAATCCTTATCATTGGTATAGGTACCTAATACTCCTTGTTAGAAGTCTCAACTTCATACGGCGAGCAGTCAGAAGGTTTTAATTACTGTGTAATATCTAGTACAAAACATTGTCTATATGAAATCGATTCGATTATACGAAGTTTCTGTCAAATAAGATTTATAAACGACCTCGCACTACCTATATAGGAAAAAGACTAACTATTACAGTAACTTTGCAGACTTAATAATCCGATATAAATCTTAGCAAATCCGATGTACTAATGAATTGTTCGCAAACTCAGACCGGGCCGTGCCAGTTGGAATGGTGCCTACTGTGTGATCGCCTCGAGCTGGGATAATCTACCCGAGTACTCGGGCGAACGCCCACCCGCAGCAATTCTTCACTTCAAGAGATTGTTCAAGAGGATATACTATTTTTGTTTTTACTGATAGTGGATGAAACGCAAGGACATGCTAATTTCTTTGATACATTTCGTACTGTAGTATCGTAGTCGAAGTTCAGCTTGATTAAAAAAATGGTTAAATTAATCAAGATAATGTAATTATAAGTATAACACTTGAACTTGATTCCTGCAATAACATCAAATTGTTTTAATTTATATCAAGTAAGTTTGCTGAACTTAGTTATATTATTAATTATTATTACCTTAGAATTGCTTCCTTGGCATATGTAGGTTCTCTCACGATGTTTTTTTTCACGGAAAAGCCTGTGATATTATTAAATAAACCGTACTTAAGTTCCGGAAAACTCATTGGTACAGGCGGGGTTTGAACCTACGACCGAACGTGAGGCGAGTGGTCAACCAGCTAGGCAAAAACGTCTTTATTTCTATGCTATATGGTGTGAATATGACCGTTTCTAGGATAATTTCAAAATCAGCATTACCATTAGTGACAGAATGGTTACAATCGGTCTGATATTTTCGGATTTTTATTATAGTGACTATGACGTTTTTAGAAGTGGAATTTTTTTATGTACGCTGCCTCGACAACTGTGTTACCTATGTGTACAATACAATTGTATGGAAATAGTAAAAATAGAGGTGCGTAGTGTACGGATTGCAACCGGCAGACGCATTTTACTTGCAAATTGCTTATCTATCGATATTGGGACGCCGACCGACCGACCGACACCACTCCCATACACAACAATATTTTTACCAAAACGTGTTGTACTGAACTTTAATTTATAAGAACCTGTTTCCTTTAGACACAAACCCTCTTCTACACTATTACAAAAACTAGCGACTTAAGTAATATAGATTTTAATCAGTCAATTATAACTTCTAATATTAAGTAGTCAGCGCTATAATCACAGATGTGTAGCTAAGTGTATACGTCTTTCCCGTTCTCTTTTCCTCCCTACCACTTTCACCTCTTCATCAGCCGAAATACGTCCACCGCTGAACATAGGCTTCCCCAATAGAATGCTACTTTTAGTAGGCTGTCTGTTGGGGTATTTGCTATGATGATCCGTTAGTCGTATTGGAAGATTGGGGGTCTCTGCACCCCCTAATGTAGTAGTAACCATCGCAATCCGAACTTACACTGCTCTGAATTCCGCCGATAACCATACTTTTTGTTGTATAAAACTTTGTTGCCAACAACAAAATGATGAAAAATTTTAATTTAGTATATCTTCGATTTTATTGTATGTATAGATTTGAATCTCCTCTCAAACGATCAGTGCGCGATATTTACCTTTACCTGACTACGTTTTCGCATTAACATGTCGTTCCAACTTCACTCGAGATCTGAGATCGCAACGGCATTCGTGATTTTTATTTATTCTAATAGAAAAGGTTTAACTTAATGTCCCCGCTGTCAGCTCCGGAGATGGTTGTGCGTGCAATTGGAATTTCTTATTCAGTTATTTCTTGAGAAGTGTTTGGGATTTCCTTTTTGGGGGAAGTTTTAAGCCGGCAGTAAATTATTCCATCGACAGGTGAGGCCGTAAAGGCAAGATTTACGCCCGCGGGCGCAGCGGGTGAGCCCCTCAGATAAGATGTATATTACCTACCGAATAACGTTTTGTGTAAGTACCCATCAGGGACTGACCTAAAGTTGAAAAGTTGTTTTCAAACTCACGCAGTAATAAATTAGAAAACTTCACACTGCTGTAAATTTTAAGAAGTTAAGTACGCTGTTGTCGGAGACGCACGATATCGATGGAATATTTAACATTCGAGTATTGCATCAACTCAAGATCATGATGACAATACTTTACATTATAAATCAACAATATTATTAATAATGTGCTGTCTATCGCAATCGATATTATCAGTCCTATTCATTAGACGTACCCGAACTATTCATCATTATCTGATGATAATGATGAATAGAGCCCCGCAAGAGCCCACTGCTGGACATAGGCCTCTCCCAATTCGCGCTACTGAACTCGATCCTCTGTTCTTCTCATCCAGTCTCTGCCAGCCGCATTACGCAGATCGTCGCTCCATCTAGCCAGGGGCGTCCCACACTTCGCTTGTTGAGTCGCGGTCTCCACTCGAGAACTCGTTTACACCGACGGTTATCGGTTCTCCGAAATATGTGACCAACCCACTGCCACTTCAACTTACTAACATTTTGAGCTATGTCGAAGACTTTAGTTCTCTGGCGGATCACCTCATTTCGGATCCAGTCCCGTAGAGAAACTCCAAGCATAGCTCTTTTCATCGTCCGCTTGTGCGACTTTGAGAACTATTCATAACCAATCGAAAGTGCATATATACTCCAGCAATACTAAATTGCAAATCAAAAAATCTATTTGACGTTGTTTTCAGTTGAAAAGCTAATGGATTATTTCCGTAAATTCACCAGCCGTCATAAATTTAACGCGAATACACCAACCAGAAAAATTCTGCCATAAAATACAATTGTCTAGCATTATCGGATGCTATGACGTCACTATACTCACAATATAACATACTTGCATGACAGCAGTAAGCTTTTATTATTTTGTGCAATAAAATTCGTTTAAAACTTGGAAAGGGTTCAAGCCATTCAGTGGGAGGAGTTGCCAGCACAGTCTTAATAATTGTTAGCGTTATTGTTATGTTTAAAGTAATGTTTAAACAGTTGAATTTGGTCACACTTATTTATTTCAATTCGTATCTAACTTAGAGAAGAACCGATGTTATGTTTGTTAAAACGTGTAGGTATACCTAATACCTATTTCAATAAGGCACTTGTTCAGTTATGTATAATGACGAATGCTTAATATAAGGTTAGCAAAAACCGATAATGAAATATAGATAAAAAACTAAAATAATATACGGCGAAGAAGTTATACATAAAAAAAATATTGAGATGGACAGGATATAGGTATAATGAGAAAGCAAGAGGATTGATGGACAAGGAGAACAACGAAGTCTTATCCCAGAGGAAACGAGAACTCAAGGAAAACTAAAGACAAGGTGGGTAGATTAAAAAACAAACTAAAATTCAGGAACTAGTGGGACGACCATTGCTTAGAAAAGGGATACAAAACTAAATTAATATTAACATTGTAGTAAATATAATAATATAATGTAATAGTAAGTATATAAAATGTTTTTTTTTCTAACAATAATAAAGACTTTTATATTTTATAGATAGGTTATAGGTAATTAATTACACACGAATACATTATGAATATGACAAAAACACTTACGTGAAGACAAAAAATAGCTATATATCTATAGATTTGGACATTAGCCTCGATTGTGGGATGCATTTTCTCTAAGGATAGATAACTTTGTATGTACAAATATTTTGTTTTTCTAAAGTGTCCTTTTTACCTATCTTATACTCGTAGTATAATGGGCAAAATGGAGTACGGCTGGGTGGTACGTACGCACGTACTGTTCTGCAGCCGCCCGCCGGCGCCGAGAGATCGACTCTCACTTACTTTGTTGACGTATAACGTGGTCCCTCTCTCGATGGCGCTCGGTGCAGCAGCCAGCCCTAGAAATATTTACGCGCATACACAAAAATGTACGGATAGGCTGATGTGCCTGTAATATTAGGAATTTAAATCGTTCGTTTAGTTGGAGTTCGCTTATTGGTGGTACGTATAAGCAATCTTATTTTTAATTAAACTATGTTAGTATAGTATAATAGGATCATTCCTGGGAGTTCTTCGCGTCAGATTCGTGTTTTTTTTTTCTCATGACTGGTAAAAACTAAAATTACATGGGAAAAGAAGGCTTAAGAACGAGTCAAGCTATAGATAAGGCTCACGTAGACGTTATAGATAACGTCATAAGAAAGAATAAAAGCCACGAATATGATGCGAAGAACGCTGCTCCCAGGAATGACCCAGCAAAAAATACTTCGCTTTTAACTAATCTCAATTGTCTAATTGGTTTGTTCTCAATCAACTTTCTTTTGATTCCTTCGTACACACCTTTGTTGTTTAGTTGCTTTGGCTGTCACTTCACCATGTCAAAGTTACTTTTGACTTCGCTAAACTAACTTTGACACGTTAAAGTGAATTTCGTTAGTAACTTCGTAGCTGTGCAAAGTATAGGAGCTGTCGAATTTTGTGAAAGGCCCGGTGCGACCCAAAGTAAACCGGGGCGTGGTTGTCGTGGGTCTACTTTGTAAAATCAAAGACTGATGCTTACAGACTGACACAGCCTTCCTCGTAGGATAACGTTTACAAGTCTGTGAAGATATTGTCACGAAACGTTTTGCTTCATCATCCATCATGTGGACTAATAAGAAATAGAATTCTTTATCGGATTCTACGTTTATAGATAGAATATTCACTTACTTTAACGGACGAGCGAATGGGTATTTTCTAACTAGCTTTCCATCTTCGGCCTCACCTCTCAAAAGTTAGGCACGTCCATTAATATACCTTTCCGCGGTACCTATTATGAGTCATACCACATTACCATCATCATCATAGTTAGGTACTACATTCATCATCATCAGGTTATTTTTGTCTCCACTGCAGGAGCGCAACCCTGTCTCATCTACCGGAGACAGACGGAGGATTTGGCCTACACTCCCCGCGCTGGCCAGACGGGTTGGGGAGGCCTGATTAATGTTTTATAATGTATTCCCTTAGTCGCCTTGTACGACATCTACGGGAAGAGTTGGAGTGGTCCTATTCTACTCTATCGGAAACCACACGGCATTATACGGTACTATATTGGTTTTTATCAAGCGACGTAGGCCATCCTTAATAATACACAACTCCCGTCTCTCCGCCCTTATCATCCAGGCGATGGATAGTCTTCTTCTAAAGTTGGTTCTTCGTCAGCTCTGATAATTTTTTTCTCTGTCTCGTACCAAGCGCAACAGTTCTTCTGCGCTTCTGCGATACCTATCCATTATCGAAAGTTACGCAGCCACCACCTTCCAAAGCATCGTCGATCTTCCCCATCATCATTAATTGAAGTAGCTGGTAACTGTCATACCGGGAACGTGACCGAAATACCCACCTTTTCTCTCCTTAATAGTGTGCATCAACTCTTGGATTTTTCCGGAGAACTCTGTCATTTCTGACGTTTTTTTATCCAGGTGATGCGAATCACCACATCTTGAAAGATCTCAAATTCATCGTACAAAGTCGGTTCGGGTTCATCGCGCCATGTCAGTAAGTCAGATCGTGTGTCTACCAAAGCTTCCCAACATGTCAACTAGATTACCATAAACAAACGAGAAAGACGCTCCTATGTTTTAATGACACCATTTTAAAGCTTACACTTCGGAACAGCTCGCAAAGGGCGAGAGTTGCTAATAAATGTTCTGTTAGTATTGTACGGAGGGCTAACGAGCACAACTTTGATAATTACAAAGTAATTACAGTTTCGTCTTTCTAATTTTGGATTAAACTAATCAGTTTTTGCATTTTGTCCGCTGGTTCTTTTAAATGTCAACATCTGTACTGGTATGAATGCTCGGATCAAAAGGTCAGGTAAACTTACTAGAATAATTTAAGAAAGAAGCTAAATAATAAACAAAGGAAGATGGGTACTTACTTCCAGACCTCTAATCTAAAAATTCTCACAATCGGGTCAAATCACAGAAACCCTATCAAGATAGAGCGGTTATAGCCATTTGTTTACTTCAGTCTCGCGCGTGCCGATTTTCGGACACAGAGCGCCCCTAATATGCACCTTTTATTGCCTCGCTGTCACGTTTCTAGTGGAAGATGCAGTTATGCAGTTAGAAACCGCGCAATACAGCATTTTTGCAGATTTTTTTGCGATTTTTACCCGACCGTAACTCGGCGCGAAACGAGTACTCAGTGGATAAAACTAAATTTAAAAAACTAAAAGTTAACGGATAGAATTTGACCACTAGAAATCCTATTAAGATAGAATGGTGAATTAGGCGCGACACGCGTGCCAACAGTCTGCAATATATTGCGTTTTTGCATTTTTGCACCATTCTGTCTTGACAGGATTTCTAGTGGTCAAATTCTGTCTGTTAACATTTAGGAATATTCCACAAAAATATTGATATCTACTTTCGGTAAGATGTTTCTCTGCAATGACATATAGGTAAATGAACAAATTTTAAATATATACGTACCTACGTAACGATGCCGTATTGCGGCTCGATATAAACCTTTATTCTATGTCTCTTTCCTTATTCTACTTTGCATTTTTCTTTAAATTTTTTTTTTAATTTTAAGGCTTTAAAGCTTCTTTACAAGCTTCCATTGTTTTAGAAAATTTGACAATATTTTGGCTTCTGAATAAGAAACATTATATTACACTTTTTCAATTCCCTCGTCCTGTATTCTTTTTAGAAGGCTGCTAATTATTACTGTAGTTGCGTCGTTAAATGGTTGTAAATCTTTTATCGGCGGATATCTTCGTTAATAAACTTTACCCCTCCCATCAACGGGGTTTTAATTTCATTAAGATCCTGATTTCCAAGTTCGAGAGTTGTGTGACAAGTTTAGGTCCAAATGAAATAATAATCCGAACATCAGTACCTACACTTCACTAAACGTATCGTCCTAAAACTTATTGTCTATGGTACAGAAAACTAGTGATTCCCCATTGTGTTCAATGGTAATTCCAACCGTGTTTCGTCCATTTCAAACAGTTCGCACAATTTCCTGAGTCTTGAAAGCGGTAGAGACGGGTTCGCACAGCCGGTCCGATTTACATAAGCAGATAAGGGAGTTGGCGCTAATCCACTATTGTTTCAATTGCAAGGCCATTCATTAGGGCCGGCCCGGGACGCCGCTCGTTATGCTAATGTACCGCGATTGAAGCCAACACAACCGACAGGCAATAATATTAGATATCATTCGATAATTCTATATTTACAATCGTATCATCATCGCTAACGCTACGAAACAACTTTTTGAAACCATTCGCAATGTTTGTTTGTTTATCCGCGAACATGAATTAACTCGAATACTCTTTGCCGTTTCACACCGCTATTTATAGAAACTCTTTTATTAATTGTAAGAATCATCGCTTCAAGAAATATACAGAGCTACCTACCTATAGTTTAGCGAGAAAAAAATCACTATGTAAAGGTGTACTCAATTTAGAAAATGGATATCAATACCTGTACATATATCAATTAATAAGTTGAGTGCGAAATATTTGATCATCAATCGTCAACTCTTTTAAACATAGTGTAAATAATAACAGTAGTGCTATTCTCTAAAATACAAACTCACGCGCGAGTCTCACTCAAGTGACTTGACTCACTTCGAAACCCAATCCATTGGCATTCTGTAAATATTCTAGAGCACTATGGAAGTGAAGTGAGTGCCTTCCTTAATACCGTTTTTGGCCATCAGCATGGGAAAATTAGCAGGTAAAAAGAAATTCATTATAAACATGTAGAAAATAGCGTGACAAAGTCGTGAAATAAGCTTACGTCGCCTGCTCTCATCCTTGCTTGACCCAATCGATCTGTCCCGCTCAACATGACGCCTCCTATCTTACTGCCTGTATTTTCTATAGTAATATTACGTGACTTACTCAGCTAATCAAGTTTGCATGAAAAGGCCGATTTTATTCCCTGGAAAATCACAAAAAAGAAACAAAAATATGACATTGCAAGTAAGCAACCCAAATAAGCAATCGAGTCAGACAGGACGGCCCTCTGACTCGATTGCTCTGTGTCAGCTCAATATGACGCCACTAATAATGTATCTAACTGTACATTTTTTTAATAATATTATATCTTTAGATATACTTGTACATATAATTAAAATCATATAGTCTAATTCTATTATCTAGCAATTCTTGTACAATACATCAACAGAAACAATTACATGTCGAAATGAGCGTAATAGAGTCGACGAATCTGGTTAGTCGGTCCTCTGACCCCTCCAATATCTCTTTAACTATCTGTGCAAAATAGCGTAAAGTAAAATTTATACATTTAATTAAATTCATATGGGAACGTACCGAAACTACGTGACCCATTTTTTACAATTTTTACCCCCCCCGGGTAGGCCTCGGCCAGGGCCTCGGTAACCACCTGTAGTATATGCCAAGACCCCTGCCCCCCTCCCTCTAGTTTTCACGTAGTAGTAATGCATAAATTTTTATCTTTATTAATACGACGCTTGCCGCGTGACGCCAAAACTGCGTGCATTCCTATAATTACAAGTGAAAAAAAATATCAAGAAGAAAAAACTGTCTGTTTTTAATCAACTGACGTTCGTGTTGCTAGCTGTGAGTTTAAAAAGCGCTAAAAACTGCTCGTCATATTTGAATATAGCACGAAAAAGCGCGAGATTTTCCTAGAGGATATTGACTCCGTGACGAAAACCTTACCCAAACCCCCCTGTGACCAAGCGTGGTATTTTGAAGACCCCCCTGAATGTCTCACGTAGTATGGGTACGTTCCCTATAAACCGATTTTGTTGGAACAATAAAGAAGCAAAAACATTACATGTAGGTACCTAACCGTTGAAACCTACGTGATGGAGTCGTGAAACACGCTTACAGGCCGGCCCTCTGACCCGATCGCTCTACGTCAGCTCAACATGACGCCTCCAATAAAGCGGCTTCACATCTTATATCTTTTATTCTGAGAATATCTGAGAACGTTTTCTAAATTGAAATTAAAACTTGGTTATTTAATCATCTCCTTGTGCCTCTTCGCCACTCCATGTTAATGTAAAATGAATGTATGTCGAAAAATTGCATGCCATTCCGATCAAAATGGTCCTATGCAGGTATCAGCAAAACCTTACAAGTCACCAGCTAATATTAAAGGCAGTACGTCTACTTCATATATGTCTTGAGTCAATAATACTTCATTTTTGGTAAGTGCAATCAGTCGTATGCCATATTTATTCAAATAGATTCAAGGTGGACAACAAATGAATAGATTAATATATTAAACATAGAACGTTAAAAATGATTAAAATATGAAAATAAATTATTATTAGATTTTGAAATAGATTTTTTTAGTTCCTATAAAAAAGATTTTTTGACAAGCGACCTATTTCATACCCGCGGCCGTATATGAAATCGTAGTTTCGTAACTATAGTTTCGATGGAGAATTTGTATTAACTTCGATTATATGTTCGTGGATACCTAATACATATTATACCTAACACTTAACTATGGTTAATCGTACTTTTATGTCCGAACATATAAATTCGTTTCGGAGGGCATGGTTGAGTACCTATTAAACATAATGGAATTAAAGCATTCAGACTTTATTCTTTCCTATCTTCCACCCTATACAAATTTCCCATTGTAAATTTAAATTTTTCATAGTAACAAATGAATAGCCTGTGTTACTCTCTGTTTTATGAACTAAAATTACATTTTAATTAAATTACGATGTTACGATGCACTATTTCCTAAAATAATCTTATCTTTATTAAATCTTAAACTAACAATTAAACATAGGATTGTATTTATTTATTAATAGTCACTTACTTACCTATATAGGATTGTATGTTGCGATGTTCTATATATTTCTATTCGTAAACTAAGCACTCATCAATTCCGCAGATGACCAGTTAGCCATATTTGAATAATTAACCACGCCACAAAATTGCTTTGCATCCAAAATTCCATTCCATCCGCCAAGTACCAGTTTTCCCACTGTACGTTAAAAATCCAATTGCACGCTGAAAGCGTCGGGTTAGTGGGGTAGTGCGACCGCATTATGTGGCATGGTCATATTGGATGGACGCGGCGAGAACGGGGTCAATTCGTCTCGTTTGATGAAATGCCCTCGCCACTGAGATCTTTCTTTTTTCAATCTCTGATAAGTACAGACGTTTTAGTTTCATTTATTTGTAACTCGAGATTGACTTGCACTGTTTCTTTATCATTATCATCAGCCTGTAACTACAGGTCCTTCTAGTTTTGTTTGATTTAATTATTTTTTTACTGTTTGAGGAATAGTTTAACTCGATATGGGACAGTGTCTGATTAATAAAACATATATTGTAGATGAAAAGACTTTGATTGCATATCAGTTCTTTTCATCGATTTCATAAGGAACGGCCGTATCTTACCATCATCATCATGTATTTATATCTTTCACAAAGGCTAAAATTGAAGCAGCTGTACTGAAATTAAACTAAAAAAAACGTCACAAGATGAACTTTTGTCTGAGTACTTTTTACAGAGAACAAAGTTGAAAACAAAATAGCCTCGGTCCGGCTAAAGGTATAATACCTTTCCAACACACTAGAGTCCCCTTAGCGTGTTTGCAGTGTCCTGTCCTCACTCAAAACTTGCCCGTATCCCCGGCTTTTGTCACAATATTTGTTCCAGCTAAACTTTAGAGGATTTCATTAAACAAAACTTCTATGTAATCCTAACCCACACTATCCACAGTTGTATCGGATATCGTAAATGGCTGTTAATTAGTGAACCCTTTATCGCTAACAAGGTCGATCTAACTTTGCCGATTCAGGGCTCGACAAATCGGAATCGCTTTTAGGGAAACAAGTATTAATTTTGTATTGGCGGGACGCGGCCGGCGGCTGTACGGCTGCCCTAGCCATAGGGCGGGCGGAGCGCCGCGCATTCTGTGGGAGCAGTTTCACCCCCGCCCTGGTCTCAGCAGTCGTTGCCGCGCTGCCTTGTAAGCGCCACGTCACGCCGGGTTGCCGCGCGCTTACAACCAAAACCTTACATTCACACCGCGTCACAACAACCCATCTAAATCACACCGATCGACACGCGACGTGTGAAAAAGCACGTGTTGTACCGCACCGGTTCCAAACCGTCCGATATTTACCGCCGCGATAATGTAAATAGTACAAAACTCGAACGTTATTTTGGAACACGATGTGAATTGTATTTGTGTTAGCTACTGTTGTATTGTTTAAGTGGATTGTTGGAGGGGTTTGATTGAGAATCACATCAAACGCCATGAATGCTGATATCAATAAAGGTAAGTTTGGTTAATCATTTGTTTACATTATTAAAATCATAAGACTACGTAAGCACCTTATAGTAATCAGTAATCATAATCAAAAGCAGTTATGCAATCACATACTGTCTAAATGGTACTAGATGCAGCAAGTTACCCGGCTTAACTAGTCTGCATCTCGTCCCAATTCTGAAAGCTGTCATTACTTACAATTAAGGGTTGAAATCTTAAAATTCATAAAGCCTAGGGGGATTTGCAATTGCCAATTTTGTTCCTTCGGGTTTTTAACTGGTTTGTAAAAGTGAACCATAATTCATAAACAATAAGGTCGCTTTGCGTAAGTAATGATTCTTGCGCAACATACATGCTACGCCGTAGCACGCGTAGCAGTGGGTTTAAAATGCATCATATTGGTATGTTCACGTCCTCTGCTTGACGTAGGCATTCTAGAATTAATGCCACCACTCCCTGTCCCTCTGCATGCAGCCGCTTTCGGGCACCTTTCTCACGCTGCACCAACTGGTATGAAATTACATAATAATATACGTTTTTAATTTTGTCTATTTATGATAAACGCCATCGACCTTGAGCTCGGTAACATGAACATTATTATTTCACCTTATATGAATATATCTACATATGGACCTAAATATTAATTATCAATTAATCTTATAGGTTACGTCCGTATGTGTTGCAATATAATTCTAAGAGAACGGAGCGCCAAGTATCTGGATTCTGACACACCTTATCAATACATACAGATTTGTAAATATAAACTATTAATTTCTTTCTAACATTCTTCGATAAAGTATTTATTCACAATATGTAACGTAGATTTGTTACATACTTTTGTTCTGTCATAATATCGTTTACTTTCTTTTCCAATCGACTCAATATTTACTTCGATATCACAAATTCATTCACGTTTATCTGCAATCGCACAGAGTCGCGATAAGCGGTTTTGCCTCCACAAATCTTTTTAAATCACAAAAGCCAGTCGTCAAGTCGCATGTCTGAGAAAAGAAAATAACCTGTAGGAGAACGCAGCTGCTCGGATTTCGCGCGAACTTCGAGCAAATCCGAAATAAAAACACGCTTGCCTATATAGGGCACCGTGTTTCACCCAGATAAATTCGGAAAGAACCCTTGCACACATTATCAACTCAATAAGGATTAAAACTTCATTTGAAGGCGAAAAGCTTTAAACTTTCCGGTAATCAAGGTTTATCCCTTTTCATTACACATATTAACATGATAAATACGCCGTCCCGCTCTTAAACGCTTTTGTGGAAAGAGACGGCATAAGTATGCGACTTAATGCAGAATAAGGACCACTTTATGTTTTCAGAACCTTATACATATTTTCCGAGTAACCTCACCAGGGTCGTTCTACTTAAAACGCTTATGTGTGCGGTAGATTTATACTGGGAAATATAATTTTGGTTAGAAATTTATTTTAATACCTTCTAAGCTGTTTCTCCTGGTGTGCGTTGTTAATAAATTCGTGATCGTTGATATTTCTCCTCATAATTGTTCAGGAAGTAGGAAAAGTTATACTGACTTGACAAAATATTACCCTCCGTTCGCAGTGTTGTGATAGCGCGACCTCCTTGAAATTAATCTTGGCTTCGTTAAAATTATATTTTCTATAGCTTTTGTCCTCGACTTGGATCGTCAAAAAGTTAATATTTTGTTCGTTTTGAGTTTATTTATTTGAGTAAGATTGTTACTCCCACATTCGACGTATAGGTATTTGAACTATATCATTTAGACTGGTCAGTATAAGGAGGCCAGAAACTATACGTATACGAGTAAGAGGTAGAGTAATTTGCTCTGAGGAACCATGACGTCAATTTTAGAGACTTGTTTTTTTTTATTATAGACACATGCCTCCATAGCAACTTCTATGCCTTACAACATACACTATCAATTTCCGTAATAATATAACTTACGTTTTGTTTGGCAAATGTCCGGGATCGATTCCCAAGTCGCGTTGCGTTATTCTAAAAATCGAAGAATGTATTTTTTCTTACCTATAAAATCGACGTCTGGTTCCTTAGAACCAATTATTCTATGTCTTATAGTTTATATCTTCTCCATACTGACCGGTCATGCTGATGCACCTGTACATTGGGGGCTGAAGTAACCTATCACTATCGGCAAAAACCTATGACAGTATTAAACAAAATACGATCATTTTCATCAGTACCACACGTTTGCTCGACAGAACGTCTGACCAACTGCAAACTATGCCTGACCTTAGTCGCTAAGTAATCTAACACTTGTATTAGTTTAGGTTACGTCAAGTTAGGTTACTTGCTGTCGATCAAACATTCGTTCAGGCCGATGTTTCCATTTGTGAAACAACTAGGCCTCCTTCAACAAATATCTTTTTAAAATGAAATTAAGGAAATGTAACACAAAAGATAATGATGTAAAAAAACCTTAATTTATTACTGTATCTCTTTTCATAGCCCGCTTAACGCCTGCAAATAACCTTCCACAGTAATTTATTAGCACAATTAAAAATTGCCGGTTCCATACATACTGTAATTGGGACAGGACATTCGCAAACGAGTGTAGGACAATAAAAAAGGCCGATACATTTTCAATGGCCGAATGGGCGGACAAGTTCATACAACTCGGCAATTAGTGGCACGCAAGCAAACTCGCCGACATTCGTGCACGTTACATAGCGAGTTGTTGTTTGTTTGATAATTAACGTGTTGGGAGTTGAGAAAGTTAAAATATGGCAGTATATTCATCAAAGCTTGCCGATGTGCACTTTTTTGTCATATGCCGCAGCTGCCGGACAAGGATAAGGTTTATTATGTTTGAGAGATCCAGCAGCATAGTGGATAGGTAAAATGAAACTAGGTCATAATCATAATTGAACTACGCCCATTCTATGTTCATAATTATTCTTTCATCGATAATATTCAATTACATGCCAGAAAATAAAATAAAAATTTACCAGACAATGAATAATGTCACATAGTAATAAAAACGAGAAATGTGACATTCATAATAATAACATTATATATACCTACAATATTTGATATTTATGTCATTCTAGAGTAATAAATTCATCATAGCTGTAGAAAAAGGCTACTTGACAAGCTACTTTGAGCTTACGTTAAAAGCTGTTCGTACTAGGAGCATTGATAACATCCTACGACAGCTTGTAGGTACATTGTTGGGCACATGACACGCCCGCTCCCGGAGAGCTTCTGCTTCAACTTCCTAGGTTGCCTAGCAGTAGACATCGATCAGCAGCATCAGATATGCTTTATTGATTCGTGTAGTGAACAAACTTTACCCAACTAGCATACTGGAGAAATATACAGCCATAAGCTGTAAAATCGGTCCATAATGAGACTAAAGCATTGAACGCGGGGCAGAGCCTCCCTGTGAGTGTAGATGGAAGATGTGAACCTAGTGAAATTGCCAACTTGTTTAAGGACCATTTTAAGGTAGAGTCCCCGTTGGGGCCCGGACAGCAGATGCTCACAACTGAGCCTCATACCGGCGACCCATATATCCGCTTTACTGCTAAAGATGTGTCTTCGGTAATCAAAAGTATGAAGCGAGGTAAGTCGCCGGGGCATGATGGGCTCAGTATTGAGCATCTGCAACATGCTGGGGTTCACTTGCCCAGGGTTCTCTCTATGTTGTTTACTTTTTGCATTGGACATTCTCATTTGCCTGAGGATTTGATGAAGACAATTGTAGTTCCGATCATGAAAAACAAAACGGGGGATAGCTCAGATAAAAGCAATTACAGGCCCATTTCGTTGGCTACAATACTAGCCAAGGTGCTGGACAGTTTGCTTGATAGCCAGTTAGGTAAATGTCTGCACTTGCATGATGGTCAATTCGGATTTAGGCCGGGCTTATCCACGGACACTGCAATCCTCAGTCTCAAGCATACTGTCCAGTACTATACGGACAGGAAAACGCCTGTCTTCACATGTTTTCTGGATCTGTCCAAGGCCTTCGATCTTGTGTCTTATGAGATTCTATGGAACAAACTGTTAAATGATACTGAGCTTCCTAAGGAAATAATAGCAATATTCAGTTTTTGGTATAAACACCAAACAAACTGTGTAAGATGGGCGAGCTCTCTATCTGACATGTATGGGTTGGAATGCGGAGTGAGGCAGGGTGGTCTGACCTCACCCAATCTTTTTAACCTGTACATGAACAAACTTATCGTTGAGCTCAGCAGCACCAAAGTCGGTTGCTCAATAGATGGACATAGCGTTAATAATATCAGTTACGCGGACGATATGGTGTTGCTGAGCCCAGCGATCAGTGCACTTAGAAAATTGCTGCGGATTTGTGAAGTTTACACCGAAGCACATGGCCTTCGGTACAATGCCAAAAAGAGCGAGCTTCTTGTATTCAAGGCGGGCAATAAAACATATGGCAGTGTACCGACGGTCCGACTCGGTGGAACCGAGCTGAATAGAGTGACTCAGTTTAAATATCTTGGGCACTGGGTCACTGAAAATCTTATGGATGACCTCGATATAGAGAGGGAGCGCAGGGCGTTGGCTGTCCGATGCAATATGTTGGTCCGCAGATTTGCACGATGTACTAAACAGGTTAAGGTGACTCTTTTTAAAGCATACTGCCAGTCCTTCTACTCGTGCAGCCTGTGGACCAACTATACGCAGAAGGCATACAATGCCCTGCGCGTGCAATATAACAATGCGTTCAGGATGCTGTTGAGGCTTCCACAGTTTTGCAGCGCGTCTGGCATGTTCGCAGAGGCGCACACCGACGGCTTTCAAGCCGTAGTGAGAAAACGATGCGCCTCACTACTAGGTCGGGTACGCACCAGCCCCAACAGCATCCTGAATACAATAGCAGATAGGTGGGATTCTCCGATACTGCGGCACTGGATACGCCTGCACGTAGCCAGGTAGCCAGGCGTCGTGGAGTCGGCGAGTCCCTACGGATCATGCTATAACTGTGCATGTTAAAATTTTTCTTTTTATTTTATTTGTAATTAACTAACATAGTATAAGGTTTACTAACAAATTGTATGGAAAAATATTTTCTGAATTAAAGTTTAATTATTATAATGGAGGTATATCGGTGTTAATGCACCTGCTATTATGATGTAAAAAGGCTGTATGTTTCGGCAGTGTGCTAGTTGGGTAGTTTGTTATTGATTACTTACTGAATAACATGTTAGTGGCCTACATATTTCGGTTCTTTCTTTTTTAAGGTTCCGTCAAATCTAACATAGTTTTTTTGACAGTATGTCTGATTTTCCGCCAGATAACTTAAAAACCATTGGACCGATTGAGCCGAAATTTTAATTAAAAAAGATTTCAAGTATATACTTGAAGTCCACGATTTTCATCAATACTTTATGGGCTATTTTATATACATCATTTTAAAAAAATTGGCTCAATCGGTCCAGTGGATTTTGAGTTGGATCAAGTACAATTACAAGTCAAGTACAATTTGGATCTTTTTAAAGGAAGAGTGAATAGGCATCTTCTGGGTAAGCGCGCTACACCATAGGCCTCATCATCGCTTACCATCAGGTGAGATTGAGGTCAACCGCAAACCCATTAATAATAAAAAAAGAGTTATCTGGCGGAAAATTAGACAAATATCAGAATTCTTTCTGAGATATTCCAGAAAAAAAAAGATTGAATGGTCATACGACTGGACCACATTTTTAAGCATAAGCTCGCTCATTAATTACAACTCACAGTACACATGGGCAAACGTTACTTAAAAGGTTATCACCTTAGCTCTATGTATTTAAATATCTGTGTACAAAGCGTAAAATCTAGTGAAAATGTTCTATAACATATAAAGTTTATGAGGAACCGATTAAATATTTTACCTTTAATCTTATTTCACAATCACGGTCATGTTCAACGTTTAACTTCATCGAAGGTAAACAAGCCGCAAGTTCGGCCTGTGAATGAAAGGGCTTTTCTCTAAAATTAAGCCAATGGAGAGAATCCCATCTGTTTTTAATTAAAAAGGCTTTCAATTTAAAAAGTCACCAGCAAATTCTATTTCTAAAAAGCGCTCTCAAATGGTCGTTTTGAGTGGCTCTTGAAACAAACGGCGTTATCAAATCAGTGCACCCGAGTTAAAGTGCCGGTGAAATAGAAGGGGGCACTTATTGCCTCGCTCACCCCCCTCCGTAGCTCTGCGCTGCCGCTGCCACCCTAGTACCCTAGCGGGGGAACAAACTTAAAATTAGTGTGAGAAGGAAAATTAGAATTAAATGACTTCAATCACTATTTAAGTTATCGTATTTATTTCGATACTGACTTGGGTTTTCTACAACATATGCTAATTTGATCAAATACTGATGTTTATGTAGTTAACACTCGCTATTAAAATAGAACGGGGCATTTATTACGTCGTTCCTTCGTACCTGCTGCGCTGCCACCTTAGTAGTCCCGATGATAAACACGAAATTAGTTTCCGAAAGAAAATTGAAATTAAATGACGTCACCCTCATCTCAATCTCACCTGCACCCTGCTGATGAACGGACGAGGCACTGATAACTGACTAATGGCGGTATAACCGTCTATTAAAATCTTCTCAGACCTAAATACCGCAGCCCAGTGAAGTGTAGTGCAAGGTACCAGATACTGCGATCGCCAACCCGCCAGACGAAGCGACGATCTGCGTAGGGCGGCTGGTAGTGACTAGATGAGAAAAACCAAAGATCGGGTTCAGTGGTGCACCTTGGAAGAGGCTTATTTCAGGCTGTTGATGATGATGATTGATTTCGATGAATGCGTTTGAGATGTCGTGCTTTCAGCGCCTACTGAGCATACCCTGGACTGCAAGGAGAACCATAATGTATTCGTGAGGAGCTGCAGATACACTTACATTTATTGACCATCTGTTTCGAACGTGTTATTTCTTTCTCGGACATGTCGCACGCCGAGGACAAGATCGCGCGGCAGACCATCACCTGCTCTGGGACTGCGTAAGCACTTTGGATAATATTCGTCAAATTAAAAAGTCTTTTAATACTCTTTAAAGGAATAGGTAACATGTTCTGATAAGCGTTTGGCGTTTAGCTAGACGTCAAACGCTAGTCTCTAAGTCTGGCCTAAACTCCGGAGGCACGATCGAGTCCAAAACCAAAACTGCAGCGAAAACACTTGGCATCCTCTTCAAGGTTAAGCGGTACTTCTCACCGGCACAGCTTCTCAACCGTTACCAAGCACAAGTGCGGTCGTGTATGGAGTACTGCAGTCACCTTTGGGACGGCTCTGCCAAGTATCAGCTGGCTGCTCTGGACGCGGTTGAGAGTCGTGCGCGAAGGCTCATTGGTGACGATGCTCTGGTAAATACCAAAAATATCGTCGCAGTGTGGCCTGTCTTTCGGTAATCTGCAGCTTAACATTTGGAGAGTGTGCCCAGGAATTACATGATTTGATTCCCCCATCCCCTTTCCATCACCGGACTACTAAGCGTGGTGAAGGAATCATCCTTATGAAGTAGACATATTACGCTCTTGCATAATACGAAAGGAATGGAACTCCCTACCAGCTTGGGTATTTCGGGACAAGTACAATTTGGATCTTTTTAAGGACGAGTGAATAGGGATCTTTTGGGTAAGCGCGCTCCACCTTAGGCCTCATCATTACTTACCATCGGGTGAGATTGAGTTCAAGCGTAAACCAACCGTTTATTATTGTTGATAACAATAATATAAAAAAAATGCATTAGGAAGTACAAAATGGCTTTTAAGTATTTATATTATCTGAAATGCTTACAGAGTAGGCTCTCAGATTAAAGACTAGATGGATAAAACTCGTCTCCACTGGCTGCAGACTGCGCGATCACGATGCTCAGAATTGAGGGACCGACGAATTGGAAACTGTATTGTAAGCGTTTTCTAACTAATTATAAATATGCTAATTGCCGTGTGGATCCCGGCTTAGAATAAGGCCACCCCTATCTCAGGCATTTTTATAACGTATGAATATTTTCAATGCATAACCAGATTAATAGATTTCTTTAAGGATTTAGTAATACATCATATTGTGTATATTGTGTAATGTTAAGTTTTCCACGCGGACGAAGTCGCGGGCAACAGCTAGTTGTGCAATAAAGTATATTGTATTGCATATGATGTTAATACTGGTGGGGGAATTTTCTATATAATTTAACGACGGCCTGAAACATCAATAACCCAATATTGCCAGGCCGTGGTCTACTGAAATCATTGCGAAATGCTAAATTTTCCTTTACGATAAAAAAGTAGCTTAGGCGGTCTTTTCGTTAAAAGCGATGTCTTCCAGACAAACTTTCTCTTTCTACAGCTTTGAGGCGCCAAAATAAAATGTAGAGTTTCAACGTTGTCTTGTAAATTTTGTCTGACGTCCGACTTTCTGTTTGTACGGGATTTAGAACAACTGTACAGTTTTTGATAGGATTTTGCTATTGTATAGATAAGTACCGAAGGAGTTTATCTTGATGCCACTTCAGGGGCTTAAGCCATCCGCCAGTCACTTTTAACCACGCAACAGCGGACCAAAAGCTAGTTTTAGATTGAATAGACTGAAATCAAAATTAATATTCGTGGTTTGAAAGGTTCGTGGAATTCCTTATGAAATCTATGACAAGTCACGGCCTGTGCTACGGTTGGAGTGTCTTGAAGGCCATTGTTATTGAAATTGAAAATTAGAATTCAATTTATTCGCGCTGCGGGCGGATGATCGATTCCTTGTCTGTCATTAGCGCTGCAAACCTCGTTTACGGAATCCAAACGACGTAAAAATACTTTTGTATCGCATATCAAAAAGGGCGAAGAATTTGTAGTTTTGGTTCAAAAGTACAGTGACCAATTTAGAAGATATTGTAATTTTTTTCATAATTAATAATTTTAGTCAAAAATTTGATTTGATTTTCACTTATTGACAGTTATATAAGCTAAGCATCCGAACTAAATAGTACATCGTTACCCTAGGGGTGAAAGTAACTTATTTAGTCCCGAGACGGGGATGGTTCGAGGGACTAAATAAGTCTTTAACCCGAGGTAAACACTGTGCTTTTCATTACGAATACTATACTTAATATACTTAACTTTATGTTATTTCAGTTTTACATCGCGCTGTAATTGAGTAGCTGTATAGAAAGTTGGAACATGGTTCAATAGAAATGTGAAAATCTTAGATTAGTTTAGTCTGAGGTGAAAATAGAACTCGTTTTTTTTATAATTTGACAGCTGACAGTTGAAAACGTTTCTCCCTAGGGCTGAAAAGTATTACTTTGAACTCGCTCCTCAGGCAACTTCAGACCTACATTCCGAGTATGAGTAATGATAAAACTATTTCGTACTTTCTAACAGGTCATGTGACATATTTGGATAAGCCTTTGACTTTTAACTAGTGTAGGTAGACGCCTAACGTTTATCAAAATATGTCGTAAATAAGATCTGTCAGAGAGTATAAAATGGCTTTTATAGTTCGACGGATATAAGCCGATATGCTTACGGAGAATATAGGCGCCATGGTTTCAGCAAATGGACTTTAATATTATAAGAGTTCATCTTCAAGCAGCAGGCAATATGATTTGATTAGTTTTAATTTTGTGAATGAACTCGGAGGAATAGGAAAACGACATATCTGTTAAAGTCTGAGACTATTCAAATGAAATCTTTTAGCATTTATTCAATTCATTTAGCAATCCCGAAATAACAAATTATGAGCATATCAGATACTATACTAAGAGACTTAACGCACACATGCCGTGATACCCTTGTGGAAACAAAATTCCAGTGTTTTCCTTTCACACCCGGACGTATGCTCAGGCATTTTGAATATTTCATGCTCGATAATTTATTGCATGATTTAGCGCGAGCCTGCGAGGGCCTACTTTATGATTGGGCTCAGTAACGGCCCACGATCGCTTCTGACTCCTTTGAGCTTTATGCATGAGTCCCTTTTTTTATAGAATTTACTACTAACCTACTCCTAAAAATTTAAGTACTGTACATTTTGACGCAGCCTCTACTGTTTGAGACTTGTGTTTATTTAGATGGTTATTGAAACTAGATTTGGTGTCTGGGAAAATATATCATCGTACAGTCGCATAAATCAGATGGATTTAGATCATTTTAGACATAAAAATTTTTTTTGTAACATTACAGATTTTAAATAATCAATTGCGATACAATCACTTCTTATGCTATGGATGAAACAGGCATTCCTCTCTCTAGCATTCCCTTGCATTCAGTCATCAGTCGTCCCATGCCGTCCACGAACACGTCACAGTGTGGTGCCTCGGCGAGCAGAGAACCAAACGCAGTCACTGTGCGCGCGCGACGGGCGAGTGCCGGTTGAAGTTTATATCGCTTTTTGCGATAAGACCGCCTAGGTTTACTAATGTAAGCTACTTTATTATTGTATCTGTGTATTTCTTATCATGCAGTAAAAAGTGATTGGATTGAAATTTTAAAATGACCAGGAGAATAATAATTGTACCTACTGTAAACAATGACAAAAAAAGAATGTTTTTCATTGCCAGGGCATGGCACATAATAAGTAATATTACAATACTGAAGACTCCCTTAGAAAGCTTGTTCAATTTCTCATAAACTTACCTACAACATTCAATGCAAGCCAAATTGAATCTTACGTGCATTGAAGAAAGTCAATTTTACGCTGAACCGCCTCATTGACAGTCATACGCAATTCGCCTAGGTGCCCCGGCAATCGAGGCCGCGCAAGGTTTGACAGGCCTGAGTCATTACAGTAGAGGCAAAATTACATTTTGATTATTAACTACTAATATTACATCAATCTATAGACTAGAAATAACATTATTTCATCAAAATTGACCTTAAAATGACACGATCCCGTAACGAAGTGTCGAAATACAAAACAATTCCAAAATAAAAGTGTCCATGTCATACTCCCTGCACATTTTATCTGGCTCTGATAACGCAATTTGGTGAAGAAGATACTGCCTCCTTAATGGCGGGCCCTTACTACCAAATAGCCTAACGAATAAAGTCGATCCCGTCGACGTAAATCTTTGAAGGAGTCATAACTCAAGTTTATAGAGTTTCAAGAGTTTTCCGGTTAAGTTAAAGGACGCATTAACTCTATTGTTTACGTTTTTCAAGTAAAACGCGAGAAGTTAAGATTGCAAACTTAGTGCTTCATGTATGTTGAAATAGGTACAAGAAGTGCAGGATTGATCTGGGCAAGGATCTAGGAGCCAATAAACAAAAGCATATGTTTTATAATGATTTACTTTTCTGCGGGTCGGATAATATCTTATTTCGGGTAATGGGACTTAATTAAGATCAATACCTGCAATAAACACTACGCCCACTCAAATTTTGGTCAATTTTTTTTTATCAAAATCGAGTCATCTAATGTTAAATAAAACATAAAAAATAAAAAAAAAATTCCTAAAAGTTCAGGGAGCATAATAATTAGTATATATAATTAGCCCTTAGCCGTCCACTGCTGGACATAGGCCTTCCCCAATGAACGCCACCACACCCGGTCCTCCTCCCTCCGCATCCAGCCGCTTCCGGCCACCTTCTTCAAGTCGTCGGTCCATCTGGCGGCGGGGCGTCCCACCCTGCGCGTGCCAATCCGTGGCCTCCGCTCCAGAGCTCGTCTGCCCAAATGGCCGTCGGTTCTGCGACAGATGTGGCCCGCCTACTGCCACGATGATGCTTATGATGACTCGATTTTGATAAAAAAAAATATGAACCAAATTTTAGTAGGTGTAGTGTTCATTGGAGGTATCGAGATAAGCGTTTGGCGTCTATCATAGTTATATGCCAAACGCTTTTCGGAATATCTCACATGTCTCTTTAGAGAGTACAACATTTCTTTTTAATTCGACGCATATTATTCGAAATACGGGCCCCCTACACCCTTATTTACTCATTGTTTTATATTAATTTCGATTCTGGGAAACACCATTCAATTCCTATATTATTGGAGTATGAATAAAGAACGCTTGCGTTCCGAGAAATATAATTCTTACAATTAACATTGTCGAAAAATCATTACCTATCATTATGATATCATCGTTTCTCTACATATATCGGGTTTTAATGACGAATTTGGTGGAAGAATTGACACTTATGATATACTTTATGGCGTTTCCTATGTCATCTATTCATCATCAAACTAAAATTAGGTCATGGTGTCAAAGACGGCTGTGCTTTCTTCCATTAGCGATACGGTGACATGTCAAATATAACGTTGTGTGTACCAGTATATGTAGTGCGGACAAAGCTAAGCGTAAACTTTGTCAACGGAACCGTTAGATCCTTTGTTGCGTGGCTTATGCTCTGTTTTGTGTTACTAGTTTAGTAGAAACGGTGGAGAAAAGTAAAGTTGTGACCGAATCACACATTTTACTTGAAGTTATTTTTACCTTTACAGGCCATAGAGTGCCGTATGGTTTCCGGTAGAGTAGAATGGGAGCACTCCAACTCTTCCCGTGGATGTCGTACAACGCGACTAAGGGAATACATTATAAAACATCAATCAGGCGTCCCTAACCCGTCTGACCAGTGCGGGGCGTGTAGGCCAAATCCTCCGTCTGTCTCTGGCAAATGAGAAAGGGTTGTGCTCCTGCAATGGAGACAAAAATAACCTGATGATGATGATGATAGCCATACAATGAAGCAAAATAATTTTTAGCATCACGTAAGTCACCTTCAAGTTTTTACCTTCATGATTGACACTAAATGACATTTGTTATCTAATTTAAAAACCTATTAGTGTCAATTATGAAGGTAACTTACGAGGAGCGAAAAATTATTTTGCTTCATGGTATGATTTTGTAGTATATCTAGGTTATTATTATATAATTACTATTTTTATACTTATAAGTAGTTTAGGTATTTAGTTATTATATAATTTATTATGCATTTAAATTAATTTAGCCCCCCTTGCTATTTACTACGTAGATTCACAGTCTGTAAGGTTGGCTCTCTGTATTCCTTTAGGTAAACGAACCCAAGATCTGAACTAATTGCCTAATTTTTTTTGGCACACAAAAATATTTACAGTTGTGAAACCGGAATGACTATTCGTACAGACATACGCATAAGTCATCACATATTTAGTTAATCACGATAGTTAGACGTCCAACGCTTATCCGAATATATCACTTGACCTATTAGAGAGTATACAGTAGAGAGTATTATGGCATTTTAGTTCAACGGATATTATCCGAAATGCTTAGGTACGCATGCGGCTTTAGCGTCTTTTAGAGTCGTTAGCCAAGATCTATTCGAATCGCTAATAAAGTAAATAGATTAGCACAATTTCTTTTTATTTAATTCATATCCAGTTTATTTGGTGTTTGAACGCAGCACAGGGTAATATTTGGATCGTTCGCTCATTTCCTTCCAAGTGCGAGGTCGCCATTAGTTATACAAACATGAATTTCGGTGACACCTGCCGTCTAAGCGCCATGTTTTTTTTACTGAGTTTCCAACCGGCTTTGCTACCGTTTCGCGGGTTATATTTATTTTTTATATTGTATATTTTGCAATAAACCTTTTCTGTAGAGGATAAAATAGCTTATGATCACATTTCAATGCTATACATCTTTATTAATACGTACGTACGGGTTTAAATAAAATACAGCATTAGAAAAAATAATAAAAATATAGGAATTGGAACAGCACGGTACATGTCGGTACTACGAACGCGTGGCGTAGCGTGCGTAGCAATGTCTGTATACACTAATATATTATAACGCCGTTAGAAGTAACTTTAGCTATTTACTAGTAGTAGCTCTAGTATTTCCCGCATTTGCAAAACTCGTTGGAGATGAAAGCGGGTACTGGGAAGTGGAAGGTACTTTAGTTATAATTATTAAGACATAAGACATTTTATACAAAATTATACAAAACCATTCTATCAATTAATAAAAAATCTATGTTGTTCAGATTATTAGCCTATTAGCCATTTTTGGTCGAACAATTCAGTAATTTAAAGTTTGATAGTAGCAATATTATCAATCAATATCCAATGGGAACCCTTGATTCCTTGAAACCGCGCGTTTCCATTCTATCTCTCTCCCTCCCTCTTGAGAAATTTGTCCACCATTGTTATTCAAATCGTAAATTAATTATTCATTCACGTCATTTTCAGACTTTTGAATTATTTCCTGGCCGGCTACGGGACGGCAATTAAATAAAAGTGGAACAATCAAATATATTGCACGTCGTACAGCATACCAATCACCAATAACTGTTATAAGAGTAGATATAAATAAATTAAGTAGATACCTATGTATCGGAGAGCCGCGCAGATGTTGAACAAACTGCCAACGGTCATTCGAGATTGTACGTCGGTGGCATCGTTTAAAACTAAACTTTAGATAAGAGCATTATCTGTCTCACTCAGTATAATATGGTATATTACTATTTATTGTAAGCATTTACCTTATATATATATATGTAAAGTCGTTTAGGTATTTATTTATTTTGTACGTTTTGCCCCCCTCGCTCTTAGGGCCTTGTCTCACATCCTGTAAGGTTGGCTAGAGAGATAAGCTCGCATTTGTACACAAAATATGTAATTGTATTTAGTTTTAAAATTGTGCAATAAACAATATGTATGTATCAGGACTAGAGGGGTATGTATCGCGGTATATTATATGGTATCACGTAACTAGACAAATCTAGAATATTTTTTAGTTCATCGAACGAAACTGGTTCTTCGATATTGAGCGACACACTTGCAACAGCTCATCTAAGTATGCGGCATCTAAGCACCCATATGTATAAGTAAACGCACGTCGATTGTCGATTGCAAAGACAAACAGTGTGTTACTTAGGACTGGGGTGAAATGCTTCGTGTGATACGTCTGTAACTTGTTTTAATTAATTACTGTGTAGGACCGGGCCCGATCAATGTCGTGGGGTTTGGCAAACAATGACGACTGCCTTAGGTCCTAACCACCTGCGCTGGTTGCTGTAACTGTAAAAGACTCGCCGACGTCAAAAATGGAAGTCGATAGAATGTTGTTGGATCATAGTAAGGCACCGTTTATGAGCAGAAAATATACAAAGAAAAGTTGATTCGCCCGGATGCTCAAACGTTAACAAACGATTAATTTGCCTGTCAAACTTAATTAACTCTAACGTATACTAAGAAGTTATTCTATACTTACTGTTATACGGTTTCAAGAGGATATCCTTAGTATGCATTGGTGATTGGCGAAAAAATAGGTAAGAGACTGCGGAACCAGAGAATATTATTTAAATATTACAACGTAAAGAAGTGACTCACCTCTCCCCCCACCAGTTAACATTGCCCGCAAAACAAAGCGCGACTGGCAGTATGCACTACTGGGCGATAACACATCAGTGATCGACTCTATAAGTTAGAAAGAGAAGCACTTTTGACGTTAATGTTGTCCCGCTCTTGATCGACTATGTTCGTGCGCTGGGTGAAGCAGCCCTACAATACCTTACGCACACACACAAATGTGTACCGACAGGTGCGCCTGTAGTAGTAGTAGGTAATTACATCTATTTGATTGTATAGAGTGCCGGGGGTATGGTGGGACCCTGTATCTGAGTCCTATCACCAGGTTGGTACTAACTAAATATACGTAAGTTTATACAGTATGTAAGCTCGTGGTCCCTAGTCCGCGTACTAACGACTCGGCTTTAATATTTAAATATTTTATTCAGAGACACGTGCCTTGAAATTTTCTTACCAAATTTCCTTGGAGACTGAAAACTGAGATGTTGTTTGATGTCTCTAATTTGTTAATATTCTGCTCAGACGAGGCAAAAGTTACACGAAACAAATTTTGAATAAAACAATGAGCGATTTCACTAATTTTTTGTTCCTAATGTTAATAAAAGATGGCGTTGACAACAACTGTCAATCGAGACTCGAAAATTCTTGGGAAACTACAAGGACAAAGTCAAATTCTAATTACTACGAAAACAAATTTAAACAATTATATGGCCTTGCTTCACGGGATTTAGCAAACATTCTCGCATACCTTGAAAAATGATAATACAATTAGTGCCACCTGTCGAGATTTAAAGAACTATTTTTAGGAGCTACTTGCAAATCGCTTATTGCTTTGAGTAAAAAGGAGGTATAATATTTTATTAGTAGGCACTTTAAACTGATATCGTTAGTATGACATAAGCCCATAGGATCCCCGGATTTTGTACAATTAAAGATTATTTTGTAGCAGGGATAACTGAACTTGTCAATATTTTAGAAGATTACTGCCTTTTAGGTGGCCGGAAGCGGCTGGATGCGGAGGGCGGGGGACCGGGTGTGGTGGCGTTCATTGGGGAAGGTCTATGTCCAACAGTGGACGTCTAAGGGCTGATATAATGATGATGATGATTATGTGTGATGATGAATAATGGTTACTACATATTACTTTACTTAAAAAAACTGCATCTGATAATAGAAAAACTCGATATATTTCCAAGATTTACTTACTTTAATCGATTATTTCAAATTAAAATTTATTATAACCGATTCATAGCATAATTTTAATTACACTTTATTTTTACACAAAAAAACGGGATAGGGATAGGACGTGTCTATATTAATATAACGTCACGAAATCCGGGAAAATTGCATGTCTCCCGATTACTGGTAATTGCTTTATAAAACTGAATATGAGTATCCTATTGCAAAAGCAGGGGACAGATTTTGATGAGGTTTTCGCTATTACCTGTATAGCTGGGTGCCCCAAACAGGAATCAGCTAATCCGTGTGGTATCCGGATAATAATATTACCACTCCTGTCTTCTTGCATACTTCATACTATGAGTCGACTAAAGTATAAATCTATCAGGACATGTATGAGTGACATGTATGAGTAAGATGCACATACATGTCACTATCGAATTCCAATTCCAGTAGTCACATAAATGTCCACAAGGCAAGGTTGGCGATCCCATTAGATGATGATGCGCTTACGATGAAAATATGGCACGGAGGATGATGACGATGAGAAAACGGACATTACTTTTCACGGGATTTTATGAAATGTTTTAATGTTTTATTAAGGGTTTTAAGTAGTAATATGAGTAATTAAAAAGTATCCGATTTCAAAAGGTAATTATAGATATAGGTAGATGTATTAAAAATAAATAAATGTAATAACGCAAGCGGGTGGCGCTGTTACGTTACGTTTTATTGCGAAGCTGATGTAACTATCACGAAATTACAATATATCACCGATTAGGCAAGGTTTACCCTATATTAAAATACGCACACGTAGGTATACTTCAGATCCTGTGACCACCGTCCTTGATAGCCACGTCGTTTTTCCCCCGAAATAGACCTTCAGCTGGATCTTCATGAATATTTCAACCGGGATCAATTATTAAAATGATTTACTACTGCCGGCTCTGCAAACGCACCCGGCGAATGTGTGCTAAGGTTTTATTCCCCGGGAATATACTGAAGGAGCGTGGGATTCTTTCTTATATATTCTTCTTTTTGGGGGAATGCAAAGAGTATAAATAATTAAGAGTTCAGACGTGATCTTGTTATAGGATAAGGCGGGATTTCTCGTCTTTTTACAAGGGCATTTTATTTATGCGATTTGAAAATGATTAAGTACATATGTTTATGGAACTATGATTTTCATACTTTTTCATAATAAATTATTCTCTAAAAACTTTTTTAAATGAGTTACCCACAGTACGTAATTATTCTTTTTTCAAAATCTCTCTGGATTTATTTTTTCTATCATTTTAAAGATTGAGTTTCCAAATGTTCCATTAGGTGAGCTATATACTATTTCAGATAGTAAAATGACAATGGAAGACACTATATTATACTCGATTCCCGTGGTGGAGACATTAGGAAAGCAGTGTTAGGTTATATTTGAGTTTATTCAGTTTTCACCGTTGATTACAACAGCACTCATTGATGTATGTGGATAGAACTAATTTATCGATAATTGAAATAACTACGAGCAATTGCAATGTCCTTTGAATGTCTGCAGCTGTGCGTCTTCCCTACGGGAATCAGCGTGGGCATATCAAAGGTTGTGATGATATCCTTTGATCTGAACGACATTCCCTCGGTACTCTAGTGGCACAACCCACAGCTTTACTCCGTTATATCACAATGGTCACTATGTTTGTATTCATCCTACCTACTTATATACTTACACAATTTCTTAAGAAAAGAAATTGACATTTTAGGAAGAGAAGAAGACTATATTATTTAAAATAGCGAAAACCAGTTTAAAAAACTAGAAACAATTTATGACACTCTGACACAGGTGGACCCTTGATAACACTCATCGTTATTATATCAGCAACTTAGAACGACACAATATTAATCCACTGAATGTATTTATGTACCTATAACGTACATAAAAATAACTTGTAACGTGAAGTGGAATATAATGAAATACTTTTTCACCGTATCAGGCTATCAGGTAACATTTCGCTTGCAAATTGGCTGGCTGAGCGGATATCGCGTTACATTACGTCACGCCGTCCTGGCGGTAACATATTAGCATATCGATACCTTGCAAATATCAAGCGGACTGAAATGCAGTTTTATGCGATATTAATGAGTATCTGACATTTTTAATACAAAAGCTGATTCTGCATCCCAGTAACTGACGTATGGATGTCACTATACGATCAACGAATAAATTAAGACTGTTTCATAGACTTCTACACATTTTAATATAACAGATGCCTCATGAATGTCAAAACATAACTCATTAATTATTTTTTTTCATTTACATATTAGAGTGAGTATATAACCTTCCTTTGTTTACTGCCTAAAGAAAATATACAGCATTTGTTTATATTACTTATCTATATTAATAATTTCGTGCATTAATACGGTAGAATCGCTGAAAATCTATTCCCAATTATTAAAAGATTTTTTTATTGATTTAAAGTCGACAACACATATCAGCAAATTCGCATAGATACGTAATTTCAACAACAACATAGGTACAGCAATTAATCATTGTTATAGTTAATAAAAGGCAGCCATATTCGAATTCACATATTATTGCTGAAGCTTCCCGAGCGGAGCCGGGATAGCAATTTTTCGTTTGAAAGTGTAAATTAAGCGAAATTTTCCGATTTTTCATGCTTCTGCTTGAGAAAACAGTTACAACCAAGACAGTGATTTCAAAAATACCCAATAGAGCGATAAATGTTTGTTCAAAGAGGAAAATTATTAAAGAAACGTTCGCAAAGAGACATTTGAGCAGCCTATTACGAAAATAAAAAAGGTTGCTTACCCAGCCTTTCAGTTAATATGGAACACTACACCTAAAATATCTTTATTTTCCGATACTAAATAAAAAATAATACGTAATAAGCCAATTATAAAGCTTGTCATTTTACATGCTACGAGTTAATTTTAAGGCAAAAAAGCCACTAACAAATATTAATAAAATGGAATTAAGTTAAATTGAATAGAATAGGACCACTTCAACTCTTCGTGGATATCGTACAAGGCGACTAAGGGAATACATTATAAAACATCAATCAGGCCTCCCCAACCCACCAGCCACCAGTCTGGCCAGCGCGGGGAGTGTAGGCCAAATCCACCGTCTGTCTCCGGCACATGAGAGAGGGTTGTGCTCCTGCAGTGGAGACAATAATAACCTGATGATGATGATGATGAAGTTAAATTGATTGTATAATATAAACATTATTTGTCGGTAAATGACTGGCATGTTATAATGCCAGCAACATATTTCGTCATTTCCCGGTGGTAGGACCCAAGTGGAGGGTCCGCTATTTGCAGCCGTCAAGTAGCAATGCATGCATTGCTGTGCTCCGGTTTGAAGGGTAAGTGAGCCAGTGTAATTGCACGCGCACGGGAAGTGACAACGAACTTGCTACTTACCATTAGGTGCGAGAACAAGCGAACAAGCGCGGACTATATTCTGCCTGTAATAAACAGTTCAATTCTTTGAAAGAAATAATGTTTGTAAATCGACCATATCGACCCCTCTGGTTTCAATTGTCGTAAATACCGTAATATCTTTTTAAGGGAGTCGCAAAAATATACAAATATTTATTTAGCTACGTTAATACCTACTTCAATTCAATTTAATTCAAATATTGTTTACTAGCTGTTGCCCGCGACTTCGTCCGCGTGGACAACTTAACATTACACATTCTTATGTATTACGTGTTACTAAATCCTAAAAGAAATTTATTAATCTGGTTATGCATTAAAAATATGATAAAAAAATATACTATCCTATTGAGAACCTCTTTTTTTGAAGTCGGGTAAAAATTAGCGTTCCGGCGGCGGTTTCGCCCGTTGGACCACAGTTTTTTAGGTTTCCGTAGCCAAATGGCAAAAAACGGAACCCTTATGGATTCGTCATGTCTGTCTGTCTGTCTGTCTGTCCGTCCGTATGTCACAGCCACTTTATTCCGAAACTATAAGAACTTACTATTGAAACTTGGTAAGTGGATGTATTCTGTGAACCGCATTAAGATTTTCACACAAAAATGGAAAAAAAAACATTAAATTTTGGGGGTGCCCCATGCTTAGAACTGAAACTCAAATATTTTTTTTCATCAAATCCATACGTGTGGATAGGTCTTCAAAAATGATATTGAGATTTCTAATATCATTTTTTTTAAAACTGAATAGTTTGCGCGAGAGACACTTCCAAAGTGGTAAAATGTGTGTCCCCCCCCCCCCTGTAAGAGAATGATAAAACTAAAAAAAATGTATGATGTACATTGCCATGCAAACTTCCACCGAAAATTGGTTTGAAAGAGATTTAGTAAATTTTTTTTTTTAATACGACATAAATCGTAGACCTTAATACTATTATTAAAACATCGATCAAAGTTACAACGAACTACAATAACTTTTATATTATGTTACTTGCTGCTACGGAACCCTTCATGGGCGAGTCCGACTCGCACTTGGCCGGTTTTTTTTAATAAAGTTGACATTATCATATAATCAATAATTTTTTTATATTTTAATATTGTGCAAATTAGGTGATATTTCCTTCCCCCCCAACGTTGAAAACCCTTTCCCCCATCCCTTCCCTCTCCCTACTCCTACCTCTCCCCCTTCCCTTAATCCACCCCTTCCTACACCCTTTATTTACCACTGCCCCCTTATCTTTCCTCTCTTACCCTAATCCCTCTATTCTTTTCCATCCGACTTCCTTCCCCTCCTATTCCCTTCCTATGTTGCATATCCAATTAACTGTACAACAAAATGTCTGTCAAACTGCTGGACATGCCTTCCCCAATGAGTGCCACAACGCCCTACAGATCCTGCCGCTTCCGGCCACCATCTTCAGGTCGTCCATACACCTGGCGGCAGGGCGTCGCACCCTGCGCGTGGGACGTCGCGTCCCACTCTAGAACCCGTCTGTACCAACTACGTCGGTACTACGACAGATGTGACCTGCCATTTCAGCTTACTAATTCTTTCGGCTATGTCGGTCACCTTCGTTATTCATAGGATCTCCTCATTCCGAATCATATCCCTCATAGAGACCCCTAGCATTGCCCTCTCTATAGCTCGCAGAGCCACTTGAATCTTGTGGATCAGGCCCACCATCAGTGTCCACGTCTCCGCGCTGTAATCATGACAGGCAGGACGCACTGATTAAAGATTTTTGTCTTTAAACATTGTGGAATAGGTGACGTAAAGACTTGACGCAGTTTTCCGAATACTGCCCACCCTAACTGAATTCTTCTGTCAACTTTTGAAATTGATCCTACCCAACTATATTGTCTGTCCTAGGCAGACGTACTCCTGAACAGCTTCGATATTGACATTGTCGACGATCACCGGTCTAATACAGGGCCACTAATTATCGAATAACGAACTTTTTGTATCGAGACTTGTGGAAATACCTGAAATACATCAGCAAAAATAAATCTATAAATGAGCTTTAAAACATCTCTGTCACTTTCTGTCAAGTTCTTGCAACGACCAGTAATGTTGAACTACACTTTCATACAAATGATATGAAATGAGAGGTCAACTTGTATATCAGCATCCTGACATTTTATTGAGATATGACTTATACCAGTATGAGGCCCGAACTCAAAGCTATTAAACTGTGAAACGCTGTCAAATTCTGTTCAGCAGTTTCCAAGATTAGCCCGTACATACATACATACATACAGACAGATAAGAATTTTTTTAATTATATTTTTGGACTCTACTGGTCTTCAGTAACGTCCGGGCAGTGAAATTTTTTTTTTAACTTCAATGTACAGATTCGCTTTTCTTTTGTTTTTTCTACTCTTTTATTATATGTATAGATTGTGCAATAATACATATAAAATTCTATAAAAAAACAAAAACATAGAAGGACGTATACTTCTACTTTTGCTTGTTTCAAATGTGTTTTAATATGAAATAACTTTTCCGTTATTTTTTCTTCGAAATACTTGAATTAGCACTAAAGAAAAAAGCAAATAGTTAACGAAATATTTACTATATATATATACGGATCGATAGAGCCTAAAATATGAATAAAACTGCAAACTAATTTACACTAATACTAATTTCATTAACCTTTGAAACCAGTAGCTATAATTAATTAATGTAAGAAGATCATTAAATGAATGTTCATTTGATCAATGATGTCATTTATTGAACAGTTCGTTATAAGTGCAATCTAGGCATGGTCGGTTTGGTAAATGGTCAGCTATACCACGGTAAAGTGTATTGCCGGCATAATATGTATGTATTAGGCCCCTTTTCTTTTTCCCGTCCGGTTACATTGATCGGCAGACCGCTGTCCGTCCGTCTATATTTCATCTTTTCAGCATTTTTATCTTTTCTACGGACGAAAAAACACGGACAATCGGGTAAACTTGTAAATATATACAATGGAATTTTTTGTTGGTTTGTGTTTTAGAGAATATACCGAGAATTATTGAGAGAATATTTGTCAATGCTACAGATGCTTTATATTTCCTATCTTTTTATTATTATCTAGGTACTATTACAATAATTGAAGGGATGTTTTTTTTAAATTACTGTATTTGCATATCGTATCCATGATACCATCACGAAATCGATAAAAATTACAGTTATGTTTTTGTTAGCATCCCTTTCATTGTTTTACTGACCACGGGAATATCATAGTAGATTTCTTTTTGTTTTTCAATTGCAGTGCGCATCTTTTAGAAATTTCCGTAATCAGTTTTCAATATCTGCGCAATCGATCCAGTAGTATTGAGTTTCTGTCGGACCGACAGACGGACAAATATGATTGTAATAATCCCTTAATCTATTTTGAAGGAAACCTACACATATTTGTTAGAAAAGGGGGATATGTAAAAAAGGCAGCAAAGAAAACAATGTGCTTATAGTTTTGTCAAGTAGTTACTACTATTTGTAATTAAATTAAAATTAAATAATGTTTCTATCATTATCGGCCAGTTTGTTATATGCATGACATACAGACGGAGAAAATGCCTAGCAATAAATAAATGTACCTATTCATTTTGACTAATCCCTAAAAAGATTCCATTACCATTTTCCTCCACTAAAACTATTTTCCTGCTTAAATTTGCTACCAGCAAATTCACTAGGAGTAACTTCACAAAATGTCGTCGTGTAAAATCACTCATGTCCCTCCATAACCGGGTCGTTTTACCTCGGTTTTCTACACACTTGCCTCCCTCCGAGGCACTCAATGATATACATGAATAGAGTGTCCGGCAGTGGATCTTTTCATCGTTTATCGTGCACCACGGCTGAGGGAGCCGGCACAATCACAGCGTGCCTTTAATGCTTTGCCAGGTAAATGCCAGCTTAGTAAATACATAGACGGTTTTCTAGCTAAGTAAATAACATATGCTGAATGGTTTCGGTTTAGAATTGTAGTATTATAACTCCTTGCTAAATTTGTAAAGAAAATTATTAATGTCAAACTGTCGTGTCAAGTACATTATTGGATCTTACCTTCTTATCATTATCAAGTCTTCATTACTTAATGTTTATTTTTTACTATTGGGTTTTTACTAAAATATTTCTTGAACTAAAAGTTGCTGATATGTGAAACTAGATTTTACCCGTGAAATCAAGCGCATAGAAGTAGAAACGCTATAAGTTTTATAAAAAAGTATCCTATGTGTTATTTCACGATATAAGCTTAAATAAAATTTTAATCACTATTTCTAGCTTTATCAAAATTAGTTCTGCCTTTAAGGTTTCATTCAACGACAAACACCTAAGAAATCATAGTTTGATGGCGAGTCTGAACTTTTCCAATATAAATAAGCTAAGTACTTAATTTTCCGATCAGGCAATACTTAACGCTGCCCATTTCTCATTATTGCGGTCCAATATCATGCGGATCGTCCAATAACAAAAATATTAGACCATTGCTGTCATACCAGGAGGGCCATCCGACTTTCCCATTCCTTCTGACGTTTTCCCACGTCCTATCGTTATACTATTGGGTTCATATTTCAGCTCTACGCTTTGCTATGAACATTCTATTAATGGTGTCTCTACTAATACAAAGTAATTCTTGATTATAAGTATATATTCTTTATTGCACAACTTAAAACTAAATACAGTAATAAATGGTGTGTACAAAGGTGAGCTTATCTCTAAAAGAGATCTCTTCCAGCCAACCCTAGAGGGTGTGAGACAAGGCAGTAAGAGCGAGGGGGGGCAAAATAAGTGCATAATAGACTACATAATAACTAAATACCTGAACTATATATATAATAAATAATAATAACTATAATAAACATACTTACATAAATACATACATACCATATATACTGAGTGAGACAGATAGTGCTCTTTTAGTTTAGTTTTAAAGGATGTCACCGACATACTATCTCGAATGACCGTCGGAAGTTTATTCCACATCTGCGCGGCTCGGACAGTAAAGGAATTGAAAAGTAATTGTCATAGAGACGTTTTGTAATAAAGTATGTAATAATTTTCTTAACTCGCACACCTATAATAAATCTAATAAATAAAATCGTAAACATCGCGTGTCTGTACATTGAAGATATTTGCAAAAAAAAATGGGGGTAACAGATTTTTGGAATTTTTGTCTGTTTGTCTGTGAGTTTGTGCACGCATCACTTAAAAACTATTGAACGAATTTTGATGGACTTTTCACAGAAATTGGGGCTTACTTTACCTTAACATTTAGTCTTTATTTCATCGCAATCGGTTTACTCAATCAAAAGTTATGGACATTTTTAGTTTACAAATACATTATTAGTTTAAGTTTAGTATGGAATATATTGCAAATAATAGTATTTAAGTACTATTCAGTTGCGATTAGTTTGGACTACATTTGGAGGTGGGAGCGGGAGCGGGAGTGGGAATGGGAGCGGATTCTGTAGTTCCATAGTAACGGAGCGGAGCCGCGGACACAGCTAGTTTCAACTAGTTGTCGGAACTTGATAGTTTATATTTTACTCATTATTATTACTTTTGTTTAATATTCTAAATCCGTTACAATGTGGATGGGTGGGTGTTTTTACAAAACGAATCCAGAACTTAAAAAAATAACATGATCAAAGGGTCCAGAAATACGAGTACCCCGAATCCTTCAAGTTACTATTCTTTGGCCCTATTAAATCGGTTTGACGGAGAGCATTCCCAAGTAGCATTTTACTCCATTTAAGAGTACACATTTAGTTCCCATGTGAACTTAAAGCATTATTACAGTTCACTCGTGATGTATAAGCTGCATTATTGCGATTAACACCACCTATACCTGTCTAAGGGACTTATAGGAGTGTAGAGTTATACTTTTATACGGTTGTTGGTGTTATAATACTCTAACAACTGTCCTTTAGTCAGCCGTCTGACTAAGAGCATTATAGGAGGGTAGAGATACGGCAATCGCTGTTTAACGGTCTACTTGTACGATGTTATACAGCTAGCATATTAATAGAACACACGTGGTCATTTATACAGCCAAAGGCTGTTATGTTTACTTGTTTTAGACTGTTATACAGCTAGTAGCTGTAGTAGGAGTTGTTTGTGGTCATTAAAATAACCTTTTTTACTATCTGTATAGAAGTGTTTAAATGGTTCACATGTGCACTGTAGGCTGTTAAAAGGACTACATGTGTTGTACATTAACTTCAATAGCAGTTTATTTGTCCACAAGTACTACTCTTATTTGCTGTAAGCTGAACATGAATGTGAATGTGATATTCTATTACACTTATCCCACAAGCTGACGTGTATTGTGTTTATAACGTCGCGTGCAAAAATTTGTGAAAATGAATAAAAAATCTTGGAAAATAAGAGCGAGGACCGGTGGAATAAGAAGAAAAATTGCAAAAGAATATTCGCAAATTCGTCCCTCTTTATCTAGTTTGTTTACATTCTTTTAAATACCTCCTTGAACAACGTAGTGTCTTTGTAAGTGTAAATACTCTGACACCAAACTGTGTGGCTCACACGAAAACAAAAAGTGTCTTTTGTTAGTTTGTTACAAAATTTGTACTTTAGGTATTCATACTTGACTTAGTACCTGGGCTAGGCGATTTAACGGACAATAATTATTATTGCGGATCTCTAAAATTTCAGTATATGAAAGAACAAAACGATGATCACAATTGACCTGAATTACATCTTAAAGCTGTACATAAGTTCACATTAGAATACATTTATAGACATTGGTTCTGTAGTGGTACAAATGTGGGACTTCATATAGCCAACAGCATTCTAACAGAACACATGTGAACCTATATACGCTCTAGCCGTATTTCATTTCCACCATTTTGTTCACGTAACCTAAAATATTTACCATATAAATCTCCAAAATTATCATGCAGATTTATCACAAAATATTCAGATAGAGCGATTGAGTTTTGGTTTCATGTTTTAATTAATTACCGTAGTATAATTATAATGCCAATATAATATCAAAAACTGAAAATTGTAGATTTCCTCTCAGCCAGTTTTAAATATTTTAAAATGAATATCGCGTTTTTACAGAGGCGCGTGAATATTTTAGCTGTAAATATGTATACATTTCACGATAAAGTTGCATTCCCATGGCATTTTACATTATTAAGTATTTAAAACAGGTATACTTACCGCGTGTTATCATAAATTTTTATCCAATTGATATCCGCCGGAGTTAATGTTTCTGATGGCCGGGCGTACACACAAAACCAAACTAAATGAGGAAAATTAATAAATAAAAGAAATAATTTAGGACACACGTGTACTTTAGGTAGCACTGGAGTACTTTTGTGGGATTTTATAACTGTGAAGGCTGTGTATTTAGCCACTTGTTACTCTTTATTACGCTCATGGACGTTGTATGGTTCACATGTGTCCCATATAGCGCCGTAAGTCAGCCTTTAAGCCCGATGTTACTACTTAAACTGCTAATATAACGCTAATGTACAGCCATAGTGAACTTAAGGCTGTCTAATTTGTGCCCAAACTGGTTCTATAAGAGCTGTATAGCAAGCTATACAGCTCTTATACAGCTGACTTACACAGCTTGTGGAGTACATGTGAACCACTATACATCTTATATAGAACCCCGAATGCCACTTGGGATTATTGTGTCTCCAGATTTTTGGTCGAAAAATGTGTAAAGATGAACCTTAATAACCTTGTTTAAGTTAGAGTTTTGTACGAATACAAAATTATTTAGTAGATTATCCCAATTTCATTTGTAACATATATTTTTAGATTGTATAGATTTGGGTACGATCCTTTATAGATAGCTACCTCCGAAACTAAATAGTTGGAGACATTTAATTACTAATCCCAAAAGTTTGCGGTCAAGCCTCTGCCCATGTCGGTATACATAATATAAGTACCTAGAAGAATTAATGTCTGATAATATTTAATTACTGGAGAAACTCCTATAATAGTTTTTAGGTAAAAGACATTAGGTAGATATTTCTTTTTTATAAAGTTCTCGTTCCATCAATTTTGAGTTCTAATAAAAATATCGACAGGTATCAGTTTCAAAAGTCAAAACAGATCAAACCCATTTATCAAAGTTCGTATCTAGTAGAAACTAAAAACTAGACTGCTGTCGGCCAAATGTTACTTCATAAATAAAAAGTAATACTCTTTTAAAATGCAACGAGACTTAGCTAAATTGTTGACAAAATCAACTATGAATAAGTGCAATAGAATTCTAGACTACAGCACCAATGCACAAAATAAGTACGGAAGGCGCACTCCCTAAGAAAGGTTGTTTAATTTCTTAAAAACTTACCTACAAATACAGTGCAAGCCAAATTGAATCCTATGCGCATGGAAGAAAGTCAATACTATGCTGAACCGCTTAACACGCACACATAGTCGGACGCGATTCACCTAAGACTTGTACCTACGCTTTCTGATTGTGGACTTACCCTTGACTTTAGTTAAATGCGTCACATCACTATTGGCGACACCCGACCGATTGGTCCCGAAATCGGGGCCACGCCGCGTTGATATATTTTTACACCTAAAGTGCGGAGTTAGACAGCGCTGACCAATGTTAGAATTATGTTCCTCGTTATTGAATTGTGATGAATAACCTTTGATCCCCTCATTGATTAGTGGTTTGATCGTTGGATTCAAGCCATATGTTGTGGGTTCGATTCCCACTGTAGGGACAGACAACTTGGACCAATACTGGTTTGGATTTTATATCTATTTGTAAGTTGTCCTATCCTTGTCTAATTCCTATAGCATACAAGAAAATCTAGTAAATAAAAACGTAAACTTCGCATATATCTGTACATAAAAAATATTTACAAGAAAAAAAATGTGGGACCCCACATGGATAAGTTACAGAACACATTTCGATGATTTTTGTATTTTTTGTCTATAGTGGGCGTGGGCACGGGAGAATAGGAGTGGTAGTGGAACTGGATGTGGGCGTGGGGCCGAAGTCAATAAAAGAGTCAGTAAATAATGGTGTAGTCCACGCGAGCGGAGCCGCGGGCACAGCTAGTCTGTAATAAAATGTAGAAAGAAGGCACATGGTCATTTTCGTAACGCTATTATCTCCCCGTTTATTTGATTGCTGGCAACAATCGCAAAGGAAACATGCCTCCAGCACTTTTATATCAGATTTCTCAGGGGAGCTGGTATACTCGAGTTGACCTCTTGTCGCTTACTTCGTCGATTACATTGCTAAACAGTTTTTGCGTCAATTTCTTGTCCCCGTACTGAACAAAGGCCAACTCTAAGTACTAAATACTACTGTTATAATGGTGTATGAATAGTATGTAGGTACAAGTGGGAAGACATTTTGTGCTCCAATGAAAATCTTACCTTATGGTAATATGTACGAGAAGTTGGTATTTTTTCAGTCCTAATGGGAAATGGCTTTACCTGGCGCCAAAAACTCAAATAATCTCACCAAATGTCATTTGGATCTAATTGTATTGCTGTAGATTATAAACAAATGAAATAAAACTCTATTTAATCTATATATAGTGTCATTTCTTGTCAACTCCAGAAATAAAATATTTACTTAAATTTCCTCTTCATTGGTATTCATGTCTTATCTTCTTAGAGGGCCAGGAAGACCTGGCGACACTTCGACCTTCAGGATCTTTTGTACTAAACCCCTGTCCACCAAGACAGTACCCCGAGCCGATTTGGTTGAACAACACATAAGCCTCAGAATATCTTTTTTGACATATACAGGTTTAATTTTTTTTTCTGTTACTGAAAAGCCTGTGGTTACAAATAAACCGTACTTGAACCTACGACCTTTATGAACGTGAGGCGAGTGTACAACTAGGCTACCAAGGATCTCTGTTTGATATCGCATAGTGCCTATTTATTATTATCAGCTAGTCACAACATCTTATATAATAAGCATTACTTAACGCTCGCATAGCCAAGCTGAGTAAAAGTGTTAACCACCGCTGTGCTAGACCTCACTACAGTAACGGTGCTGCGCACCAGCGCAACAGGACTCGAGCAGATGATACTAAGATGGCGTTAAACGTACTTGTTAGATACCTACTGGTACCGGTATAAAATAACGGGTAGAAAATCACCTCTGTTTGATATTTCCTTTTAATTTAAATTTCCTTATTGAACAAATAAGATGTTCACGCATTTCCTTTTCAATTTCCTGACATTTCATTAGAACGTATGAAAATTCCAACCTTGTTCTGAAAATATCAACAACAAAATGGTAGGTATGTCCTTCTTCTCGAAAATATAATCAGCCCAATTATACATAGGGCGAAGTTTTTTACTTATTTTTGGACCACAGTGCAGGCAGACACTTTTTTCTGGGACTAATTAAAACATTTTGAGATAAATTTTCTAACAATAAATTACGTCTCCCCTGAAGAAATCGGCAATAAATTTACTGAGAATTGGATAACACAGCTTTCACTTGCAGCTTCTCCCACTGCAGTGCGATCGCAGATCGAAGTGTTCAATGGATTTATCCTCTCCGGACTTAATTTATTGCTGACACTAGAGGGCGTTGAATTATGACTTTCTGTACAACGGCGTTCGGAAAATTTACATAAAGGAAGGATGCTGTTTCGATTTTTAGCTCTCTTTCCTTCCTTCGGATATTAGGTTCGTAATTTGTTTTGTTACGTTATTGTATAGTATCCTATTATTATCCAAGTCGATTTTGAAGACTTCTCATATGCCCTAGAATTTCTTCTACAACTTATGCAGATTTCCTCACGATGTTTTGTTTATCTGAAATGCCTGTCTTATGAAGATAATTGGTATAAGTTTTGAAAATACAAGTCTAAGTTTGAGTCTTCTATACGCATTTTCAACTGGACCATCACGAATTATCGTCTTTGTTTCTAATACACCTCCTATGTGGTAAATATTATGGTTGAATTTATAAACACCATTTAATAGCCTTTCTTCTTCTTATAGGCTTCAAAATAGTTTTAAAAAATCAACGTAAAAATTTACCAAGTAGATATACCTACCCTTCGCTGCTAATCTTATCCCTCTATCTTCGTGTAGAGGATTGCTTTTAGATAAGACCGCCGAGATGTACTAATGTAAGCTACTTAATGATTGAATATGTGTTCACTTCATCTTAAAGTGGACCGATGGGTAAAGAGGACCGATGGAGAAAGTGGACTTAAGAGGAAAGTGGACCGAAGAGTTTACCATTTGGACAAGTAGACCGATGGGGAAAGTAGACCGATTTACTTTTGATCGTGCAATAAAGAGTAATTATGAGTTGAGGTATTTTAGAAACGATGACGTCATTCTCTTCCGAGATTTAAACGTGGCACTTTAATTGTAAAACTATAACTGTTCCTGAACTCTGAACACACTTTTCTGACACAGTGACACAGTAATAAATGTGAACACAGTAAACACCACACGTCACACAATCAGAAACATAAATGGGGTTCATAAAGTCATAATCGTGGCTCTCCTAATGTGATCGCCACGCTCGCGTGCCTGCTTCAATTTGCGTCGGCGCCTTATCGCGGAGGCTAATGTTCAGTGTAATGCCACTTCCGACATGAAAACTGTTCCGAACTCATTGTTCTTACAGACTTAGATAGGCTTCTTTAAAATGTTTTGTACAGACAAACATAATAAAATCGGGAATTTGTTTTCCATTATCAAGTAAAAGAGGCGAGAAGACTTTCTTCTAAAGCGGAAATTGATCTGGATATAACCTTTGAATTGCTGCGTGCAACAATCCAACGGATATGTTTTTTTGCCATCCTGAGTTAAAACCTTTATGAAGTACGTAGGAATGTCTCGTATATTCACTGAATATTTTTTTGGGAGTTTGATGGCGAACAAAAAAGGGAAAGAAGTGAAAATAAAAGCGATTGTCCAACATTGGGCTGATAAACATAATGGTGTATATATATTCATTTTCGCACATTTAAAGAGATACACAAAAAGGCATAAATGCGAAAAAAGTATACAAAGGTATACTATAAATGGCTCGTTCAGTTAGCCTTCACTGAGGAGAAATAAGAAATAACAGGCGATCAAAAAAATTTGTATGAACATATTGAAAATGTATAAAGTAATTACTATACATAAATGAGTATCCTACTAATACTTCCTACTTCTAATATTATAAATGCCAAAGTTTGGATATTTGGATGTTTGTTACTCAATCACGCTTCAACCACTGGACGGATCGTGATGAAACTTGGTACATATATAGGTTAGGTCCTGGAATAGGACATATGATAGTTTTTATCTCGAAAAAACATCCCATTCCTACGAGAAATACATAAAAGTTTGTGATGTTAAGTGGTTCACGCGGACGAAGTCGCGGGCAACAGCTAGTAGATAATAATATAAGTTCGGTACTACATACATACACAATACTGGTTGCGAATCGCAGTTACGAAAACGGCCTGAATGATAATATTATGTATAACAAAAAGTATAACTTATCTATTTCTAATGTTCTTGACAGTTTATAGTCGGAGGTAAGTAGTTTAACAAGGTACTAAGTCTATGTTGCCTGACTAAAGTATATTACTCACGAGAAAAAGCGAAAAGTTTATACAAGAACTACAGCAAGTTTTAAAACTAATAAATATGCAAATACCGGTCTATTAACCCGAGTTTGTCTTTCGAGCCTCTGAGAATGCAATAAAAGTTTTCGACCTGTTCTTTAACAATGTTAAACATAAACTGGTGAATGGTAGGTATGGTGATTATTATAAGAGAAAATATTGAGATTACACGATGCAACAACTAACAGACGAGGCTCTCTGACCATTTTCCAATCTGCACGCCTACACGGTTTTTTCTTATATCTTAGCTCCATAAAAACCTATCAACATCTTCCCTTGCACTTCAAATAGGATCATTCTTCAAACAATCATAAATGAAGAATTTAGCTACCATACAGTAAACAAGTCAAAATGCCTCTTAGTTAGCTCTTATTTTTTACAATGTAGGTACTATATTAATTGTAAGTTATATTGCATAAGTTCTAAGTTTAAGTTATCCCATCCAACAGGGATGAGAATAACACATTTGTTTTCTACTTTCCTAAAGCGCTACGATATGGGGTCCTTCAAAAAGAGACTATTAGGCAGGCAATGTCCTGTCAGTACCTCTGTTCTGCTGGTGTATAAGGGCGGCAGTGATTACTTACTTACAGCGGGCAGATTGACCACAATCAGATAGTATAAAACTTATGTACACAATGTGCAGGTTCCTTCGATTCCTTTTAACGATTTTTTAAGTTTTCCTGGAATTTCGAATAAGAGAGACAAAAAGCTTCAATACAAGGGTATCCGTTTCGACGTAACCCTAAAAATAGAGAAAATTAAACTGTGATAATAAAATTGAGTGAATACTTTAGTCAGAAACATTGATTCGAAAACATTCACGGCATAGTTTCAAATATTGAACAAAACAAACAAAGTCACAGCAAAACTCAAACACCTGCGCAAAAAAGAAACTGCCGTTAATATTAAGAACGTAACAAAAAGTAAATTCGTGACAAAACACAATATTTCGCGTGTCAGCGCAAGCAGGTGCGCGGATCAACATTTGTCCCGTCAGCAAACATAACAGGACCCATTATTACACTCGCCCAAAGTTTTCTTTCCGAGGCGTTTTGGCGGACGCATCCTGATATATCGCCGTTGTGAGGCACGAAGGAAAACACTTTTTCATTGATTCAGTGGCACATCTGGCGACAAAACGCCTTGGGCTTTCCATTCTGATGACCTGACTTGGCATTTTTATTGCTCTCCATATTTTCTGCGCGGCCTCCAAGGCATCGTCGGTTATGGAAGCCGATGTGAAATATTGTTGAACTTGAAGTTGGATAAGACAGATATTATGACGTTACGGTTCCGATATAGATATTGAGTTGCTAACTTTACAGTGCGTTATTACGGAGAAATCTTTGTAATCGGCATCAGTAGTTTTTGTATTAAAATATAATTTATTATATTATTAGCTGGGACAGACGGATCCGTGGAGACCACGGATTTTCAGGCACAGGGTGGGACACCCCGCCGCCAGATGGACCGACGACCTGAAGAAGGTGGCCGGAAGCTGCTGGATGCGGAGGGCAGAGGACCGGGAGTGGTTGTGTTCATTGGAGAAGGCCTATGTTCAGCAGTGGACGTCTAAGGGCTGACATGATGACAATGTATTAAAATTCATAAAGAACAGACAAGAAAATATTTTTGGATATTTATTATACCTATAAATATTTAGCTGGACAGACTACAACTGAAGAAGTTAACTACTGGATCAATCCTCTCCTAAAATAACATAATTATGTTGCACGGCAAATTTACTGGGCTTGAGAAAAGAATAGTCGGAGAAATACAATAAACATTCAAAGCTCATCGTAATAAGAACTAATTTTAACTTTAATATTACCACAAAAGAAAACTTTCAGTCAACAACTGTCAAACAACATTACTGAGAGCTCTTGAACAAAACGCAATTTGTCATGATTGATCAAAGAAGTTTAACAAAACAAAAGAACGTCCTGGTAACAAAGGCTGTCTTTTGTAAAAGAATTTTTCATATAGTATATTAACAGGCTAGAAAGCAGATCTGTGACCTCTAGATGAATTAGATTCAAGAAATATTCGTTATAATTGGACTATATTCATTTTACCGTGGCGAAATATTTTTCCGGAGTAAAAAATAACATCACCCGATCTAGGCAGAACAAATTAGTTTCTGTTTTCAGAATTTTCAATATCGGTTCTGCAGGTCGGAAATTACCTCGAACAATCTTTACCTCTTGACTATATTTGTGTAGATTTAATTAAGATACTGAGACGCTAAAATCCGAGTATCGTGTCTAGATATGAACTTCTTAGGCTGACATTCTCAAACGTCTCTTCAACGTACCTTCAGCTTCAACCTCATATTATGACTCATGTAAAAACAATATCTGCGCAAGTGACATCAAGTGACATGACTAGACACTCGCATGCATGTTGGACGTTGTAAGATTTGAGTCAACATGTATTTTCTGGAACCCAGGAAGTAAGGTTTCTATTTCAATGCGTCACAAAATTCGGTGTCATAAGACGGACTCTATTGGATTCTTTTATCGACAATAAAAAAGCACTTAGTAATAGTGTGTTCTGTGGTTGAGCACTTTTGCAGTGACGACATTTTCAAGTCTGCTCAAACCGATTCCACCAGATTTATTGTTTGATTTAGTGTCATCGTGAGTGTAATCAATTAGTCTACTATTCAATTAACTACATTCCAAGATTCAACCTAAGAAAAATATGATTGGAAGTTTCACTTCACGATTCTAAGCCACACCTGAACTGGTTTTAACTCTAAGTTTGACTACTTCAGAATTTACCGCAACTATGCGATATTCATAGTCCAAAGATTAGTTAGCTGAGGTAGTTTGGGCAGGCCGTATCTGTTACATTAACGATGATTAGTACTGGACCAGTCGAGTTATATGACCTGAAAATGTATCTGGATGATGAAAGCCATAACGGGTTATGAAATAGCGTTAGTCAAAAAGGTACTGGGTCCAATTCTTACAACGTTAAAATTTAAGAGCACTAAAATTGTTGCTTTCCCTGTCACACAGTATTATGAAGATAAAGACGAAGTTGATTTTAGGGCTGTCAGATTTTAAATGTGTCAGTAACGTGCCCACTGTCAGCGTATTATTATACTAAAATATAACATATTATTTGGGTAGCTGATTACCGGAATTTAATCTGAAACACGTTCTAGCAATATTGATTTTCTTATTTTCTCATTTGCTGAAGTACAAAATCCAGCGAAAGTAATTTGATGGTAAGTATACCCTTTAGAGGAAAAAAATAACAATGTAAATAAAATAAATCTAAAGTAATTCACCTGCGAGGTAATTCCCGCTATCGACCGTATGAGTGCCATTTTTGAGAAGCTTTGCGAGCCCCTTTTGAGACATGCGCGTGTGTTTGTCATAATCATCAAAGCCATTCTCGGTACCAGGTAAGTAGTCGAGCGAATCGGGTTAAAACATAATATTCTTTTTTTTTCCAAAAGAAACTCGGTTTTGGGAAATAAACAGGGCGATAAATATTCATGAGGGTAGTAAGCCTTCTTGTCACAGGCCTTGAGAGCCTGATGGATGGCGCGTCGTACTTTGCCCCTTGCTTTACTCGTTTCCATAGATGTGACATTGAAATCTATATATTGTTGCTTGTAGGATCAATTGATGCAAGCGTAAAAATTGTAAAAATAAGTAAAATATATACCGTTCGATTCAAATTTTTGATCTCTTTTGAATTCTTGAATTTGTTTGTGGTTGCGTCGTTGACTTTCATATACACTAAGCTAGTTTTGCTACAGAACATGGTGTAAGTTAATTAACGTCAATTATAGGCGCAGTCATGATAAAACTTATTGATTAATGTAGTTTTATTACCTCAAATTCATGTCTGGAATTGAGTTGACTAGCCGGAAACCATTCCCAAACAAAAGTTAGTGTCAGTCAGGTGAGTAATGTAGTAGCTAAACACTGATAGACAGACTTCTAACTTTGGTTTTCAATTATGTAATGACTGATGGTATTTATAGGTCCTTACCACAGCATTGTCAAAGAGAAAATTTGATATTATATCGACTACTGTATATACGAAGTAGGAAATGATGAAGTGGTGGTGCATAATCAGTTTATAGACCTGGACATGACGTTTATGGCTACGGCAGCGACAAACCATGGAAAACTAAAGGATCCTTTAAAGCAACCTTACAAATAGGATCCAGATCAGACAAAGCTGCGTTTTAATTAGTTACCTACTTGATTTTGTTGTATTGTCCATCTTTTTGTATTGTACACTAGTGGCTTCGCTATAAACTTACACACACACATACATTCAAACACATATCTACACTCCCATTTACACTCTTTTACACAAACACCACATCTCAAACACATATAAACTTTATGTTTTAATTATTTTTAGTAGCTTTCTTCCCTCATTGTCAAACTTAATCAAACAGTTATGTAAAATGACGAACTTAATATGTGTTATCTTGTACTGTATTTTTTCTTCAATCAGATATGCTGTTAAGTTCGCATGAAATAAAAATAAAAAAAATGCTCAGATAATGACAAGAACGAATTAAACAAGTTCCATTATACTTACATGGAGCTACCATCATAATAATAAGGCGGTCTGATGCCAACTAGTTCATTCATACCTTTACTACGGGATATTGCTCCGTGATACCCCTTGACGTGATGTGTTGCGAACAACATCGCCGCCTCCATGTTGAGGTACTACGTTTATATAAATATATAATTGTCCACCTCATCAGAGCGAAAAGCGGGCGTAGGAAAGTCGTTTTCTGACATTGGATTGCGCAAAGTGGCAATGTATCGTCTCTACCTACCCCTCTGGGACCAAGGCATAAACATTATGCAGTTATGCAATACCACGGAATATGATATCTCGTTGCAAACTCTAATAAAAGTTAAGTTAAATTTAAATTTGATATCTTTTGCATAATCTGCTTTGGTCGTTCATGTCGAAAAGATTAACCCGATCTCCCCGACTTTCCATCGATTATGTATTTGCGATAATGCTCTACAAAATAGATGAAAACAGAAAGTCTCAATGTTATCGGAGTGCGAAGAGATTTCCGACAAGATTTCCCGCATTCCGGCTGTATATGGTTCGAGGCGGAAACGCCTATACCGCCGCTGGCAACTTAGCGCTTTCAAAGCTGTATTTTTGAGGAAAACGGTGGGATCCCTTTATCACACTGTAACATAAAAAAAACCGTCTCATTTTGCAAATGGAATGTTTTCTTAAGCTTATGAGCCAATTTCTTAAAGGCTAAAAAATTAAGATAATTAAAGTACACATATTTGCCAATTATTCAAGCAAAATTGCCAATTAATTAAGTCGACTTATTACTAAGCTCAGTTTTCCTTAAAATGTTGTAAGAAATATCTAATAAAAGTTAAGTATTTATATACCCTTTTGTACTTCATCATGCCGAAACACATCCATTGCTGAACAATAGAATAAAATAGAATGCCAATTTTGGTGGGCTGTCCATTGGGGATTTGTCATAATCACTATGCTTGGCAGGTAGATTGGTGTAATGATCTTAATATACGCAGTCCCTTGTGCAAATCTTTGCCTCGCCTTGATGTTACTCACCGGAAGATTGCGGGTGGCTCTATTCTAAGTCGGGAATTTGTACTTGAAATACCTAAATTTAACGCTGGAGTAGAAAAATACCGCTTAGTTAGCGTAGTCTAGCATAGTTTAGCTTGAGAGTCCTTTTAACGCTGATGGCTTCTATCTTGATATTTTCCCGCGGGAAATTCGCCAGACGCCAACACGGCCCCGAGGGACATTTTTGGCACATTTATCTTGATGTTCTCCCGCCGCCGAATAATGGGAGTTAAACGGTTAACTCCGCCGCATCCGTTTTGAGTTGCGGCCAATGGGTTCCGGATTGATTTGTCTACGCACCAAGCCAAGTTTTGGTAGACCGATGGTATATACAATGCCATATGCAATCATACATAACTTGCTTTTTATGTCCACGGTTATTTTTCTACAGGCAATTTTTTTATTCACGGTAAGTATACTAAAATGTTACCTATGATTTGTACTAAAAAATCTTAAAAGCCTAATCTTCTTTTTGACCTACCGCTTGTTTTAGCTTTTCCCACAGTGAAGGTTGGCTGGAAGAGATCTCTTATAGAGATAAGTCCACCTTTGTACACTTTAATGTTATGCCCTTTTTTTTTGGAAAATTTATGTGCAATAAAGAATATAATATAAAAGCTAAAAAAATAAGATAATTAAAATAGACATAGGTGCATCTGCAATTATTTAAGCAAAATTGCCAATTAAATAAGTAGACTTCTTACTAAGCTGTGCATTGAATATTTTGTCTTAACATTTAATAATTATTATGTATGTATGTAAACGCTTTATTGTACCAAAATTAACAACAACAAAAATAAATAAAAGAATAAAGTTGTGTACAAATGCGGACTTATCCCACTTAGGGATCTCTTCCAGATTATTTCAGAGGGATTATTTATTGTATCTTTGTATTTTTGACGTGCAATAAAGAGTCATCATCAGCCTATATATACGTCCACTGCTGGACATAAGCCTCCCCAATAGAATACCACTTTTGGTGGGCTTTCCATTGGGGGATTTGCCATAATAACCACGCTTGGTAGACGGATTGGTGATCGCAGTGATGATCTTAATATACACAGGAGAACGCTGCTGCCCGTCTCTGGTGCAATCCCTTAGTCGCCTTGAATCTTCCCGTGGGTGTTATCAACGCGACTAAAGGATTGCACCACGGACGGACAGCAGCGTTCTCCTGTGATATACACAAGATATATATCTTAATATTTAAGATCGTTACTGCGATCACCAATCCGCCTGCTAAGGGTGATTATAGCAAATCCTTCAATGGAAAACCCACCAAAAGTGGCGTTCTATTGGGGAAGCTTATGATCAGCAGTGGACGTATTTCGGCTGCTGATGAAGGTTTGCTTTTAGCCTCCGAACAAAAAAAGTGGGCTAGCAGACTGTATAAGCTGACCTTAGCTTAGTGTATAAGCTAACCTACAACAGTAGATATGACATCGAATAACGCAAGAAAACCTAATGCAAGACACAAAGCGATTTGAAATGACAATCTTTTTCCTGAAAAAACGAAACACAAGAGGACGGCTATTAGAAAGGGGTACAGTATAAGCCTCCAATAATAAAGTATAAATGATGAGGGCGCAGAAGGGTGGTTCGCAGAACGAGTGATCCGTCGCGGGGCCACGAAGATTTATGGAAGGATCCCAACTTACGGATGTCGCCTCCCACTGAGTTGCGTCTTGGCTCTTGCGTTTCCCGCTGTGTCTGGTTGTACACAAGACTTGTTATATTATCAATCAACTCGGATGTAGTTATCAAAATATAAAAAAATATATTATTTTTAATAATGATAAAATAGGCGCTTACATAGAGTTCGTGTATCACTGGTCATTTTCCTAGTTCGTCATCTTCGCTAATTGGTCCTTTTTCTTATTGGTCAATTTTGATTCGTTCGTCAATTTTGATATCTTTAAATTGAACGTCATTATTTAATCTATTGTAATTTTGAGGGAGTCGAATTTGTACATGAAAAAAAATTGCATATCATCATGCAATGCAATTCACGATGGCACGCTTTCTACTTTTCGCGAGGGGTGAGCACTGGACGCGGGAGTCTGAGTGTAGGTACGTATGCACATTGAAGATTAGTGAGTAACGATAGAACTAACATAGTAACAATATTTTTGCGATTTAATGAAGGATTGGGGCGCGCCGTCGTGTACTGAACATCAATACACACATAATTCATCTGTGGATGTTATATGGTGTGCTTAGAAAAAAAACAAGAGTTCTGATTCAGTGACGTCCCTGTGTTTAGAATTTATTTACCTCTCGGATTAGTTCCTGCCTGTCTCCAGCCGGATTCGTGTGTAGTAAAGGTATTATTATTTTGACCAGAAACAAACTTGGTTATATTTGCGTGTACAATAAAACTGGAGTAGGTATCTGTATTTGTATTAACATTATGTCAGGTCATTGCAGATTGATTGATAACTTATTAAACTACTTCTGTAATTTTAACCGACAATGGTAGTTAAATTGATTATAGCGTGATAGCAATTAACTTCTTCTATAACCATTGCTACACTGTGCTGATCCTATTCTAACACGTTTGCCTAACTTGCCACTAAGGCACTCTGGATACTTTCAGTATTGATGATCGGTGCCTTATCCTTTATGAGTAGCTAGTGACCAAGTAACTATACAATATGGCGTGTTTAAGTTCAGTCAGTCGTTAAAACGCACGAATTGTATGCTGAGTTCATCTTATTTCGCCTATCACCAAAAATATCGAGCGTGGGCAGGGTCTACTAATGAGTAAAAAAATTTCAGATTTGTAATTCGAACTCGTCAGACCCCTAAATATACAATCCATTACTTTCACCATAAGAGAGGTTATACGTCTGATTTCTTTCCATAATCCGATTCAGGGGTCACCACATCGGCTGATTGGGTCTAATTGTATGTAACCCTTTATAAACATTAAAATCCGGGCCCGTATTTGAGTATAATTAAGGAGTTAATTTAGGCATGTAATTAAACCTTTGACGTTATGTGCCAGATAAACAAGTCGAGTGGGTAATCAGGACAAATTAGAAAGCCGACTTATCCGCTTGTATTTCCAAACGCTTTTACTATCTACTTATTTACTCATTACTGCTAAATATATGGTATTCTATAGGTAAAAGTATTATCATAACCTGACAATTAAACTTTGGGCTAGAATTTATAATATGGTAATTTTTGACATGAGAATAAGACAGAAAAATATAACTTTAGGAAGCGATTTGGTTAACTAGGGTAGGGTGGTTTAATAGTGCGCATTTATTCTTTAGATAGTTATGAAAAAATTATTAACATATTTAAAGACATAAACCGTATTATTTTGCAAACCATAATATTTGCAAACCTGTTTTTATAGTAAATTGTTGATTAATAAATAATAAATAATCAATTATTTATTATAAACACATAAAAGAAAAAAAACCGAGCGTGGCAATCTTATACGACATTACAGCACGCACTCTTACACAATTTGGTCTTTTAGAAAAAATCATAATATTAGCACAATCTATTCATATACTTGAATTTATATTATTGGAGATGGTAATTAATGATCCATTAGCATAACTTTTCATTCAATATTTTAGTGACTTCAAATTCTGAAGTAGTAATACTTTCAAAATGAAGAGAAATAAGATAAAAATGTGTTTTAAACTTTGAATTTACCTGGGTTGTTTATTTTTTGCACTAGATAAATAATATTTGGGTAATAATCGCCGGTGCATAGGCACCTCTAAATACAATTAAAGTTATCCAAAAAAGTCATGGTGTTTCGAGATGTCATGGTGTTTCCAGAAATCACGTGTGCGCACTCTTATCGACCGCGCACTCTTATCGACCGCGCACTCTTACACCGGCCTACCCTACATTGATGATGCCCATGCTAAATTTGTCAATATCTCGAGAGCAATAATATCGATATCTTCGAAGTGGACGACTTCAGCATCTATGACATTTCCAGTCATGAGCCAAAGATGACGCCCTACGCTGATGATCCCTCCGTGTCGTATGCGATATGGCTATGGCTATTTTCTAGTGTTCTTTCTGGTATTGCTGTCAAAACCGAAATTGATCTAAAGACTTGGACACCGCCTGTGAATCACGCAGTTGTGACGTAATACAAGAACTGTTAATTATCGCTATAAGTGTACTGTGTAAGTATGTATAGAAGGCATAGAGACGTGGTTGTCGTACATGATTCATTTTATTGTGATGCACTGTAAGCCAGTCGTGTAGGTCATTGTGGAATCCTTGCAATGATAACTGTATCCATCGGCTTTAGTATATCCATATCCATGTTTAACATACTTATTGTCTTCGATTATATATTGATAATGGAACTTTTGTTGACTGAAGTAAAGTGTGTTTTTTTTTAATATTAATAATTAGCTGTGACCGAGACTTCTGTCACAGCACGTATGTACAGACCACCGAACTACTCGTACATATTAATGAGGCTTTTTATAATATACTTACTCTTAGGCTTCCATATGCACATAACAAATTGAAAATGAGGTAGGTGGTAGTCAAAACCACAGACGTGTAAGTGAATACGTCCCTAACTCCCCCTCCCCCAACCCTTTCGATCAACCCCCCTTACTGCTCCTCCCCTTCCCTCTCTCAATTCCTTCTTTGTAGCCTCGCTCATCGCAATCCGAATCTACACAGTCCGACACAGAGCGCCGACATACTTCTTTGTTGTCCTATTGCAATATAGTGGTTTAAAAAAATCTTAGATTAAGCCGATCACGATGAAATAAAGACTAAATGTTACTCAAAGTTAAGCACTACGTTTCCTAAAACTCCTATTCGAATTAGTTTAGTAGTTTTTAAGTGATGCGCGTACAAACAAACAAACACACACAAACACTTAGGTCTTACTTCTATAGGTCGTTGCTCCATCTGGTACGTTAGGATATCATTAATAATAATTAAGCGTAACCAAAGATAATATATACTAGAGTAAGATAAGCAATCCCCGAACAAAAAGTGTAAATCAAAAATTGGTAGCATAAACTTAGATGGCGCATTTGCTATCCAATTCTAAAAGTATTATCTAAAATCCGCACGGCGCTGGTGTTTTTAGTGCACTGTTTCTAGTTGTGGCGAAGGTAAAAAGTGGTAACACTACCCGTCGCTAGATGTCATTACATGTAATCACCTAATGAGTTCATGAACGTGTTACGTAACAGATGGCGCTAATACGAAACTAGTTACAATCTGTCGCAACTTTCATAGTAACAACAGTTATATAAAAAACGAACTAATGGCAGTTATACCTGTCTTGCTTTAACATAGATACTTCTCATTCACACCCCTAGCCGCCATGCCCGCCATGTTTCTTATTGCAGTGTTGTTCTGTGAATTTCTTTTTAACCGACTTCAAAAAAGGAGGAGCTCAGCTCGACAGTATGTTTTTTTAGTATGTTACGCGATTACTTCGCCAATTCTGAATGGATTTTGATGTTTCTTTTTTTGTTTGGTAGGTTATACTTCAGAGGTGATCCCATATAAATTTTATCGAAATGGAGGAAATGGGCTGGCGGGATTTTATCTCAAATAACCAAATGTATTTTTTTCAGTACTTTCTGATCCTATTTCTTTCAAATCCGATCCATAAATTCCTTTAATGAGTCATTAATATTACATGTAGGTATATACATCACTGTGTTATGGAAACAAAGTACCTAAGGAAAGGACAATTCAATATAACATCCAGACTCGAACCAACTTGTACAAATTATATAAAGTTCCCTGCCCCCAGTGAGAATCACGAGTCCTGACTCACTCACTCTCGTATATAAATATTATCTTTACTACAACGATCTCTATGTACTACTAGATGGAGCGTTCCAAACAATCGCTCTGTTCCACGCAAGTAGCCACAACTTTTTCATATTCACAATGAAACTTGTGCAGTTGCTACGCAGAACATTTAATTATTTACTAAATATTGACATAATTTAACCGTAGCGTCAATATTTAGTAATAATTAAATGTCTGCGTAGTAACTGCACAAGTTTCATTGTGAATGTGAAAGAGTTGTGGCTACTTGCGTGGAACAGAGCGATTGTTTGGAACGCTCCATCTAGTAGTACCTACATAGAGATCGTTGCTTTACTATGACCTGTAAACTTGTTTTTCTTATCTTCTAGGTAACTAAAATTGGAATACAATCGCAATTGCACAGTGCTCTGGTAAATCAAGCCGAGGTAGATATCTAGATATTCAAACAGGTCACTGACCTGAGGTCAGCTGTTCTTTCTCGTTCCATTTGTTTTTCACAGTTGCGAAATATGTTATGTTTGGTAGCGATTACTACTAGTGCAGTCAAATTCTGAATTGTGACCATCCCTAGCACCTTATTATTATAGCGATAAAGTAAAAATTAGAATGAACATGGTTATTTATCGTATCAACCGAAAGTACCAAATAGGCATGACGAAAGATTTTGAAATCCTCTTCCGTAATGTAGGTACACATTTACTATTTACGAAAAAAACTTTATTTCGGTATAAAACTTAAGTTTAACGGAGTTTAAAGCCATTTTGATAATATTTTTTCAATATTGCGCGCAAACAGCTCGCAGCTGTCATGGCGTCGGCTCTGGCGTCACGGTTAGGTAAACATGTCATTGTGTCTATGCGTACGAAGAAAGTCAACAAAATATTCAATTAATTCGTGTGATAAAAATGAATTCCAAAGTTTATAAGTGGTGTGCAGTACTGCAGTGTAAAAACACATCAATAAAAACACCCAACAAAGTGTTTGTATATGTTCCAAACAAGTTATGAACAAGAGATAAATGGTTTGGTTAAAGCTCGCACGGCGAAACAACGTAGTCACGAATTCGCCACTTTATTTCTGTGAAGACCACTTTGATGTGAGTATGTTATCATATATTGATATATCTTATACTTAAAATGTTTGTTTGATATGAAATAGTTGAAATATTGAGGCTATGGAATAACTAATTTATTGAGGTTATGTTTGTTTTGGTCTTGGCCATCATTCCTAATAACAATTTTAATCGTTTACTTTTCTTTTTCCAGTTGCCAAATGATAAGGAAAATTATATGGAGTATCATGTGATGGGGTCAGTATCACAAGTACGTATGAAACCAGGATGTATGCCCCATAAATTTATATGCCAACCAGACAGGAAAACACGAACATCTGACACAACAGAGCGACCCTATATAGCTAAGAAACGAAGAATTATGATTCTTGAAGAGTGTAAAAAGGAATTCGAAGAAAAATGTATAGTTACAAAACAATCAAGTTTTGAAGAAATTGCATCCGGTAGTTCAGGTATTTAATATTAACTTATTTATTAGAATATAGCATTGAAAAAGTTAATTTTATTCTCAGTGTTATTACATAGGTACATTGTTGGTACACACAAAACTACATAGATTTTTCTGTGACCTAGTAATCTCCTATTTGTGTTCATAATTATAACATTGCACTTAAATAATAAAATATTTGTTTTACAGTTCAGCAGAATGTAGAAGTTCCCCAAGTAACACCAAGAGTGTTGGATAAATCAATTCAAGTACACACATGGAAAACATTCAGAAGTAAAGCTAACCAAACAATAGTCAGTTCAGTAAATCAGATGACATCACCATTGAAGCCGTTTCTATTCATCTGTCTCTACATCACCATTTAAAATCAAGCATCAAGGTGTTAATAGTAACATGCCTATCTTAAGTTTGGTTAAAGTTCTTGATGATGTGATAACTATAGCTTGTGGTTTGATTAATATACAAGATTCTCTTATTAAATAAAACACAAATGAAATTACTGCATTTTTATTTCCTATTCTATACTTTTATATAACAATGGATACACATAAGTTTTTCAAAATTTAATAACACTTTCAAGCCTGACATATATTGCTCATCAAAAGTTATACATATAATTTCTATATTTTTATGCTTATGGGACATTTTATCTCCACAATGCTATCTTGACATATTCCATCAGGGGAACCAGCTATCATTGGATATTTTTGGGATACGAACAGTCCAGTATTCTTGATTTTTTTTCCCTAGTTTCTTGGTTATTATTTCCCGTTTCATTGCTGGTTGCACATAACCGTTTTAGTTGCACATAACTGATTGCATCATCCACATATGATGGTCTTGAAGACCTAAAATAATTGAAATTAATTAGAACAAATACATACACACTGACTTGGTGATTTATCCGATTTTAGGTGTTTAATATGAGGAAAAATACTATACTAGTAGGTGTTTTTTAGTTACAGAAATGTACTAGTTTTATCGGGTATTAACATGGTATTAACTCTAAAATAGCAACATACAAGCTCACCTCAAAAATAAACAATGACAAGTTTATTGTGCAAATAACCTATGAAAGTAAAATAAACTCGCACGAGTTCAAAAAGTTTGATTATATCTAGGTTGGTTGTATCTAGGGTAAAGATAAATACAAAATTTACTTACAAGGAAGTTTTCACGTTTCTCGTAACTCAGCGAGCAAAATTCTTTATTTGTTGCGAGAAAATCGCCCAACATTAATACATCAATCCTGGGCGAATTTGAGCTATTTGCCTTAACAAAGCTTGGTTCCATTGTTATAGTACAGTGGAGTCGATAAATCACACGTAAAAGAAAAAAAATCAATCCAAATGCGTAATCAGTAGTATTCACAACAACTAGGGATCCGCAAAAAGTATCGATACCTGAGTAGTATCGATACTTTCGTTACGATACCAAGTATTTTCGTACTCGATACTTTTGTTATGATACTTTACTAGGTATCGATACTTCGTCATATACTCGATACTTTTTGGTGTACCGATACCAGACCTACTTTGTTTTGCGTATCGCCCAGCGCCAGGGATGAAAATACGCCAGCGCAAGCTCCGTACGCTCCGTGTGTAAATGCGGCAAACCGCATTGTATACTCATAGAGTGTCATCTCATTACCGTTCTCTTCTTTCTTGCTTTGCTGATGCATAACGACCCTCTCGGTCGAGATTTAGAGGAAACCACTATCTTATTAAAATATGATGTCGTTGCATGGAGATAAATTACTTTTTATGTCTGATTTTGGTCTGATTGCAGTGATAAAGACTAGGGGTTTAAAAAGAACCATATTTACATCTACCATTAAGTCAATGTTTATTGTAATAAAGAAATAGAGACGGAATATTATTATTATACCAATAATAATATTTCGTCTCTATTTATACTATTTTTATTATTAATTTTGAGGTTTCTAATGTGATGAAAAAGTACTCGATACTGAGTAGTATCGATACTTTTGATTCAATACTATCGTCGGCATCGATACTTTTGATGCGATACTGCTATCGAATACAGTATCGTTACTTTTATTTTTTTGCGTATCCCTAACAACAACAAAACACAGAGAATGACAGTATTGTTTACCTAGGCGTGACGTCATGCACTGTGATTGGTATTTCAGTCAAAATGGCCGATTGCAGTATTTTAATTAATGTTTTATTTTATTGAAAATCTTAATAATCTGAACCTTTTAAATAAAACTAAACCAGTGTTTTAAATTCTTTTAATATGAATTTTCCCCTAACATCATTAAATCGACGATTTTTGGATACTGTCGATCCATACCATTTTTAGTTTCGCTTTGCTTAAGTACTCAATTTATATTTTTACTATGGGTAGAGGTGATAATAAGGTAATAATAATTTAAAGTTAAACTTGCAAACTCTAATTCGAAATATAATTTTTGAAAGTTTTCATTTGTAGCTCAGATTTGTACAACAAAAACGCGATGCAAACGTCAAACGACGTTCCGTTCCGTAAGCTAAGATTTCCAGATATAATTTTTGAGTTTTCATTTGTAGCTTATATTCGTACAACAAACACGCGATGCAAACGTCAAACGACGTTCCATTCCGTTAATAGCTAAAGAAATGTCACTTCTTATGCATCAATGCACTCAAAGATATGAGCTATTTGGCTAAGCGAATGAATTACAGCAAACATGAAACGAAATGTGTTTAACAGCAAAGCTGTTATATAATGAAATTGAGAGCTACTGTTCATTATCTGCTCGTCGTAGTTTATAATATTATCTTTGTACTAAGTAATATAGGTATTATCATCATTGATTACATACATTTGTCTTGTTATTTACCTAAACGCCATCTATTGGGGTTTGTAAATGCTATAACATTATGAAAGATATAACGTCATACGACTATTCGACCATAGATGGCGTAAAAGTCTAATTTTTCAATATTCTTATCGAATTGTGATAATTCGTTACCTGTAGCGCAATCTAGTGGACCGTTGAGTAACTACAGCTTGATTGACGCAACCAATAATGACATTTGCGGCCCTCGGCGTAACCTAAATCTTTCCTATGTTACATACATCATTTTCACAGATATCCGTTTTACGTTCGGTAGCTCAGATAATAATCAACCCAATGATAATAATAGGAAATCCTTTAAAATGTTTTCGTAGAATTCTATCTGTTTACCGTTCTCTGACCAGAGGGAAGCTGGCGTGTTAACATAAGCTAACGGGTTCGAACAATGCCTTCCATACGGGCTGCAAAGATAAACCGAGTACTCCATTAAATCTCAAGCGAAATTTAACTTTACCCCTCAAAATTAGACGTGAATTTCGTATATTTCGAGCAAGTAGAGTAACTATGCCTGAATAATCATTCATGTAAATGGCATGCCTCGGACTCAGCCGACATTACGTAGTTTGCCCCAATATGGCAAGTCGGGATGAATGGATTAAATGAATCCTGCATAGTTAATGTCTTTTAAAATCCATATTTTGGAGGGTTTCTCTCTACTACAATTGAGATACTAATTTGCGTACAATTTCCGTAATTGTTACCTGACTAAACAAACGTTTATGATTTAAACAGTCTGTATTTGTATGTAGATAGATATCTACCAGTCACACTGATCTATTAACTGTACCTACTAAATATTAGACTAATTTAGACAAACAACATATCCCAAACTTTTTTGTAATTATTAAAAAAAGCGAATGCTGTGCTAGGTGGACCGACGACCTGAAGAAGGTGGCCGGAAGCGCCTGAATGAGGAAAAAGGAGGATAGGGTGTGGTGGTGTTCATTGGGGAAGGCCTATGTCCAGTAGACATCGCGGGGCTGATTAGATGAATGCTGTACTATTACAAGTTAAATTACTGAGTTATATCATAACTCTTAAAGTATTTTTTTACCCATGTATGGAGTAGATAATATACAATATTTTTTGGAAGTATATTCCTAGGTAGTACAGAATCTCAATTTGGGGCTTAAAGCGTGATGTTATAAAAAAGAAATATGGGAGATAAAAACAGTGTCATCAACACATACGCGCCTCCCCGAGGTATACCCACAGTCATATCTGACAAAAATGAACGACGTCACCTACGTAAAATATTCCAACACACGTAGCGTAGGCAATATGAAGTAAAACACGAGTATGTGCATAAAGTTACGTACCTACTCAGCGTATGTCATCTGTACGATGCCAATAATAATCGTTTTCGATTGCTAGTAGAACGGAAAACACTTAAATTAAAAGATATTATTTAATTTTAATTTATTTATTTTTAGGAAACTTACAGTTTATACAGAGTATTATATAGTAATTGACAAATAACAAAACATAGACAGAAACAGTTTCCACAGATTATTGCTTTATGCTTTAGCTTATCTTCCAAAAGTTTCAAATCAATTAAGCTTACCTAATTCTCATAAACATATCCCTATCTTAACTGTTATGTAATAATAAATATAACATATATACACACTTGTATAATACCAAATTAGGATTTTCTAGGGAATTAAATATGGATAGTACAATTTACAAATATAACATCGAGATAGGGATCAACCTGTACAAAGTTCTCTGTCCCTGGTGGGAATCAAACCTCTGACGCTCGAGTCTAATAACCAATCCACTAGGCCAACGAGGCGGTAAAATTTACAAGTTATGTATGATTTCTGATCACAACTTGTTTAAAAAAGAATTGTGATTGAACTTTGTACTTTACAGTAGGTTAAATAAATCTTCTAAAGCACAGATTACACCATAGTTACTACATAAATTAAGTACATCATACAAAAAAAACCAATTACATTAAAGATACGGAAATTAGATAATGAAGCCATTACAGTAGGTAGCCAATGACCGATATCCGTTCCGTCTGTGTTGCGATTATCATCGGTTACAATCATTATTGTCAAGGGCAAACTTGTTTGTTTTTTTGCATAGCAGGTACCTGCGGCGGCTTGCGGGACGCTCAGTCTGTCTCGAAACGTTATCGACAATGGACTTCAACAACAAAGTTGTAGTGATCACTGGCGCTAGCGCTGGCATCGGCGCATCTGCTGCTCTGTTGTTCGCCAAACAATCCGCCAAACTCGTCCTCGTCGGCAGAAACGAAGTCAACTTGAATAACGTTGCAGAGAAATGCAAACAAGTCAAGGGTATAAAACCTTTGACCGTAAAAGCTGAGCTTAGCAACGACGATGATGTGAAAAATATCGTTTCTGAAACGATAAAAGTGTTCGAACGTATAGATGTGCTAGTGAACAGCGCTGCAGTAGGAGTGCGAGGCAGTATCCGGGATGGCGTCGGTCCTTACGACGAAGTGATGGCTAGCAATATGCGAGCAGTTTACCTCCTGACAAGTCTCGCTGTTCCTCACCTTATTGCGGCTAAAGGAAACGTGGTAAATATCTCCAGCGTCGCCGCATTCAAGCCAATCAAAGACGTAGATTTTCTTCCGTATTGCATCTCTAAAGCAGCTCTCGACCAGTTCACAAAATGCGTTGCATTAGAGCTGGCTAAAGAAGGTGTGCGAGTAAATTCAGTTAATCCTGGTGGTACAAGAACGTCCTTCGCAGTAAATGCTGGTTTTAGTGAAGAACAAGTAGAGAAATTATATGAATCCCGTGACAAAAACTATCCACTTCGTAAAATGGCAGAAAGCGAAGACGTTGCTGACCTGATTCTTTATCTAGCGAGCGATCGTGCGCGCAGTATCACCGGCTCCATTTACGTCATCGATAATGGTGAAACGTTAATGTGATATTTTTTACTAATAATAAACACTAACACATTTATGTTTATTTTATAATTTAAACTTAAGTAGTTGCTTTGGTCAAATTAATAACGTCGTCGCTGTTTGTATGACGCATACTGTGTAGGTACTTTAATGTAAAGTAGGAACTTAAAGCGATATAGAACTTAAATTATTGACAATCCTAAGACTAAGTAATTGCTCTTGTTTATAAATAAAAAAGTGTAAAAATAAATACAGCAGTTTTCTTTTACGAATTTAATTCGACGCTGAAATCTTAATGGCATTATTCGAATTGAAAATAAAAAAAATTCTATCATAATATAACTTAGTTACCTTAAATAAGTAGTCATAAACTTACCAGCTAAACTTCCTTCCTAGGAAAACATAAATAGTATAAGTATATAAGAAACTGTACAAAGGCCAACATAAATAGGTCAGTACGTAAGACGGTAAGCTTATCTGATGTAGTTTCTGTACTCAGGGCCATTAGTTTTCATTTTCCACGGAGTAAAGTTCGTGTGCGGAGGAAAGCAAAAGTTATGGTGGACTCAACGAGCACACATGGCCGGACATTGACACAGGGAAATGAAATTTTACTGGAAATACAACGACACAAGTGTCTCTGGTGGAAAATCTAGACTTCGCATTTAGATTTGGTCGTTGGTAGCTACGAATGGTTATGTGAAATTCAGTCGAAGTATACTCAACGCACTAGGGACTGGCAGCAACGTTCTCCGGTGTGTATTAAGATCATTACTGGCATCACCAATCCGTCTGCTATAAGTGTGGTGATTATAGCAAATCCCCAATGGACAGCCAACCTAAGTGGCATTGGGGAGGCTTATTTTCAGCTGTGGACGTATTTCGGCTGATGCTGATTCACAACGCAGTATAATCTAGTCGTATCATAAAAAAATGCAAGTTTATTAATTACTAGTGCAGCGGCTTTGTTCTCTATCGCGTCGAATATAATGTCGCGTACGGCGCGGAGCACTCACAGAAATTGTAGGTAGTAACTATATATTTTCAACAATCTACAATATGGATTAAGTTAGCCTCTATGCTATCTTGAGGTTATCGCGTGAATGTGAAATAAACATAAATATAAGTATAGACAAAGAGATATAACTCAAATTTATAGGTAGGTATTTAATAATACAGACACTTTAAATGAACAACTCAGTTCATTTCTTTTCGAAGTGGCTAAACGTCCGAACATCGGACGATTAGTCTGTTTCTTGTCCCCTGGGATCAGTTAGATAAGTATGTTAATCCGTAAATGATGGATCACGGAAGCATTTTGCTACGGAAATAGGTAAGCGTTGCCGATTTGAACTTCGTTTGTCATGGTTGATTTTATACTATAGCAATGAAATTGAAGAGATTTTGGTGCTTGGAATAATTGTTTGTGTTTTTGTAAATGGCAATGGGCAGGCCACAAAAAATATCTATAGACAATTTCTAAAATGGTAACTGCGTGCACTTCGTCCAATGATGATATTTATTACTGACTCATACTCGACACTTTTTTTTACATATATTAACTTTGCGAATATGCTTGCTTATACATCAAAAAACTCAGAAAAGTGTAGGCTGTCGGACAGACTCCATCAATAAAAAAACTTTGTGATTTTTTTTTTCAATAATTCTACCAACATTGCTATGAAATTTTTCAATTAGTGTCCATAGACACTTGTAAGTTATCAACGGACAGAAATACTAACAAAAACGCCTTGCTATAAAGGTATGCGTTTTGACGGCACCCTAGTAAACAGCTAAAAGTCAGCAAATTGTACGTCGTAAACCTAAATTCGACGTGTTTTGTGCAGTACTCGAACAAATAAATAACTAAGTATATATAAATATCGTTTAAGCCCTTTTCAAAGGGGGACGAATGCGTGGAACGTGAGAGCCGGTGCCCTGAGGGGATTTGAGGCGCTCGGATTTTTCAATTTTTATTTGCGCCTGTAAGTGGTGATGCCGACAGAGGCGTTTGGTGGGAATAGTGAATCTAACCAATGCGCTTGGCTATTTTTATTACCGGCCAGGCGAGGCCAGTGTCACCTATGTGTTTGCTTTCAATCTGGTTTCCACAATTCGTGTGGGTTAGTCAGTTTTAGTAAAAAAACATAAAATGTATCTGAACTTTAGATGCAATCTGTTTAGAAAGAGTTTCAGTTCCATTTCAAATGGCATAGGGCTGTATCATGTTTAGTCAATCTTTGATTTTTTTTTCGCTAATTTCTAAAAAATACCGCTGAATAATTATAATGTGGGGTTTACTGTTACTAGTGGGAGGTTTTTGTTAATTTTCTAGTGAAACAATTCAACAAGTGTAGGATCACTAATTTGTAGCAGAAAAGCAGGTCAAAATCATTAATTTATCCAGGTCGTTATCTCCACTTTTGTCAAAGAATATTGTTTTAGAAATTGAAAATCAATGTCGTTGTATAATATGAAATTTCATTCAACGTTTACCTCGGTTGGCTGCCTTAACGGCCGTATGATGTAAATGTAATAAAGTAAATGGGTCCTCCTTTACGCCGTCCCACTCCCGTGTATGCCTCTTCATACCTCAGCGTGAATTTTTTTATGATTAATTTTATTAACGCCTTTCATATGTTTATATTATTATTTTGTGACATACGCATACTCTCGCTTTGTAAATAAAATAAACCTGTCCTATTTATGATGCAGAGTAACATCAAATTACGGTAATCCCCTAAAAGGGGGTGACAATTCATGAGAATGAAAAGCATTACTGAAAATATTTTTGCCTACCCATATTCACTTCAACTCCAACTAAAGCGTGTTTGCAAAGGTAAGATTTTTTGCTTTCTTATCCCTCACCCGTTGTTATTTATTTACATCTATGATGTCTCCTATTATTAGTATAAATACGGGTCTAAGATGCAAATATTTGGTATTATATTGTGCTACCAACTCTGGCTGATTTTGATTATTGTAATGATCTGACTGAAGTGTCGTGGTATCAATGTCGGATAATGCATCTACCTACTCTTGTATTGTATTGTATTATTAGAAAGTTATGGATTTCGTAACACATACAGTTCGCATATGTATTCAATAATAAATTGTGAGGTTTTAGTTTTATATCCAGGTACCACTAAAAACACTACAGTAAAATCAGTAATCTAAGGATTTGCAATAGGAAAGTACAAATCCATGATCCCAATTTATCCTATTGTTGCATTTAAAATGGAAACCATTAACAACTCATTTCGTATTCAATATCCATTCACAACAACCTTATCATAAAAAATGTTGGGGCGATAGTGGCTGCGGAAAGAGCCGATAGGCAAATACCCAAATCATGACCTAATATCGGGCAATTTATCACCGACAGACCTTTGTGCTTGCCCCATCAATCTTCAGCTTCCTCCGCACTCAACACTTCAACTAATTATTGTCGATCGTCTCTTGACAGTTGCTTGCAGACCTTGGTGGTTTTTTAAGGGGACACTACGTTTAGATACAGGAGGTGATGTATTTAAACGATCCGATTAGGATATGACAAGCTTTACGTGCCATTGTATATGGCAGCACAGATCTATGAAATGTATTCATATAAATATAACAAAGCGTACGTCTTCGGTCTGGAATATATTGTAAAATATTTTTTTTTTTTAATTTTAGTTGTCCGGCAGACATACATATAGTATGTTTAAATGAGTTGTGTGACTTGTATTTGTGTACAATTAAGTATAAATAAATAAATGGACGACCAAAACGCTTCCTTATGGGTTATCCGATTTGATGAAACTTTAAAAAGTAAACATAAATATAACCTTCGGCCTATGCTTCAGTAACCAGGTAATAAGTAGAAAAACCACTGGGAAAATAGCAAAACGACCTTGCACAATGATTGTTGACGTAAGTTTATGACTTTAACATTTATGTCGTTAAATGTTTTAATGAGTAAAACCTTTCAACAGTACTACAGCAATTTCTCTCATAATACTGCACTCTATTAAAGTTCTAATCTAGTCCTGGTATGAAATATTACGTGACTGACGTACAGAATAAGTATTTACTGATATGATTGAAACTGCTTTGAATCTGCATATGAGAAGTGATCGAACTCAGAGAATTACTTCACATTGCTTGAATCAGCTTATGAATTTTAGACCTTATGTTCTGAAGTTGCGGTTCAATTTCGAACTTTACGTAGTGGAACACTTAGTTGGTTATTATGCAAATCATGTGCTGCGGAAGCGCCGCGACGTCACCTAGTTCCCTTTACTTGAGAGGCAAATTATGATAAATGTAGCAATATATTCAAAATTCAGACACAGTGTTATCTACTGACAATTTGTCTGTATTTCAGTTGTCAGAATTTTAATAAAAATAGGAACCATTTTCATCATGTTACGTTGCTAATTTGTAGTGGATTTTTTCTTTGGAACATAGTTTTTTTTATTATTCATCAAAGTTTTACAATGTATAAATTACAGTAATGTCGGGAAGATTTGGGGTGGCCCTATTCTAAGCCGGGAACCACACGGCAATAAGATATACGCTTACATGTAAATAATTAAAAGGGTTAACACAGTATTATACATAATATAAATATAGTATAGATACAAATAAGGACAAATATGTAGTTTAGAAAATTGCATAATTAACATTTGGCCAAAATGATTGTTTCAGTAAGATGTCTAGGAACATTGAATAATTTATACATATTTTAGAAACTAAAAAATCAGCTGAACTGTAACTATGTTAAAATTATTTTGTGTGTTTTACTTACTGATAAATAGGTAAAAAAACCTTATTATTTAGGATATATTTAGAGTGTCAGCCAGTGATGGACTACGAAGAACTCTATTCAAAGCGCTCTTAGCTAGGCAAGGTTTGTCAACAAACGTTTGAAATTTCGGCAGTAGGTGACACAGTTTGTGTTCCATCAAGCCCTGAATGGGGGCTATGTGCTGCCTCGGAGCCATTTGTGATGTGTATGGAGTCATTATTTACATCATGTAGATGGACCCTTTATGTAGGTTAATTTATTAAATCTATACTAAAGTTTCATTTACCTGATTCCTGAGGACTTTGAGATGATGAAGCACTTGCTGTGTGAATGCATTGCTCTAGCTGCAAGGCGAATGAGAGTCCTGGGTGTGGCTTAACCTGTACACAATGACTACAGGCTTCTACCCCTTAGGTGCATACAAGTTTTTATGCAGCAGACTGTAGGGGATGGGAGCACCGTATATATAAGCAAAGGGACTGACATAAGAGATCCCTCAGGGTCGACGTGTCGCCGGGTATACCTGGTCTCCAATTATAAGATAAGATAAAATACCTAATTCCTGAATTGGTGTAACAGCAAAGCGCGTATAACTTCAATTCCATTCAATTACTCTTTATTGCACGATAAAAACAAAGATACAATAATATAGTAGCTTACATATGTACATCCAGACGGTCTTATCGCTAAAAGCGATTTCTTCCAGACAACCTTTAATTATTTACTCTTCAGGTTTTCGACGAACAGATCTACATAGACTAGATATAACGAAATATAACATAACTATCTCTAGACATTTCTTTATTGTAATCTTTTTCTTGCAATACGTCAATATCGACAGTTAAGAGTGTCACACTTTTATATAGGTTTAGTCTAAAAATGATACCTTAACTATAAAGGCTTTATAAAAGAGTTTAACACAAGTATTGTAGGTAGTTATTTCGATGAGATTAGATGAAAATGTTGGTCGACAGGAAATAGTTTCCCCCAACCGAAGTGAGTGGACAAAAGTTCGTTTTGCCAGCTCGTTCATTATCTCTCCGTGACAGATTCGTGAGGGCTACTCCATCAATCCAATTAGGTAGAATCAAGAAAAACTGCGAAAAATATGTGACAACGCTAAAGGTGCCTAAAACGATAGTGCAGTTCTAGCGATAAAATTACAAAATACAAAGATCTAAGTATATTGTAGTCCATTATCAGCTATATAGTAGGTATACTTATTGTTGTGTTAAGTGAAAAAACAAAACTATAAATCCATAAAAAACTACTATCTGGTATTTTTCTCTCCCTGTAAAATTAGATTTCACGCACATACGAGGTTTTTGCTCATCGGCGACGATATAGTATGTATGTACCTATTTATTTAGTTATTTGATTATGGTGGTAGTGTAGGTTTGTGCTTTTTGTATTTTTTTTAAATATTGCGTTGTATTATATTTTTACTTTTATTGAACTGCAAATCTACCTTTTTACCTACAAACCAACCTATATTCTTATCCTTTACCCGAAGTTTGTCTGGATTTTTTTAAGAAAGTTTTTGCGATAAGACCGCTTAGACGTAAGCTTGTATTTTTATCGTTTAATAAACAGTAATTACTCTTATAACTTGGAGTAATTAGTTACTCGTGGACAATATTATGTTGACCTGAAGAAGGTGCGGAAGCGGCTGGATGCGGAGGGCAGAGGACAGTGTGTGGTGATGTTCATTGGGGAAGATTTTTGTCCAGCAGTGGGCGTCTAAGGGCTGATATGATGATGATGATGAATGATCATCATAATGTAATAATGGTCAGCAGGCCACACAGCGCATGTGTCACGGGTATTCCTAATTTGCATAGTGGACATCGACTCACATCATATTAGTGAGGACAATAGGTATAAACCAAAAGCTGTGCCCACTAGTGCGACAGAGTGGTGGCTTTCTCCTAAGATTCCAGTTGTCTCCACGAAGAAATCTAGTGGAACCAACACCAAAGGTATTTTACAAGGTTCGTGTGGTGTCCACTGGTGAGTTAAGAAAGGTAGGACCAACAACCATCCACATAGAGGAAAGCCTAATGAGAAAAGTATTGTTTTAGAAAGCAAACATGTCGTAATCTTTTCCCCTTACAATAATAATACAATAATGATCCATGAAATAAGAAAATCTGTGTATGTGCGTGTTGTTTATACTTAGGTAAGTACGTATAAGGATATTTTCCTCTATGTCGCATTTCCTTACATTCATGTATTCCGAATAATTGATTTTCCTTATGAGATAAAAGCTTATTTTGCGAGTAAGCAGCAATGTCCTTTGGAGCATGTAATCAGTAAACAGAAGTTTTCCGCAAAAAAACAGCAACAAAGTGTCGAGTGACCCATAATGTGCGTCCTCTATCAATTTTGAACGTTTGGACGTTACTTGACGAAAATGTGTGAAACTATTTTTCCTGAAGTAATAGCAAATCTATATATGCTATTACTTAGTAATTCAGCACTCCATTTTTTGGATACATACATACATAATGCTCACGAGGGGTAGGCAGAGACGATATATTGCCACTTCGCACGATACTGACAAACGTCGCAAAGTCACTTCCCTTCGCTCGCTTTCCGCCCCGTGATACCACTTGGCGAAATGTGTGGCGAACAACATCGCCGCCTCCCTGTTTGATATTTTATACAATTATAGGTACCTACTATAAATTTATAAGATATTATACTAAATCTGTGCCAATACTGTGTATCGATTTGAATGGTAAAGGCCAGGGCCTAATCTAATTAAAGGCACGGGAGGTAATCTATCGCAGACCGTAGAATGGCAACGAGCTCATAGGCTTTTAAGGTTAGTGTCCATTTTCGACAGGAAGCCACTTACAGTCAGGCGAACAGTAGATCGCTTGAGGTTTGAACCCCATTAGAGCGCACCGTGCCGCACTTTGACTATAGAAATCGCTTGCGGCCGCACACGATCGCATCGATCTTTCGTATCGGTTTGCTAGTTAAGTGGAAGGGAGCTCATTGCCCGGCCCGGCGCTGTGATGCGCCTGTCAGTCAACCGCCATAATGGGTGTCCATGTAACTCAACCTTTAGGTATACTTGATCGATCAGGCTCTTGCCTAGTACATTTACTCTGACTAAGGCACACAACGGTAATAAAATATCCTTATTTTACTATGCCATCTGCATTTTTGCGTTTCTACCCACCAACTTACATAATAAATGAGGGTTCCCCGCCAAAAACGGAAGTAATGGTGTGTACTCAAACCGACACGAAAAAATACTCTCGGCCACCATTAATTTTCATTTCGTTCTATGACCAAGGATTGCTGTCTTAGGAAAAGTAGGTGGGCCTACCAGTAAGTGCAAGGTACGGAAAAGTCTCTTGAGAAATAGTTGCTCCACGCGGAGTCACTTTTATCTCTTTGCATGAAATGGGTCCATAGATTATTTAACTAAATCTCCTTTTCTGTCTGACGTTAACTATTTATTTATTGTCAATGGGTCGGAACGGAACAGAAAATAAACAAGAAACAGCAGAAAGTCGAACCACGCTGCAAATTAATCGCTTTAGCCTACGTCTAGGCTTAAAAATAATACTGTTTGGTAACTAGATATGTAAGTACTTCTAATAATGTTACTATCTTCAATGACCGCCCTAGATTAGAAATTGTTCAAGATCCTCTATATGTTATTTTGGTTGCAGGAGGACTTGATTTATTGCTTCAGTGGTATTAATGTATCTGATGCCAATCGTCGTCATTAATACGGAGGATGTACGTAGTTGAACCATGTTATATACTCGTATTTATAGGTATATATATATCATGTTATATGTACCTAATACGATGGTGGTATTACATTCAACAGAATAATTGGGTAGTGTTTGAAGTGCAAACACATTGTATTTACACATCCTAGAGTCGGTCCGCAGTAATTATTCTATAGTCTATACATATCTATGACTGTAGCGCAGACAATACTATTTACATTAGTTAGCCGTAGTAAGTATTATATGCTTTGTGTGTAATGAAATCATTGGAAGTGAGAAATATAATAGTTTTTCTTTTGACATATTTTCCACATCTCCTGTGTTATTTGCTGCTTTTGTTGCTCACTTGTGAATATCTGCCCACGCCCTGCCAATATAACAAAATGGAGTGTGAGTGTCAGGTATTTAATTCCCCTTCTCTACTAGGAGGATTAAATGAGTTGACAGTTAACAGTTGAATTAGTGCGTTACACTTTTGTCCAATACGTTACGTGTACATTTCAGAAAGATAGTGTAAAACAACATATTAAAATAACATATATAACAAAGGATATTTTAGTCGTAGGAAGCGCTAAATGACGTCTTTATATTTTATTAGCTTCTAATCATTATTAATTTTATGTGAATTAATCCTTACAAATCTGTTCTAAAATAATTCAATTACGAACATGTTATTTCTTTCATTGCGAAGTACAAAGAACTGTGAAAAAACGTGCCGAATTCGTAAAGGTACCTAATTTATCAAGGAGTGTCCTCTTGAGGAAGAAAATCCTGGCAATCACTCTTGGCAATTATCCTCGATTTTTTTGTAAGGGACTAATTAGTTGAATGGACTGGAACTTTAGAGATAATTAACTCTAATGATGAATGATAGTCGAGCGGACAGACTACGGACACAGTCACTTTATTTTAATATTAAAAGGCTAACGTTTTAATCACATAATTGACTCAATTATATTTTGCCATAGGACACGTTTTAGTATAGATAGAAGTCACAGTATGAAGTTCGTAATAGCCCAGGCGGGAGCGCACTTGGCTAGCTTCGAAATACCAAGAATTTAAATTCTGACTAGTTATAATGAGTTTTTGGAAACTTTTCTTGTTTTGATCTCTGCGGTGGGTGAGATGTTAATATTTGCTCTTTACTTGTAACTTACGGTATTAAATAGCGCTCGATCTAATACCTAAGACTTTTCATGCTTCGAAAGCCACGATAAGACCAATCTAAATGAAATATATATTTTTAAATATAGTAGGTGTGTCTTACTCAATTATCGGTAAGTACCGGTTAATGAAAGCAATTTATCTGAAACTAGCTGTTACCCGCGACTTCGTCCGCGTGGACAACTTAAACCATCTCAAATTATTATGTATGGAAATACATAATAATTTGTGATGGTTTAAGTTGTCCACGCGGACTAACGTAGAAATGAGATGTTTTTGCGGGATTAAAACTATATTATGTTCTATTCCAGGACTAACCTATATGTGTGCCAAGTTTCATCACGATCCGTCCAGTAGTTAAAGCGTGATTGAGTAACAAACATACAAACTTTCGCATTTGTAATATTAGTGGGATGGGATTAGTGGGATTAGGCCCTTCCTAGGTCCGTCAATGAGTAAGTCGGTAAAGCACCACAGCTCAGAGTGGGGGTTACGCTAACAGTAAAAAAAACCACACAAATTAACATCCTATTAATTTAATTAATATCCCCACTGCTGAGGAATAGACATAATCCACAAAATAAAAAATATACAGAAGGACCGCTCCCACCTTTCTCGAAAATAACTACCTAAACTAGCCTGACTGACTAGGGTTGCTACTGTATTGATTCTGAATTTTGAAAAGGAGTAGATAGTTTATGTTTGCAAACATACATACATCGATTCGTTTATACATGCATACGTACATCTTATCATGTTTACATGCCTTAGAGAGTAGCAGACCATCAAATATCCATAAAAATATGCCGACGCCACACACGACGAAGATTTCAATCTCAACAAAATGTAATAATGGTGTAATAGTGATCCCACCAAAAACATAAATGTGAAAAAGACACTAAGTTCGATGGAAACATAAATGTGAAAAGGGCGCCAAGTTCGGCGAAAATGAGTTGAGATTTAAAAGGGTCACAAGTTCCATATCCGTTCCTTAAATAAAAGCTACACTACACGCACAACTTCGTTTAATCTATTTTATTAAATTACTTTAAAATTATTTATTTTAGATATAAAAAAATATATGTGAAACCCATTTCATTTAATATGCCACACGGTACAGTTTGTAACAAAAAAATTTCGACTTCATCGGTCCAGTAGATTCAAAGCAAATCGGTTGTAACAGACGGACAGACATACTCGTACATACTATTTTCAAAACAAGAAAGTGTATGTATGTAAAAATATACCTACGTTATGTGTTTTTAAAGTAAACAGGTAAATAAAAAAGTGGTATATTAGAATATTATTATAAAAAAAATTCTCAGGTGTTACAAATTATTGACTGAAAAATATTTTCGTCGATTGCGACCTTGTTTAAATGAACGATTATTGTATCGCAACGTGTAGGCATAGGTTTGAGTAGTATTTAAACAACCAAATACACTGCAACCATAATAATACCGTGTATTCATGTTGAAAAACCGCCGCGCCTTCACTTATGATACTCGCGATTGAGTTCTGTCCGAGACTGCCCGAGAATGCCTGTAAACGTAGCGTCAATGTGTGCGTGCGAGAAATGGCGGTTTGTTCTAAGCGGGCTCTCTGTCTAGCGGCGCGCGACCGCCGCTTTATAATTATTATATATACTTTATAATTATTATATATATTATTATTTATATATACGTACTTTGTGCCTAATCTCTCAACGAGCTACAATACGCCAAAGCGAGTTGGTGTACTTCACAGCGCCTTACAGTTCCTTTGGCGTAAGCACATTTCTTCGCGATGCCTTCCTTTATCGAGTCTGTGGTATGGACAAAAATTCCCTGGGGATCCAAACGAGCCCAGTGGACAGAGGGAATAGACTGTACTTAAGCTCCGAAAAACTCACTGGTACGGATCCGGACTTGACCCTCGATCTCATGAAAGAGAGACAAGCGCAGTACAATCTAAGCTACCGTGACCACACTAGGTATTACCCCACGATTATGAGAGAAAATGCCAATCGGGATCATAATTGGATACTTTTTTATTGTAACTTTTGTAAAAATTTACAAACTGTACTCTAAAGTGAAACTATATAGAAACAAGGGAAAAGTATTGCAATAGCTATTAAAGCACATTGCTCGTTCATCAGTGCTGTTCCCGTGGTTCAACGGAGGAGGTATTGGCTGTTCCTTTTATTTTACCGCTAAGTGAACAATACATTCGTTACCGACGGTACGTTTTCGCTCCGATCGTAACAGGGTTGCCAGCCAACTTTCTGACTTTATAAGAATTGAATAGTCAATTAAATATAATCTGAGGCTGATTTATGAACTGGATGGGTATCAGAGAATGAAGGTATTTTGGTTAGTAAAAAGTTAAAGCATTTTCCTGAAGTATTAGAGTATACATATTCTGTTTTTGAACACTCAATTACGTACATCCATGGAAACTTTGAAGTTAGTAATTTTCGTGAATTATTTCGATGTTCTACATGGACTACTGGTTGTTGTTATGTGAAAGCATTATCCCGCTAGCTAACTTAGTGTACGTTATTTATTTCCTTTCGTCCCATTTGGTAACCAAATTTCGTAACTGGCTACAAAATGGGTAATGTAATTTACCTGTTCGAAGCCAGTTACCAAATATGTAACATAGCAGTTACTAGTTTTTCTCGGAACTATGATTTTCGATAACGATAAATTTCTGGAAAGGTCGCCAATTTGCATTGAGACCATGAGCTGTGATTATAGACATGTGTCCAAACAGGGCTAAACGGAAACATTTTCACATCTCCCAACCATGTCGCGTATCATATATGGTTGGCAGCCCTGCATCTAACAACTCAATCCACTTGATTGAGTAGCTCAGCAGATTGTGAGAGCTCAGATTGAGTTGCATGCTGTTTGTTTGCTTGTTGGATATATTGTCCACAAAAGTAAAACCTTTTTGTTATAATTGGATAGTAATAAAAATAATAGTCAAATATATTTATGTATTTTATATTTATTTATTTGTGTATGTATGGGTATAAATTATACTTTATACTACTTTCTCTGCTGCTATACTTATTGTGTATCCAAAGCATACTCCCGACACTCCATAGAACGGGACAGATTAATCACTTACTACTATTACAGGCTCATCAACCTGTCCGTAGGTATACGTTTATGTGTGCGCTTAAACTATGGAGAGGGAGAACGTTATACGTTCACACAAGTGCTTCTCTTTCTAACCGAAATGCTTACGGAGTAAACACCTGTTCTGGATGTTATAACTAATTGAATGTTTATTTTAATAACTTTTTATCGTATTACATACGAATTAAGTTATCAACCCTAACACCTTATTCCATGATGATAAAGTTCAAATTAGAATGAACTTGATCACTTATCGTAGCGTATTGACTGTACGAAAAAGTACACAGATGCCCACATAGAGTACATCTGGGCGGTCTTATCGCTAAAATCGATATGATGTAATGTGTTTTGTAATGTACGAGTATATAATTATGTCCAATTTCTAATACAACCCTAGTTAGACAGGTAACAGGTAGACCAAAGTAAAGGAGAATGACCAAAATTGTATGGGAGTTTGCCCTTGAACTTTTAACCTTGCGTCTGGATCAAATTGTCGTCACAATACAGGCAAAATACTCAGGATCATTATAAAAAGAAAATCGTTTAAATATTTAGTGGGAAAATTCAATAATCTTACTTGGAATAAAATCTTCGTTGGCATGCAGTTTTCACAAAACCGTGGGTATATAGCCACGATTAACCGCTCCAGATATTGATGTCATAGTGTTGTTATTAGTCGACGACGGTATATTGCATTCGACACTACATTAGGCTCGTTAAAATAGATTTTGTCACCCAAATACACAATGTAAACAAACGGACCAAAACAAGTGTTGATATCATATCGGATATGACGTCACAGTACGAAACCATAGTGCATATCAATAGTGAGGTTCAACTACATCGATTTAACAAATTGAATAATCGATATTTCGGTTACGAAACAATACTTTCATAAATATCTTTTAAGAACGTGTGTATCACTTTAAATCAGTACAAATAGTGTATTTCCAGTCAGTAAATTAAAAATATGATGGGTGTATTATCGCGCTAGTAACTGAAAGGTAGTATCAAATATTGTTGACAAATATCGATTATAACTATATATCGATTTTAATTCTGCTTTCACTACTCTAGTTGAAAAGATGCCGGTCGGCCGGCGGAAATCAATCAACGTTTATATTATATGTTATTTTTAAACTCCCTATTCCATTGGCTTTAAAAAAAATTTGAAGGAATTCATAATTCAGACATATATTTTTGGTACATGAATGGTGAAGACGCATCTTAGGCCCACTTTTGGTCATTCTCCTTTATAAGGTCATTGGTCTAATGATTTTAGCATATAGCCAATTTAGTCAAATCTTCAAGTAAAATTACCTAACGGATGAGTCAATGAAATTTTATGTTCTAAATACTTATACAGCATTTAAACGATGAGATATTAGATCCCGTGCGAGTTTCGTTTATAGAGCTAAGAGCCGATACAGTGTTGCAAAAGATTGATGCAGCTATCGCAAACGAGATCTGGGACTTTGTGACTACGGCGCACGAGATGTGTAGGTATTTTGTTAGGAAGAAAGTTTATTTTAGAATTTTTGTCACCTACTAGCATATAGTGCCCCAAGTGACCCGTTACGGAGACTTCAGTATGGAATACTGAGTAGTTTGTGGTATACGACGTTCGAAAAATGTCATTTTATTTTATTGAACTCAGATCAATTTTTTTAAATTACATGTTTGCGGCGTTTACTTCAGGTTGATGAAAAAGTAGACTGATGATAAATAAGTAGAATTAATGTAATAGCTCTCGATAGTTGCCGAAATCCTTTACTCCTCTGAGTTGACAACTGGTTCTCAACGAAGAATAAAAATTCTTGGTAGACAAACCTGGTTGGTGAGTGGGAAATTTCATATTGGAATCATCCCATATCGTCCCTCGCATGACTAAGTGTCGTAAGTAGCTTCAAGCAAATGTTGCAGAGCAAGGCATTTTCGGTTTCACACTTCACATTCTATTGTCTTAGAAAATACGATACTTGTTCATTTGTTCACTGATACGGATGCGACGGTTAGCGGAGTTTGATCACCATAAACATTTAAATAGGTCCGTGTTAGTAACTCATTTAGACAAAAAATTACAGTTACGACATTTAGTCATGCGAGGGACGATATAGGAAACTGGGTATTTTGTGGTTGCCTATGAAGCAAAAAAAACTTCGGAAGACCATAGCTGGTATTCTAATGGGACATTTACATTCCATATTGGACATAAATCTATTGCACTTATACAGTTTATGTGGATTCAATACTCGCAAATTACAAAGTTGGGGCTTAGTGTATAATATTAATGTAAAAGATAGATTATCCAGCCTTACCTGTACTTTAGAAAATGTTCTTTTGTACACAAATAGCTTTCTTCCCTGCGGCAATACCTGCGGATATTTGAGTAAACCAGTGTGCGGGGAAAACTTCACTTTAATTGAGTCTCCGTGACAGCTCGGATAGATTCTAAGCAAATTAAAAGTACTCAGATTTCATTTTAAAACAAATATCAAGATCAACAAAATAACAAGTATCAAGATTAGATTAATTTCTATTAGTTTTTAAACACGCGACGACGTTATCCGCTTATATTGTTTTTCTTGAGGTTTTTGTTTTCCCGTAGTAAAAATTACCTTTTGTTAAATACTCTATGGAATAACTTACTTGTTAAAACTTTTTACCCTTACTTTATTTCAATTCAATTCAATGTATTGCACGATAAAAACATAATTAAAGATACAATAATACAGTAGCTTACATTTGTACAACTAGGCGGTATTATCGCTAAAAGCCTTTTTTCCAGACAACCTTTTTTTTGGTATTCTCATTTAGTTTTTCTTCTGTACTACTTACTCTATGTAGGTTTCTTTTTGTGTTTCTTCACCGAAAAACTTCTGGTACGATATTTCATACTTAACTTCAGTAAAACTCATAGTTACCTACTGGCGCGTGTTAACCCTTGACCTCACAAACGTAATGGCGATCACACTCCCAACTGGGCTATCACGACTAAATTTGTATTTCAGATAACTGACAAACCTTTTCCTAGAATATCTGATATATATTTTAGTGGAGCGACCATAAATTTAGCTGGTGGGTAGAGTTAGGACGTGACTCGATAATAATTCATTTAGTATAGGAATTTAGTCAGTGAGTTTAAACTCCTACAACTCTAAATTGTTATTATCGGCAACCATTAGTCGAAAACAAGGTCAATTATCGCTTAATCTGAAATGATCCTAAAATAGGCCATTTAACATACACAGTATATTTATCAGCTTTCTTAATACGCCCCTGACTATTTTCAAAGTAACGGTAATGGATTTTATATGAAATAAGATTTTTTTTAATGACATCTTATAATTTTTGGTAATTACCGGAGCTTCAACTACAGGGCTACCTAATGAAATAACTTTAGAAAAGCCGCCAAGTGGGATATATGGATTCCATAGCGGGTTCCGTACCATGCCAACCTAATAAAAAGCGATTATGTTTTATATTTTTATACATTATAAAACATCAATCAGGCCTCCCCAACCCGTCTGGCCAGCACTGGGAGTGTAGGCCAAATCCTCCGTCTGTCTCCGGCAGATGAGAGAGGGTTGTGCTCCTGCAGTGGAGACAAAAATAACCTGATGATGATGTTTTATTAGCCGTGTGGTTCCCGGCTTATAAAAGGGACAGATTATCCCGTAGGTGTCGGAAAGGCGACTAATAGTTTGTAATTGGTTTAAATATTTGATCATAATATATTAGGAGAAGGCAGCAGCGTTCTCCTAATATATTATAATCTTAACATATTAATATTATTACTGCTATCACCAATCCGCCTGCCAGCCGTGGTGATGGTGATTATATCAAATCCCCCAATGGACAGCCCACCAAAAGTGATATTCTATTGGGGAGGATTGTATTCAGCAATGGACGTATTTCGGCTGATGATGATGATGTATTTGTTTTATGGGATATGAGCTTTAATGAAAACAAATTTCATATCTCTAAGTGTTGTCGTTTTTGAGATAAAGTTGTATAAAATTCAACATAAATGAGATGACATCAAATCGAAACACAGTCTTATTTTATTTATTTCAATAATCAACTTTGATAAACGCCCTTCTTTAAAATAAATGCACCCTCTTATCCCTAACATAAGTGACATACTTATGTGAGAAACCTCTATTATTGATAATTATAATAAGGTCCTGACACTTTTCTATTGATATACCTCTGTTACTGGGAATTTTGAGACCTTGTTAACTGAGATTAGATTTCATTGATTTTTTCAATGTTTACCTCTGTAATTGGGACTTCATAGCTCAATAACCAGTATAAGTATCAAAATTAAATACAATCTCCCTCAACAACCTCTTAAATACACCCGCATCTCCCGTACAATTTTCACTAGCAATATATTTGCCTGGAAGAAATAACTAAAAGCGGTAAGTTAACTTGTACATTTCTTGTATATTTCTCCGATGTATTATGGCTGTCCAATTTAATAACCTAGTATCGGCGGCTAACTACATTTGATATTGTAATTTTACATATTATGTTATTAAATATTTTTGCTAACTGACTTTCAGTGGCTGGGTTTACCTGCAAACATACCTAACTCCTAAACTATCAACAGTTTGGTCCTTTAGATGTTTTGGACTAGACATTACGAGAAATTACAACCTACAAAGAAAAACAACCCATTTTTTAACATTTGTTAGGGGTAATTGATTTGGACAGTAAATAATTATTTATTAATAGCTGTTGCTCGCGACTTCGTCTGCGTGGACAACTTAACATCACAAATTATTATGTATTTCCCGTAGGACTCGGACCAGGACCTAACCTGTATGTGTGTCAAGTTTCACCACGATCCGTCCACTGGTTGAAGCGTGATTGAGTAACAAACATCCACCAAACATCCAAATACCCAAACATCCAAATATCCAAGCTTTCACATTTATAATATTAGTAGGATAGGTTGGTATATTCAGTATCGGGTATATTCAGTTCAATTCAAATTCTAAAGTAAAAATCGTGGTAAAAATCTTCCTACATTATATTATTACCTAATTATATATTTATCTTTTTTTTTCAGGTATGCATAACACGAGTAATACGAGAACATCAGCATCGGAAGAAGGTAGATTAATTAAAAAGAAACAACTTCAGCCCCCAGACATAAAGTACTAATCTTTTAAACTACTGGGTAGAATTGTTACGGGACATACTCAGAAAATGTAATCTCATTTCCTAACATATGAAGTGCATATAGGTACTGGAAATAAAGAAAACTAAACATAATTTGAAGGAGTTTTCACTGTTTTGTAGATTAGGGGTCTAGGCACAATCTGGTATAGACTTTATCTCAATACGATTTCAGCGGGCTTGACAAGAAGTTTTGTGAAACTTCTGTTCAGAGTAAGCTGAATGGAATTAAAAGTGCCAGCTTCTCGACGGATTTGGACGTATTTACGTGTATTTTAGAATATGTAGTATAATCTATGGTTTGATGTTAAAAATAATCAATTTGTTTCGAATTCACGAAACCTGTGGCAGTAGCACATACCTACCTTGATTTTTTTGATTAAGGGATTATAGCTGAGCTTAATGAGTAATTAATCTCAGTTATTAGATCTGACAGCCTTTTGAGTATATTATTGTGTCCTCGGTCCTCACAGCCCATAGTCTGGAGGCGCGGGCGTAGTAGCCGAGTACAATGTAAACGTAGTCTATATCTGTAGCTATAGATCTGGGGGCGAAAAAACTGAAGGGCTGTCTGTCCTGTTGTTTTTTTATCTTACTTGGACGCTTGGTAAGGGTTCAGACAGGATTGCTTTAGCGTACTAATTACTCTATTTTGGTCAAATTTTAATTAATAATTGGGATGAAATTTCTATAGGGGTGAGTATTTCAATTTAAATTTAAATCCATTTATTTATAAAATATAATTTTACACGTTAAAATTTTATTAAAAATTAAATAAGTTATTTTGTCATTCACGTCATCAAAATCATAAATAGATGTTACATAAATATATTTTAATTTAATTTCTTTGTCATCTTAAATCTAGGTACATTGTCATGTGTATTACAGGAGCAACCATGTGTAAGGAGCAGAAACAGCATTAATCAGATAATTAAGTCTAGATATTCTGTAACCGAGTAGTAGAATTTTTTTAAGTTTCATTATGAACGTTAGGAGCATTTTTAGGGTTCCGTAGCCAAATGGCAAAAACGGAACCCTTATGGATTCGTCATGTCTGTCTGTCTGTCTGTCTGTCCGTCCGTATGTCACAGCCACTTTATTCCGAAACTATAAGAACTATACTGTTGAAACTTGGTAAGTAGATGTATTCTGTGAACCGCATTAAGATTTTCATACAAAAATAGAAAAAAAAAACAAAAAATTTGGGGGTTCCCCATACTTAGAACTGAAACTAAAAAAAAAAAATTTCATCAAACCCATACGTGTGTAGTGTCTATGGATAGGTCTTCAAAAATGATGTTAAGGTTTCTAATATATATTTTTTCTAAACTGAATAGTTTGCGCGAGAGACACTTCCAAAGTTGTAAAATGTGTCCCCCCCCCCACCCCTGTAACTTCTAAAATAAGATAATGATAAAACTAAAAAAAATATATGATGTACATTGCCATGCAAACTTCCACTTAAAATTGGTTTGAACGAGATCTAGTAAGTAGTTTTTTTTAATACTTCATAAATCGTAAACCACAATACTATTATTAAAACATCGATCAAAGTTACAACGAACTACTATAACTTTTATATTATGTTACTTGCTGCTACGGAACCCTTCATGGGCGAGTCCGACTCGCACTTGGCCGCTTTTTTTATTTGAGTGGGAATATTATTAAAAATTTTGGTCATTGGGACCTCCAATGGGTTTTGGTTTGTTAGATGCTGTTGGTAAATCCTAATATGATATTATTACTGTGTACACATTAAAAACTGAATAAGTTTATTCATATATCTATATAGACATAGTTATGTCTTCCTATCTTCGAAAGGTCTCTCTCTCGGATTTACTGGAAGAAGTCTTTTATATAGATTTCGCAATAATTCCTTCAGCGAATTACTTAATTAATTCAACCATTCTGTTTTGTTAGAATATTAGTTGGATTAGTTGATTGTCCAATGTAATGATGTCCCTCTTCTAAACAAAAAAATCTCGTTCTGTAAGATTTCCAGCTTTGAATGCTTTCGAGGAAGGAAAGCTACTCACAGAATGCCGGCACTTATTCGCGGTTCGCTAAATGCATATAGCGTCTGCCTGCACTACCGGCATACCCTTCGTCAGCAGGCAGTGCCGTAGCCAGACTTATATTTCTGACCGTACTGTATCCCAAACGGCAATAATGGGCCGCAAAATTCAAGCATAAGTATTAAAAAAATTACTGATTAATGTACTCTTCTACAAGGTAATAGGTCTTTATTAGTGTGGGTGTCTGTCAAGCTAAGTAATGTGCTGTCGTATAAAAATCACTTTTTTCTCTTTTGTTTAAAGAAAATAAAGTTTTTTTTATCTGCCTTCAGGTCTTATAAATTATAACGATGTAAATATATATAGACCAGTATTAAATAGAAGTACTCATAATAGCGATCACAATTCATACAAACAAGTGGATGTACCACTTCTGTCTATATTCACTTCTGTGATTCATACTGTTGATTTTTTATCGTTAATTTTTATTTTATTTATTTATATTATTAATCTTATTGTATTTCTAAGCCTTACTACTGAAACCACTGGGTTTATTTGTTTATTAAAGTGTGGTTAATCAGTCAAGACAGGCTTGGTATGTTTCAGCAGCGATCATACAGACGCACCTCTTTAAAATTGATAGCTGCATAATTCGATGTACGATCAAGATCATGTATCATGCATGCTGATTTGCATGCATGATACATGATCTTATAATAAAAAAAAATGCTAAAAATCCTCTCCTACACTGAACTGACTGCGGCTCTGGTCACTAAATGTATGACCAGTCTGTACAAAACCTTACAATACCAAAGTATATTTCATACGTAATAAATATACATTATATGAAAAGTGTCACCAAATAAAGTGTAAATAAAATGATTTTTTTATAAATAGCGAAGTATCAAAATTGCTTCCACACTTAAAATAATGAATATTGTCCTAAATTGGTTTATCAACCAACTAAGCTAGCACAATAAATTCGCATATTATAATATTTCCTCGCAGGTTATCAGCTGAAATGATATACCTAGTCTTTATGTCTATAATAGGTAAATGAGCGCTCGGTTTTATTAATCAGTGCCCACTCTTTGCCCCTTTATGCGCGCTGGTAAAGGAATGCTGTGTGGTTTTAACGAGCGAGTTAAAGCCTGTAAAAAGCTTTAACATTCATCTTTGAATAGTTAGAGCACCTTGTTAGAACCCCGCTTCTTAAGTACAAGGTATTTAAATACACTGAAAGAAGTAATTGAGACTCAGTATCCAGATAGGAAGTGCAGTTACTTTAGGTCGTCTCAAAGCGATTTTAGCTAAATCGCTTCTGCCTTGAATTTGCATACGTGCATAAAAGCATGTATGAATATATGACGACTGCGATTGTAATTTAACATATTTAATATGATTTGCATGAACATTAATGACACTTGTTAAACTGACACATGTCGTCTAAAGGAAAATATGCAAATCACGACAATATTAATCGGTGTGGGTCGTTAAGGTAAGGGCAAAAGAAACAAACATGAAACGTGTTGTGTTTTATTTTAAAATGGAAAAGCATATTATTGGCTAGTCTGTTCTTGAACAAGTTTACTAATGTGACAGATACAACAGATTCTGGCAAATTGTTCAGTCTGGATACAACCCTGTTGCTTAAAAAATGCTTTGAGTGTTGAGGTGAGCATTGGATCTTTGTATTCTCATATCATGCCCTTTGAGCCATTCAATAGAATTTGTAATGACTGTTGAAAACCTTGAAGGTCTCCATTAGATATCTTTATCTTCTTCTCTGTAATCCCGAGAATATTGTCATTTATATCGATTTTATTCAGGTAGGTATTTCTTGACCTTTCATAGAATATTCATCATCATCAGGTTATTTTGAGCCTGGTGATTTGTCATACAGGTGTCTACCTAGTACAGACACCAGTCTCTCGCAAAGGTCTTTTTATTATTTTGTGGTTGCTCTTGTTTTTTCTTTATCTGTAACCTTTGTGTAGAGTTTTTTTATTATTATTTTTTATTATTTATTATTTTTGTCTCCACTGCAGGGGCACAACCCTCTCTCATCTGCCGGAGACAGACCGAGGATTTGGCCTACACTCCCCGGGCTGGCTAAACGGGTTGGGGAGGCCTGATTGATGTTTTATAATGTACTAGCTGTTGCCCGCGACTTCGTCCGCGTGGACAACTTAACATTACACATTCTTATGTATTACGTGTTACTAAATCCTAAAAGAAATCTATTAATCTGGTTATGCATTAAAAATATTAATATACATAAAAAAACATACTATCCAATTGAGAACCTCCTTTTTTGAAGTCGGGTAAAAATTAGCGTTCCGGCGGCGGTTTCGCCCGTTGGACCACAGTTTGTTAGGTTTCCGTAGCCAAATGGCAAAAAACGGAACCCTTATGGATTCGTCATGTCTGTCTGTCTGTCTGTCTATCTGTCCGTCCGTATGTCACAGCCACTTTATTCCGAAACTATAAGAACTTACTATTGAAACTTGGTAAGTGGATGTATTCTGTGAACCGCATTAAGATTTTCACACAAAAATAGAAAAAAAAAACATTAAATTTTGGGGGTTCCCCATACTTAGAACTGAAACTCAATATTTTTTTATCATCAAACCCATGCGTGTGGATAGGTCTACAAAAATGATATTAAGGTTTCTAATATCATTTTTTTCTAAACTGAATAGTTTGCGCGAGAGACACTTCCAAAGTGGTAAAATGTGTCCCCCCCCCCCCCCCCCCCGTAAGAGAATGATAAAACTAAAAAAAAATATATGATGTACATTGCCATGCAAACTTCCACCGAAAATTGGTTTGAAAGAGATCTAGTAAGTAGTTTTTTTTAATACGTCATAAATCATAAACCACAATACTATTATTAAAACATCGATCAAAGTAAAGTTAACGAAATACAATAACTTTTATATTATGTTACTTGCTGCTACGGAACCTTTCATGGGCGAGTCCGACTCGCACTTGGCCGCTTTTTTTTAAATAAAGTTGACATTTACATTTATCATGAATTAAAAGATTATCATATAATCAATAATTTTATTATTTCCTTCCCCCCCCTCCAATTTGTCCTTCCCATATCCTTTCTTTCTTTCCTTCTCCATCCCCTTCCCACAACGTTGAAAACCCTTTCCCCCACCCCTTCCCTCTCCCTACTCCTACCTCTTCCCCTTCCCTTAACCCACCCCTTCCTACACCCTTTATTTACCACTGCCCCCTCATCTTTCCTCTCTTACCCTAATCCCTCTATTCTTTCCATCCGACTTCCTTCCCCTCCTATTCCCTTCCTATGTTGCATATCCAATTAACTGTACAACAAAATGTCTGTTAAACTGCTGGACATGCCTTCCCCAATGAGTGCCACAACGCCCTACAGATCCAGCCGCTTCCGGCCACCATCTTCAGGTCGTCCATACACCTGGCGGCATGGCGTCCCACCCTGCGCGTGGGACGTCGCGTTCCACTCTAGAACTCGTCTGCCCCAACGGCCGTTCGGTACTACGACAGATGTGACCTGCTATTTCAGCTTACTAATTCTTTCGGCTATGTCGGTCACCTTCGTTATTCATAGGATCTCCTCATTACGAATCATATCCCTCATAGAGACCCCGAGCATTGCCCTTTCTATAGCTCGCAGAGCCACTTGAATCTTGTGGATCAGGCCCACCATCAGTGTCCACGTCTCCGCGCTGTAATCATGACAGGCAAGACGCACTGATTAAAGATTTTTGTCTTTAAACATTGTGAAATAGGTGACGTAAAGACTTGACGCAGTTTTCCGAATACTGCCCACCCTAACTGGATTCTTCTGTCAGCTTTTAAAATTGATACTACCCAACTATATTGTCTGTCCTAGGCAGACGTACTCCTGAACAGCTTCGATATTGACATTGTCGACGATCACCGGTCTAATACAGGGCCACTAATTATCGAATAGCGAACTTTTTGTATCGAGACTTGTGGAAATACCTGAAATACATCAGCTAAAATAAATCTATAAATGAGCTTTAAAACATCTCTGTCACTTTCTGTCAAGTTCTTGCAACGACCAGTAATGTTGAACTACACTTGTCATACAAATGATATGAAATGAGAGGTCAACTTGTATATCAGCATCCTGACATTTTATTGAGATATTACTTATACCAGTATGAGGCCCGAACTCAAAGCTATTAAACAGTGAAAACACCGTCAAATTCTGTTTAGCAGTTTCCAAGATTAGCCCGTACATACATACATACATACAGACGATAAGAAATTTTTTAATTATATTTTTGGACTCTACTGGTCTTCAGTAACGTCCGGGCAGTGAATTTTTTTTTTTAACTTCAATGTACAGATTTTCTTTTTCCTACTATTTTATTATATGTATAGATTACCTTAGTCGCCTTGTACGACATCCACGGTAAGAGTTGGAGTGGACCTATTCTACTCTACCGGAAACCACACGGCAACGAACACACCAAAAGAGCATTGCATCAATTCCATACTAAGAAAACTAAGGCCCGTTCTAGAATCATGCAGTAATTGAACCGTAAAAAATTCAAAGCGTAGTTGTGGACATTGCATTGAGACGGGCCCTTGTTAGTAACGGTCAGTCGTTTTAAAGGCCTCTCTTGGCTACCTCATTAAATTTCCATCAAAAAGACATACCATTCATAAAGCGCTAGCTCGCTTGACTAAACTTTGCTAGTCTTTACGGAAAATATTGCTACGTTGAGATAAAAAAAATCGTTTAGTTATGGATTGAATTTATTTACATACTAGCTGCGCCCCGGCTCTGCTCGGTTAATCTTCAACTTGCAGTCAGTGCGTTATTATGACAAATGACCAAGTTCATTCTAACTTTAAATTTATCATTATTAGATAATGTTCTAGGGCTGGTCACTTAGTTCTGAATGTGACTGTACGTAGGTAATGGCTTATTTAGTGAGTTTAAAAATATTTAAGCTAAACTGCCCACAATATATCCGGGAGACATAGGCTACAATTATTAAAATTAATGGCCAGCTGTGTAAAGCACTGAAATGTAATTATCAATCTGATATATCTAATAATCTCTTTCTATCTCCAGCTACATGCCTCACTCATTGCCTCTTTCCTCCCCGCTTCCCCTCCTCTGATACAGTCTCTCTTCCTCCCTCCATTCTTCCCAGATTTTTTTACTCGCTTCCCTACCTGCCTCTGCTCTTTACTCTATGAGTATATATGTACCTGCCATCGTCCCTCTTCTAAAATCTAGTTTAAATAAGAGGTACATATTGGTATGGGTATTGTTGTTGAAAAAACTATAAAAGTGGAACAAATGTAAATAAATCAATTCATTATGAATGTTTCTTTCAAAGTTCGTTTTATTTATAGTCTTTTTATTTAATTGCTCGATGGTAAAGAGGAGTCCGGACCGAATTTTACCTACATATACGGGATATACCCAGCTTGGTGAAGCAGCAGACTGTCTGAAAAGGTTGCTAATGAGGGATATAAATTAGGTACAGCTCTGAATGGAGGAAAACCCCAAACCAAATTATTTTGAATGCGATGCGAAAATAGGTACTATGTGCTGGATTTGATGCTAACACGTGTTTGAACAAAAGTGTGCAAAAATGATTATTAAAAAAAACTTGGTTGATCTATACTCAGGTGCTACTCCACTATAATAAAAATATGTAGGTACTCGCATCCTGTAAAGCTATTTCAATTTAAATTTTCACACCAGTGAAACTATTTCTATGCGAGAATTCCAGGAAACATATTTCAGTTTCGATTTATAGTACTATACTTCAACGTTGAACATGAAATATGAAAACGGAATATTTGTCACATGAAAATCCCATGAATTACACTCTTCATCGTTACGTCTAAAAATTTCCACTCAGATAGACTGATGATTGGAAAAAGTTGGCCGGAAGCGGTGAAGGACAGGTTGTGCTGGTACTCATTACAGAAGTTATGTCGAGCAATAGACGTAATCAGGGCTGATGGCTGATGAAATGAAATGAATTTCTTTCTTTCTTTACATGCTGTAAGTACGAAATCTAAACCTAATTTGATTCAAATTTACGGTTCTGATCTAATTACAAATTATACTTACAAGTAAAACTAAACCAAATTTATTTCCCATGCCCATTGGGTATTTTCGTCATTATTTATAATTAAATTATTATACTTATATAAATAATGGTTGTGTTAATTCAAAGAGAGCCAACTAATTTAATGATAACCATTTGGCGAATTTAAATTCCTTTGATTGAGCCCGTTTGAGCTCATAGAAGCTTTAGAGGTTCTTTATTTGTAACAAGAAAGAGATCAAAAGGAGTGAAATCCGTTTCCTGTTTTCAAAAGCCGTAGACGGAATCTGTTTAATAATTTGATCCTCATAATATTTCCTATTCAGGGCGGTTTAATTGCTATTCAGTTCATCTTAAAATGGTAAAATCCTACTTTGATAGCATTCTTTCTCGTTTAACTTAATTATTACCAATTTATAATTATAAATATTGATTAGTTTTGTTTAAAGACTGCAATAAGTTAACGACATTATAATTTAGATTACGATTAAGGATGTTTTGCCTAACTCATACTTAATTCAAAGCCGTTTTTCAAAATGTGTTGTTTTGGCTGATCGGAATGATCTGATTAACTGGTAGAAAGAGCCCATACTAATGCCAAATGATACTTAGTAGATCAGTGAAATAAAGTCTTAGCGCAATTCCACGATTATGTTTAACCTTCGAACATTTAGATTAGATTTCTCATTTCAAATTGTTTCATTTATAGCATTATAAATGAAACAACCTGAGTTAAGTTGAGAACCTAGTTGAATATGTTATGAATAAAATAAACTATTACCTAATTGGCAATTATAACTTCTTTGAGTTTCATCCTTACAATATTGCGTACGTACGTAATGCGAATCAGCAGAACAATGTTTTCTATAGAGGTACACGTTCGCTCAAAGTTAAATTGTATTAGCATTGCGGGTACGTAGGACTCCATTTCCGAGTTGTTCCCTTACAAGCTAGTGTTGATTGAATTTGTTACATGTTTGTTGTACAATGTGACTGTTGGTATTGAATGTAAATCATGTGTATTTATTAGTACACTGAGCTGATTTATTTATTTATTAATAGCGCAATCTACTTGTGAAAATTTCCTTTGCTTTTTATTGTTGTTGAATGTTTAACAATTGGAACTAAACTATATATAAAAAAATCTTGTCAACTAAGTGAGATTTTGTCTTGATTGTTTGCATGTTAATTAAAGTAATAATTTTTGTAGTGGCCAAGAATTAGTTCAAGGGAACAAGATCTTGGTGCGCTCGTATGGAGTTCACGGTTAACAAGATATTGTCCCAAATCAACAATTGTTGCTTTTTGTCGAAATAATGAAAATCACTCGTGTATTTGTGGAAATTATTATAAACATACATGAAAGGATTATTAATATATCTAATTTCAGTTATTCATGATTTCTCAAGCATACGACAAGACTCGCCAGACATATACGAAATACGTCCACTGCTGAACTTAAGGCTCCCCAATAGAATCCTACTTTGGACGATTTGAAGATTTTAATATGTGTCTTAAGTTTTTTTTTTCAGTTTTTTGTTTCATTAGCGCCACCACTGAGCTTTTCATGATATTTTATACATACTTACTATTAATAGCGTTGTTATGTTTCACCAAATAATACTTACTAATGTCTATAAAATTATATTCGAACAATATACCAAAAATCTCGTATGAAACTCGTACCCTTTAAGTATTCAGATGATGTGTGGAGTGCTAACATTTAATAATCTTATTAAACTTGTTCAAAGTACGGTATGTAAATCAAAAACTCACTAGCGAATTTGCAAATATATTATCAGGGAACTGTTATTACTGAGAGCAGCTCCTGTGCCAGAAACTTCGTCGGTCCATCCATATTGAGAAAGTTTTCATTTTTCTCTAACCCAGTTATGAGAAGTCGAGGGGCGTGTCGGTGTCAAGTTTACAACGACCAAGAATTTTGTCATTATCGTTTAAACTTGCGGAATTTCGGTTATGGATTGCGAAAAAATATACTACGTTGAGAAATTATTTTGTAAAAGAAGTTGTCATTACATTCTAAGGCATTTCTGTAATGTACCTACCTATTTATTTACCTAGTAATTTTTTTGTTATATAATACCTATACTGTTTTAGTTAAATTTTATACATTAAAAAACGTATGATTTTTCAATTATAATCTAATAAATAACAGCATCGAAGCAAAATATTACTTTTCCTACAGATCAACATCCTATTAATTTGTTACCACTGTTGGGAGACAGACCTACCTTCTCACGATGCGCCTATGTTAAGAGGGTAGGTCTGTATCCACCACGCGAGTCCTTACCATTAACATAGTGCCTTAGAATTCCTTTTCGCGATTCCTTCACCAAAAAGCATGTTGTATAATAATAAATTAAAGAATTGTGTAAATCTATATGTAATTTGTGAATGGTTTGTAAACTGTAAAAGACGAGCTGGCTTTACACCCAGCTCCAACGAATACAGTCTATAAGACACTTGTACTATTGTGTAATAAAAAATATGTATTTTTTATTATTATAGTCTTGACCAATGGTAAATTTCGTGCTTAAATAGGTACATAAAAGAAAGCTAATTTTTTTCTACACCTAGCACTACAGAGTCTGGCTATTAGGATGGATTCCAAATATGTGCATGGCAATATTGCAAGTTACCTACATAAACATCTGTTTATGTAGGTAACTTGCACTTGGGCTCGATTCTGAAGGCACAGTGTTAAAATTTGACAGCATTAAAACTGTTGCTATCCTTGTCACACAGTATTATGAAGATAAAGACGAAACCAATTTTAGGGCTGTCATATTTTAAATGTGTGCTTAAGAATCGGGTCCATTATGTGACTACGTCGAGTCCGAAGTCATATAGTTGGTTTCATACTGTTGCACACAAAATTACGGCATTTTTATGCTTCAGCGTAGCAGTTGAATATGGGCGGCACGGCACCTCATAAACCCAGTTCAGTGGCAAATTCAATTCAATATACTACGGTTTATTACAATACTCTGAATAAGCGAACCGTGTTACGGCGAGATGCATCTTCTGTACTCACTTTTAGTACCGGCGTTGTTTCCTTACAAGTTTTCACAATCGGCCTATCTCCATCCACTGCTGGACGTAGACCTTCCTCAATGCGCACTACCACACCCGGTCCTCCGTTTTCCGCATAAAATGATTCCGGCTTGTCAAGGTCGTCGGTCCATAAGCACTTCTTCTTTACATACCAAAGTTTAAAAACGACCGCGGTGTAAAATATTTCTATATAAGACTTAAAAACTAATCCATGAAAACTTTCTCCACAATTCCAGAGCGTATAAAATAAAGACGTTACTTAAATATATTTCGAGAGCGTTTATTAAGTTTGCCAAAGTGGGAAAAGTTTTAGGTCTTTTTTCATGGAGACATTCTGCAATATGGCTCACGTTCGCAAAGTTCAGGGTTGACCCGGTCAAAGGAGATCGAGAATGTGGAAGTTCGCTCGCCCCTCATCGCTTTCACAGTATGAGTTACGGTTACGGGGACGATACATTGTTTTTACTCGAATAGACAATTTTGCAGAGAACTCCCGAATTTTTAACGAAATACCTATACAATGTGGGCCAGGCTTTTGTGTCGCCGGTTCAGAATATGCATAGAATTTTCGAGCACTTTTTGTAGATTTGTTTACAATACCCACCCAATAACAAAACAAGTATCTTATTTTTGGATAAACTGCAATGGTTGGCATTCGAAACCGGAGCAATGTCTGAATGAAACAGGCTAAGTAGATTGTCAAATCCTTCTTTCGTGTCACAATTTATAAAAGAAACTAGGTGTTAATAAATTTAAATGTAGGTGTTAGTTTTTAATGTTCTTGTCTAAGTTTTAGCAAAGATAATGTACATCCTAGTTTTAGGTTAGCCAGGTATGTGGCGTTGTTAATGTTTTTTTTTAATAATGAATTTCACGGCCCTGGAAAACAGATTATCAGGTCCGTGTTAATTTTTAATATTTTCAATATGTATATTATACAAAAAGCCGACGCGGCGGTTACAGCACGACTTTAAGAAAAATAGGTCACAAATAGTGCCAGTCGGTGATTACATCCTCAAAGTGATAGTAACTTTTAATGAAGATTTGATAAGGGACAATTTGGATAGAACTGGATCAGGTGAGATTGAGGTCAAGCGCAAAGCCATCAAAAACAATAAAAAAAGTTTTATTTAAATTTTCTGCACAATGTAAACTTCAGGGGCATTTGTTGCATAAAATACTATCACAGACATACATCATCTTCAAACTACATTAGTACTCGTAAATAGTAAATTTTTAGGACAATCAAATTACAAGAGAAAACCTCTTTAGACGAGATCCCGCCAAATAGTCGATGTTTGTTTACTTATCATTCATCATCATCAGGTTATTTTTATCTCCACTGCAGGAGCACAACCCTCTCTCATCTTCCGGAGACAGAAGGAGGATTTGGCCTACAATCCGAGCGCTTGCCAGACGGGTTGGGGAGGCCTGACTGATGTTTTATAATGTATTCCCTCAGTCGCCTTGTACGACATCCACGGCAAGAGTTGGAGTGGTCCTATTCTACTCTACCGGAAACCACACGATCATTGTCTAATCTAATTCTGAACTATGTATTAAGATAAATAGATTAGAACTTCCTATCTGACAATTATTTCGGCACTTCCCAAGAACAAAATTCTACATTCAGAATAATAATACTTGGACAGTTAGCAAGGTTTCTCTTACATTTAAGGTTATTACTGAAAATTACTTGGAAGGCTGCATTGCAGCTCTCGAGTCATGTAGACGTAATTAGTAGAACGTTCCAAAGCACCGCACTTGGTACTAATTTGGAATATTACCAAACTTTAGCAAATAGCTCATATCTTATAATTAGTCTGGAACTTGCATGCGTAGAAAAATATGAATACACGCTGAGAATAATAATTTCATTAATTAATGTAGTTTTAATCAATCAACTATTTTGATTGATGATATAATATATGAATATTATGTATGTAACACTAGTTTATTGCAATAAAATAAAAAAATTGAATAAAATGTACAAAAACGGACTCAGGTCTCCCATTTAGAAACTTCCTAATTTTAAGAAGGTTTTTTAACACTTTTTATAGGTCACATAAGATCATTATTTTTATAACTACGATAAATGAATAATGATGTATGTCATTTGCTTGCATGGAACTTTGTGGGAACATCAAAGTACTGAGTCGGTGTAATTGACTGTAATCGGGTTTAATCAAAGGGAATCAATGATTATTCGAATCAATACGACGTGCTGACGTCATACATGCTGATTTAATATGTACATACGAAATTATATGCCTGCGTTATATATCTACTAGTTTCTGTGCTGTTTGCGATTATTAAAATATTGTACGGGTTTTTATATTACCGTAGAAAAAGTAGCATCTAAGAACTAAGTTACAAATAAACTAAAATAGGTTAGTAACATAAAATATCATTGCTACGCCGTATCGTCTATCCGCTTCTAAAACTCATCTCGTGCTTGGTTATATTCGTTATGCCACCGTCCATAGTAGTTATTCGCATATGCACTACGTGAACTGCTCAAAACTCGCCTCAAGTGTACGCTTTGTTTCTATAAGTAGGGAGATACAGAGCTACGCACAATACGCCTTAGCACTTGTCTGTAACGTGAGTTTGTTTTCGCCTTATTTACGTAGAGAATGTCATGCAGTACTAGATTACGTATTCTAAGCTGTAGCAATGGCCCGCATATGTACTACGTGAACTGCTCAAAACTCGCCCCAAGGGTACGCTATGTTTCTATAAGTGCGTACACACACGAGACGCTATAACATTGATCTGCAACGTGCGCTTACGTTAACAGCGCAAACCTTTTTTACGTAGAGAAAGCCATGCAGTACTAGAATAAGTGTTTTAAGCTGTAGCATTGTCCGCTTATGCACTATGTTAACTGCGCAAAACTCGCCCGCTAGTGAATATTTTCCACGCTTCGTTCTAATAAGTAGAGAAAACTACGCAGTGCTACGCACGCTCCGCTGCCGTAAGAAAACCATACAATGTACCGAGTTACGTCGTCAAACATCATATCAGTTGAAGCATTAAGGTAAGTAAACGTACAGTAGGATCATTAAATTTGAGTTAAGTGTTCCACGTCTCAGCGATTGCTAACTTTTTACGACGTTGCTAAAATTTAGTAAGCACCTGCACTGTCCTCTAATAGTGTTTTAACTGTCGCTACATTTCTCTTGTACTTATGAAATGCCATTTAAGTACATCTTGGGGCGCGTCATTAAGGATACAAAGTCGTTTAATTTTTACATGAAATAGATAAAACTTTATGAGTTAATCTACCGAGTTCAGTTGTATATTGTATACTATTAGTAGAATTTAAGAATACATTCATTTCATAATGTTTCATTCTGGCATAGAGCCTTAGCCTGGTTCCTGACTTAGAATAGAACCACACCCTGTGACGTCAAGGCGACTTAGTGATTGCATCAGGGACCGGCAGCAGCGGTCTCATGTGCATATGAAGATCATTATTGGGATCACCAATCCGCCTGCCGAGCGTTGTGATTATAGCAAATCCCCCAGTGGACAGCCCAGCAAAAGTGTCATTCTATTGGAGAGGTGTATGTTCAGCAGTGGACGTATTTCGACTGATGACTGAGCCTTAGACGTAATAAAATCCGAAGTTATGGTCATATTTTGGGTTGATTGTTTAGTTATATTATTTTATTCATTACTTCCTCAGTCGTTTCACCTCTTTAAGCAGCATTATTCTGCTAAACGTTGAATCGTTAAAAAATTCACCAAAGTCATTATTCCGTCCTCCGAGAGCTCGTTGCGGTATATTATTAATTATTTACGTCATCGTCTCTGCAGGAGTCTTGCTTTTTAAAAGAGCTGTTAACGACTTCAAAACAAAGACGGACTTTTCTTTTTAATTTTATAATGAAGTATTTTCTGCGTCTAGATTGTTACAACAGCCCGATGTGTTGTTACGTCTATAAGAAACCAAACATCCCTAGTCTGTTAACGTCCACTTTTAGAACATGAGTCTTCCCTTATATGGGAATTATCGATTGCTCCGACTTAGGCTAGTTCAGTACTAAGTTATGACACCGCTAGTGGTGCTAATGTCTTAGCTATACTCTTAATGTTATTTCCACGGAAAATTTGTAAACAAAGTTATGCCATTTCATGGGTTCTTAGACCAGGGGACAGGACTTCCAGAAAAATGAAAATAAGAAATTCATAATAATAATTACTCAAGAATGACATTGATTAAAAAAAAGAATAACCAGCAAGTACTATTTATCACCAGTAGAGTTCAACAAAATAATTGTTAAAACATGTCTGCCAATTATCCAAATTTAACAGACAGATCTGTTAAATTTGGATAATTGGCAAAAATATGCAATATCATTTCGTAACTTTTGTGTATGTGTTAAATGTACTTTTCTTCAATGTTTATTAAATATATACTCGTATATATACATACACATATCTAATCCCAAACTAGGATTTTCTCCTTTGCTATGGAAATTATACAAGGATTGGACAATTGTACAAAAAAATTTACAAAGTTGTCTGTCCCCCAGTGGGAATCGAATCCACGCCTTCTGGTCCGAGTCTAAGACTTTAGACTAACGAGGCGGTCAAGGAATGCGAAGGAAGTCTCTGGCAAAAGCTAGTAAAATATAAAAGGTTTGAAAAAGAAAAACCGCCATTGTATTATTTTCTTGTAAAAAGTACCATAAATTAATTTGATGCTAAATAAGTGTTTTCTCTTCATAATTAAATATAGGAAAGTAATTTATAAAAACATTATGTTTCTCATTATTAAATTTAATTGTATTTCTTAGTTTGAAGGTAGAAGCAAATTTAATTTCTGATAGAAACCGAAATTACGATTATCTAAGTATTTTTCGTTTCGTTTTGCTGTAGTCTCGAGGTGCCCTAATATGTCTGAAAATAAAGGAGACACGAGTTGATGTATATAAGTGCCATTCTGCGATAACACCTTTATAAAAATCAAAGTAGGTCTAGTTTAAAACATTGCCTTGTTTGTTTGCCAGAGATAGTTCGTATGTGTAACCTGGCGAAGTTTGACGCTACAGGTAAGGAGCATTTGATATTGTAGTACTCTCTTATATTATTTTGAATTTCTACAAAATAATGTAATTTTAATGCAACGAATGAACAATGTAATTTCTTCTCAACTTTTCAATTTAGAAAATTTCATATGATACACACATATATGAAAATTACGGGTAAATTCTGAGTAAAAAATAAATAAACAGGCATACACACCTTGCCAATTTGATTGTTGAATAATTCATGACGTCTCACACAAGCCCACCTGAGCGAGGTCGAGGGGAGAGGGCTCTCCAAATACTGCCGCATCGTTGCCTGGGGTATAGTGTCCCAACAAAAGTGTGTTCTTTCTTTCGGTCGAAATCGAAACCGAAACCGAAACTTTGGCTAAGTCAACAATGGTCTGGTCTAATATAGAATATTATATGCGAAAGTTAAAAGTCTTAATTTCCATTAGATTAGCTTTAAGTAAAATTTGCACAATGTGAAGTTTTTTATCTAGTCAGAGTTTATGCTAATATCACAACTGCGTTAAATTAATTATATGTATGTATATTACATGAACACAGTTTAATTGGGTCATAGCGCAACTAGTGTTATAATTATCCCTATTCCTACATAGTATAATGCGCAACGTCTGTCTGTCTGTCCGTTAGTGTGCTTATTACTCGAGAACAAAATATCTTATATATGTTATCTGGCCAGGTTTTAGTATATATTTTGTTCCGTTAGGTAACATAATAAAGAGTAACGATAAGGAATAAGTAACATAATTCTGCAATCTATGCGAGCGGAGCTGCGGCAACATCTAGTCATTTATAACTTGTTCGGTTTGGCCAAAATGTACTTGAACTTTCGGACCAGAGCCGAAATCAAATTCGGCAAAAAGTGTTGAAAGCCGAAATTGAAACTTTGATCGGACACTAACCGCATCTTTGCTTGGGGGACGTATAACGAAATGGGCAAGTGGAACACCGCCTCATTTAGGGGCCCCGACTGGAAAAAAATATATCACAACTTATTACGGTGCCCACTGAAAGTGGCGGAAGAATTATTAGAACGAAAATAAGATTGCAAATTTTTGTCATAGGTATGGTGATAAATAGTTAGAGGGAAAGATTCAGGAACAGTACTGCATTTTGCACATTAATATTTTGAAAATCCTTGCAGTGTGTACCAAAGACATGCAGTACGAGGTACCAAGTAATTTATAGGTAATAAAAGCTCCCTGCTCACCGAGGAATCGCACTGTGACTTGTTCGTGGGCGGCATAGGACGGATGATGACTGAATGAAAGGTAATGCTAGAGAGAGGAATGTCCGTTTCATCTATTGCATAGGAAGTCATTGTACCGCAATGCATTATTATCAAAAATGATTATTATTAAAATCTGTTATGTTAATTTTTTTTTAAATAAACGAATGTCTAATTAAATAGATACGACTCGCTGTGCAACATGTCATCAGGTTTGAAGTGACGAATACGGAATGGGAATTAATTTCCCACTTCGTAGGCAGTTACGAAAGGTTACGAAAAAGAAATATTTTTCGGTAGTATAGGTATAGAAATTCAAAATACCTATACAAACTTCATTCACTGCCATTAATCGATACCACAAATATTTTATGTCATCCAAAAGTAATCTAAACTATTAACAATATATTTTGACAGTAATAAAATCCTAATGTAAACAATGGCAACAGTCTACAAGTTTTTACAAACAGACCATGATTTCTATGCAGAACTGCAGGTGCGATCAGACCTTGCGGAAGAGAAACGTCGTTTCAGATTCCTTGCCGTCCTACTTCTGCAACGCATGGCCAGAGGTCATTTGATCAGGAAACACGTTGCTTGGTTGTCGAGGAACGCAACGATAATACAATGCGCTTTCAGGATCCACCAAGCTCGGAAGGCGTACCGAGCTGCTTTGAGAAGAGCTGTGCAGAAGAAACATGCTAGACATTATGCTAAGGCTGCTAGAAGGATACAGGTAAATTTCATTTGTAGTATTTATGTAATTACTTACAACATTATACAACATAATTCAAGTCACAACGTTTTACCATGATCATGATTCGTTGCCAATTTTTAAAATGTCAGGAAATTAAAAAAATCCGCATAATTGGTTAAAATAAAAACTCCGATTTCAAAGTCGTTTCTTGCCTTGTATAGACCTGGTCGTCTTGCCCTACTTATAACTTCTTATACCGATTAACCATCAATTTAATTGAACACAGGCTCTATGGCGTGGACATATTTCAAGACGAACCAAGTTCTGCTACAGGCGATACCGTCGCTGGCTTCGCACTGTGACAGAGCGGGGCGATAGACGAGCTGCCGAAGCTGCGGAGTTCGGCGTCATAACTCGAGCCGACGATTTGAGGATACTAGAGGAAGAAGCGAGGCAGTGGCTAGCATTCGTAGTCTTCAAACTACACCACCTGCTTCGAACCTCCACATGCGCAGGAGTTTACTCAGAACCAGCTACGACAGAATTATCAGAGTTTGAGAAGCTTCTTAAAGCTATTCGGTATACGGAATATATGAAACGGTTGAAGCGTAAATATGAAGAATTTGTGAGAAAACACAAACCTCAGTTCTCGAACAAGCGATTGTTTCCTATAATAGGGGACGGGGCTGATTACTGGTATATGTCGTTAGCTGAAATGTATGAATTGACGCTTTCGGTTCCGGCGAAGGAAGAAACGCGGCATTTGGCGACACATCATGGACCAAGACACAAGAGACCTTTCTTGTGGAGGAAGGTGCGACCACCGGGCCATTGCGAAGGGAGAGGGCCGTTTTTGCCTCCTAAAGTAGTGACGGCAACAGCTAGTCCTCCCCCTCCTGCGCCTACACCGATGCCGGTTACTCCCGGAGGAGATGCTCAACCCCAGAAAGACCCTCGGTTTTATCTTTATGTAAAATACTATAAGCCTCAACCCGATCTTTTCGACTATGTAGATTTTCATATAAATGCTCTTTTAACAAGAAAATGTTCAGTGCAAAATATTAACATAGAAAAATGAAAGAAAGTTAATCATTTCTGCTACATTGGCGAGTTCTGTTTATTTTCAACATAATTAACGTTACAACATTGGTTTGTTTGAAAGACACTTGGTTTTGAACATGGTTGCGTATTATTTCTCCCTTTATTTTTCTTGGTCGGAAATCCGTAATCAGGCTGCTAAGTTTGGGAGGGTCGGTCGTCCGGATGTTGCGAGCCGCGAGCCTTTTGTTGTTCGCTTTTGTTGTTGTGAATTTTACACTTGTAATTTATTTCAGGAAACGCCATGGTGAGAAAGAAATTACGTTAAACTCTCGAAGGAAAATGTGTTTTGTAAATTAACATTTGGCATTTGTAGGTTTTTAAAGCATGTTTTCTTATAACATCAATTAAATTGCCAGTTCGTTCAATTTTTATCGTCCAATAATTAAATTGCAGAGAATTTTTCGCTATATTACGCAATAATTACGGCATCTTAAATTCAAATACGTTTTCTTGTAAGCTTAAAAATTCAAATTACTTTCATAGGGTACATTTGTTGGTATTTATGTGAATATTATTTATTATATACCTAATAACTTTACACTATTTATTTCCCTATATAATAACGTACCTGCTCTGACAAATAAACCTGACTTGCCTTTCTGTTTACTAGCTACACGGAGCGAGCGCCACTCATCTTCAAACTCATTTGTCTAACAATGCCCGTTTGACTCGCAAAATTTATTAGGGTCAGAATAATGCAGGTTGTGGGTTTCCGAACCAAGTCCTTATTGCACAGACCATCTTAGGTACCCATTTGTTACACGTATAATGGTTGACCCACTTTACTTATGTGCCACGAAGCTGTTAGAATGGGGGTGTGATTTGCGCGTCGCGAAACCACAGACAATTATTCGCACACTATCACGCATTTAACAATGGACTCTATCGATAACAACTCTAATGCCAATATTCGTTGTGGCTGGCTCTTTGTTCTAGCACTCAAGGTCGATAAACTACTGTCACAATTTCACGAAATGTGCCTTTATTTTGCCTTCAGTTTTGCGAAGTTGTGCGTCAACCGTAGCCGTCAGAGTTGCTCTGAGGGTGTTTGGTGCATGAATAATGTATAGGGTTATTTGCAAGTGTATCAATTTACACCCACCGTCACCCGCGCCGTTCGTACGCACACGAGAGCCACGTGAAGTGTGAAAAAGAAAACAACGAGTGTACTAGCACTTGAAACGAGGACTAGTTCGTGTTCGGATTAGTAGTCTTTTTTCACACCGGTGCGGTTGCGTAATACTCAATATCGGTTAGAGTAAGAATCATTATACCTAACGCCCTGATATATATGAGAGACAGGGGTTTTGAGAAAATGGCAACAAAGTGCTGAATTGATTCTCAAGAATTATATAAAAATTACTGTTTCTTTGCCAATTGAACAATTACAATTCATCAATCATAGAATTATAGAAAGAAGTTCGGCACCCTATTTGTAATTTTCTAAAAAAACCCTTTTTATGCATAGCGGCCTTCGCTTAGGGTAACTATCGCTTCTTAAGCGGATACGGGTATGTTGCCTTACCACAATCTCCATTACCTGAAGACTGTGTCCCTCGCATACTTATTGTACTGTGCCTCCTAGTGATATAGTGGAACATCTTATAAGTCCATATTCTTTAGACAATGCCTTTGGAACCTTGGCATTGTTTACGTAGCAATCCTAAGTTTGTAAGTATCATGGGAAACAGTGAGCTCTTAGATTTCAGGATAATAGATTGGGTATTTCAAATAAACGCGCTACGTTATGATGTGATGTAATTCTGTACTGCTGCCCGTGATTTTTGATGTATAACACAATTCTTTATCTGTCGATTTCGAGTAGGTCAATGAACAGTTCAATCAATGAAGTTTGTGTCCCAGCAGTATAATTGAACAGATGATGATGAGTCCATCAGCTGGAAATGATTGGTATTAGAAGTTAAATAAAGATTTCTTTTTATTATTTTCTACTTACTTTCCACTCGTCTTTTACACTATTTCCGATTTACTCCTTAAACGATTATAAGAATATTTAAGGGTCCTAATTAATACCAACCTTAAAATACCAACAATTAGGACCATAATCAATAGGATTTGACCTTATCAACACCATTATTCGCTTGCAGTGTATTGGTAAAAGCTACTTCTATTTATTTTTGCCCATTCTGCAGTTGTACAATATTTGAAAGCGTGTTCTTACTAAAGGCAATTGCGGTGCCCGCCACCTCAGGGAGTTCAGGATCCTTTCTAAAGCCAATGCTGTTAGTCTGCTATTGAAAACTTCACTTCCTGAGCTTTAATTTCATTTCAGTTTGAATTAACAGTATAATTACAATTAGACTAAGGGAAATTGGTTAGTTCAGTAAGATACATTGATAGTTCTATGATATAAAAGCTTTTTATCCTTTGGTGGCGTTCATTGGGGGAGGCCTATGTCCAGCAGTGGACGTCTACTAATGTGAAGATTAGGAAACAGTTTTCTTGCCTGTCACACTGCTTGACTGACGGTGTGGTGGTTAGTAAAATTATTTCCTAACCGTAACACCAGTGTGACAGAGCAGTGTGAAGTCGAGCGCGGATATGATGATGATGATCCTGGAACAAACAATTGTATAAAAGCTGTACAATATGTATTGCTTATTATGTATAAGGATTTCATTAAAACGAATAACATTATATCGAAACAATTTATGCTGTCCGTCTACCCGTCTACTGAATAACTCAAAGACTACTGGACTGATTGCGTATATAGGTATGTATTGCTTATTCCATTTTAGAATTCCGTCAAAACCTTACAGCGAAACTTTTTTCGGTCCGTATATTTGTCCACCGAATAATTCAAAGACTACTTATATATATATAATTTTCCGAGATCGATGGAAAATTTGAGAAATTACTTACTGTGAGATTATTTTTTGGGGCGGTAAAGAAAAACTAAACTTTACTAACTCTTTACAAACCAAATATCTGCAACTATTTACAATGAGGTACAAAAAAGTAAAAACCTCCGCCACTGACGATCTCTGTAATCGATAGCTACTTACGTCATGGGTTCTTTAATTTTAACCGACAAACGAATATCCGAAACTGACTCTTTCACACCCAACCAAAGAGGACAAAGAAAAAGGAACGGTTCGAGCGCATTCTTCCAATTCCTCCGCGAAGCGAGTAATTCCAGAAGTTGAGAATAGACGGTGCCGAGTCGACTAGGTCCGTGATCTGTATGAAAAATGCGGGCCGCGCCGTGGTACGCAGTAATTAGTGATCGCGAAGTATGCTTGGGCTTCGGGGACGCTCGGGCGCGCAGGGCCGTGCCCGGTGAGCAAGACGAGACGGGTCGCAAAGGGTTTTTGTGTTGTCAGTATGGGATAAAATAAGCATTTCTCGTGTCGTTAGTATAGACAGGTATTTTGGTGTTTTCGTTTTGAATTTGAAACCGTTTTGTCGGGATAAACAACAAGTAAAAGTAAGTTTCAATTTCACTATTTATTTTCACTATAATGTGCACACTGTCCATCTGCTTTGACTTGTCTCTTTCACAGAAAAGTTTACTGGAAGAAAACTCTTATAGAGTTAAGTGCGCCTTTATACTTCATATGTTTAAATGAGCTGTGTACAATCAAGTATAAATAAATAAAATAAATAAGTAATAAGTATATTGTGAAATTTATGTTCGCAAATGAAGTTTCGGAATCCGGAAAAAAGGATGCACAGATCTTGAAGATAGTTCGCAAATGAAACGAAAGAATGGCGTAACTCAAAACATTGGAGTCAAAACATCAAGCGGTTTTTCCTCTATAACCTAGTAAAACAGACATATTTTAAAACATATTTTTGTGAGAGTAATGCCTTCAATGAACGGCAGAGAGTAAAAGTCTCTGGTTAGGCAAGTCAATATGTCACATTGAATTATATATTTTAGACAGAATTAATTTTATGCGAAATAAATGAGTTAATTTCAGTTAATACTGTATTGACATTTTAAATTTCCGGAGTGACATCTGCATTATTTGTTTCGTGACAGATGTGGGTATGTCGGTTAAAAATTACGGGCAACAACTGCGATATACTCTTTAAAGTTGTAAAAGAACTCAATTTCTAATCTCTATTAGGTACTTTTGTTTGTTTTGCTTCATGTAAAAATATAACCAAAATCGATAATTATATTTACCTACTTATTTTCTACGAGCCGTTACAATAATTTGTTGATCTTTTAAAACGTGTTTTCTCAAAACATTTTTTTTAGTTAAGATGACCGTCTTTAGTTTCATTGCGTATACCTATGCAGACAGGTAAGCATGATCCTTTGAACCTTTGACCCGTTTCGTCGGATTTAATCTGGATCTCGCTCCATCAACAAGCTACCTCTTCAACTAGGATTTTGTTTCGTTCATTATTGATTTGCCGATTATTTACGTATCTCTCGGAAACTCACAGCGGTTTACTTATTGCACACATCAGTTAAAAGGTTGCAGGAATGTATGCGCCATGGACAACAGCAGCGTTCTCCTGATCCGATCACCAATCCGCCCGCTAGCGTTGTGATTATAGTACATCACCCAATAGACAGCCAACCAGAAGTGGCATTCTATTGTGGAGGCTTATGTTCAACAATGGACGTATTTAGGCTGATGAGTATGATGAATCATTAACCCCAAACTTGCCGTGTGGTTCCCGGCTTAGAATAGGGTCACCCCCAATCTTACACTGGGTGTTGTCAACGCGACTAAAGGATTGCACCACGGACGGACAGCAGCGTTCTCCTGTGAATATTACGAGATATATATATCGTAATATTTAAAATCGTTATTGCGATCACCAATCCGCCTGCTAAGGGTGATTATGGCAAATCCCCCAATGGACAACCCGCCAAAAATGGCATTCTATTGTGGAGGGTTGTGTTCAGCAGTGGACGTATTTCGGCTGAGGATGATGATGTATTTGTTATATGCCTATGGGACATGTAAGCTTTTATGAAAACAAATGTCATGTATTTAAGTACCTATTATAGTTTTCGAAATTGTAACAAAACTTCGATCCAGTGGTATTCGAGTGAATAACTGTGACTGTAAGTGGAGAGCTAGACAGAGAGACAGACGCACAGAAAGCTTTGCGATAGGGTATCTATTTTGACAGATCTCTAAAACTGATCCTCCAGTACAAAAGTACAAACTAACTTCAACACGATGTGTCTCTCTACATATGTAAAATGTATGAATACACATACCACCGAGCTAGAGATATTCCCATTCAGACCCTTTTCGGCCCATTTCATAACATCGGTCTCCAAATCGCAAATCGGAATCACAAATCTATATTTTTATAAAATCTGCAGTACTAAGTTTAAGACTAATTTATGTAATTATTATTATGATATTAAAATCAAAGACAAATCCATTTTTTGTCCTTGTCGCCGTGGGCGATTTAAAGAGATTTTTCTGAGTTTTTGGGAAATTAGTTTCATACAAAGATTTCTTTTTCTTTTTACGTAACCAGTTTCGTACAAAAAAATCTTTATATGTAACCAGTTCCGTACGCATTTTCTTTTTTCGTATGAAACTGGTTACGTAACAGGGATTCCGTAGGTGGCCCCGCCATGGCTAAGGGTTATTAGTGTCACTCTAAAGTCAACAATTAACTAATCACAACTGTCATTATTAATCGTTTTGTTGAAGCAACCAATCCCATCATGCGTCGCGATGTAACGCGGTCTTAACTTCATATTGTAAACGCAGATTTTGATATAAATTAACAAAAAAGTTTTAAAAAGTTTCGGCCGCAATTTCACGTTGTCAAATCCTGCAGACACATGTAACAAGCGTAGCGTGTGGAGCAAACAAGCATAGCACATAGCGTTTGGTGCAAAAAACTAAAACATACATTCCTATCATGAAAATGTAAGTGGAATGTGGAACGACCCGCGGGCACTAGTGAGGTGTGAGAGTGGCTGGGATGCTTTGAAAGGAGCCTTTCAACGGAGGCGCCGACGTGCTCCGTGACGAGTGACATTCGAGAGAACGGCGCGCTGCGAATGAACTAAATGCATTGTGATTATGACTACATTTACATAGGTGTCGGTGTTATTATGAACTGATGGGGCTACGTTAAAGTGAGAGTTGAATACAAAATTTGGTGCACACTGTAGGCGTGTTTTATTTTTGATGTATACTGTATTATACCAGGGTTTTAGGTGAAAAGGCATACCATTATCAAATAATACTAAATATTACAACGTTAAGAAGCGACATTCACTAGGAACCGAGCGGCTTAAAAATGATGGATGACATTAATAAAAGTTTGCCAAAATACCGTATAACAGTAGTTGGTATAACCCGTACTTTATAACGAGTGGAGAAAGCCTTTGTCCAGCAGTGGATAAACACGAGCTGATAAAGAAAATAAATGGAAAAATCTAGAAATAGCTTACATATTTACAGTTTATCGCTGTTTTGTTATTTTGAATAAAACTTAGGTATTTTAAAGACTTCCAGATCCATTTAATAGAATAAAAAATAATAATCTAAACAAATATTCTTACAATCTGTATATTGGTAACTTCTACTTAATCATACATTGGTTCATGTCGTTACAGTGTTGCTTTACAAATTGTGTCTCAGAAAATGAAGTTGGTTTTCCAAATCTTCAAAAAAAATCCAACAAACACGATTTGTTATTTTTTTTTATCTGTTAAATAAGTAATTCGTACTGTATGACTTCCCTATCATTATTCATGACAGTGTCGCGTTACAAATTAGGTCACTTTGTTCCAAAATTTGTAGAACCAGTTTCATATGGAACATGGCCAAGAATAGATCACTTTCTCTCACCAGCATCAGCGATTTCTCATCGATCATGATTACCACTGAGACATGTTGTCTAAGTGAGGTATTTCCAAGGACACGAAACGTAAACTCTCCAACAAGTATTATTATGATCGATAGACTTTAGAAAACTTTGGCTTTAGATATTTTGTAAAGTTTAGACTTTTCTTCATGAAAAAGTTTGGACATTGACCGCTTTGTTGGCCCTGTGTAAGCCTGAGGTAAGATGTCGATTACAGGCTCTATAATATAAAAAGCGGCCAAGTGCGAGTCGGACTCGCCCATGAAGGGTTCCGTAGCAGCAAGTAACATAATATAAAAGTTATTGTAGTTCGTTGTAACTTTGATCGATGTTTTAATAATAGTATTGTGGTTTACGATTTATGACGTATTAAAAAAACTACTTACTAGATCTCTTTTAAACCAATTTTCGGTGGAAGTTTGCATGGCAATGTACATCATATATATTTTTTAGTTTTATCATTCTCTTACGACACACATTTTACAACTCTCTCTCTCTCGCGCAAACTATTCAGTTTAGAAAAAAATTATATTAGAAACCTCAATATCATTTTTAAAGACCTATATGGGACACACATATGGGATTGATGAAAAAAAAAATTTGAGTTTCAGTTCTAAGTATGGGGAACCCCCAAAATTTAATGTTTTTTTTTCTATTTTTGTGTGAAAATCTTAATGCGGTTCACAGAATACATCCACTTACCAAGTTTCAATAGTAAGTTCTTATAGTTTCGGAATAAAGTGGCTGTGACATACGGACGGACAGACAAATCGACTTTCGCCCGTTGGACCACAGTTTTTTAGGTTTCCGTAGCTAGACACACACACGTAGTAGTCTAGACAGACAGACAGACAGACAGACATGACGAATCCATAAGGGTTCCGTTATTTGCCATTTGGCTACGGAAACCTAAAAAAGCGGCCAAGTGCGAGTCGGACTCGCCCATGAAGGGTTCCGTACCAGCAAGTAACATAATATAAAAGTTATAGTAGTTCGTTGTAACTTTGATCGATGTTTTAATAATATTATTGTGGTTTACGATTTATGACGTATTAAAAAAAAACTACTTACTAGATCTTGTTCAAACCAATTTTAAGTGGAAGTTTGCATGGCAATGTACATCATATATTTTTTTTAGTTTTATCATTCCCTTATTTTAGAAGTTACAGGGGGGGGGACACACATTTTACATCTTTGGAAGATTCTCTCGCGCAAACTATTCAGTTTAGAAAAAAATGATATTAGAAACCTTAATATCATTTTTGAAGACCTATCCATAGATACCCCACACGTATGGGTTTGATGAAAAAAAATTTTTTGAGTTTCAGTTCTAAGTATGGGGACCCCCAAAATTTTTGTTTTTTTTTCCATTTTTGTATGAAAATCTTAATGCGGTTCACAGAATACATCTACTTACCAAGTTTCAACAATATAGTTCTTATAGTTTCGGAATAAAGTGGCTGTGACATACGGACGGACAGACAGACAGACAGACAGACAGACATGACGAATCCATAAGGGTTCCGTTTTTGCCATTTGGCTACGGAACCCTAAAAATGAATCGCAAAATGTGTTGGTAAGCGCATAACTCAACAACGCCTGGACCAATTTGGCCAAATCTTTTTTTAAAATGTTCGTTGAAGTTCAAGGATGGTTTTTACGGCGAGAAAAATTAGAATTATTGCTGGAAAAACCCTAAAAATAGCCCTTTTCTTTTTCCCATACAAATAATTTCTAACTAAAACGTAGTCAATTTGAGCTTTATTGCTATGGTATAAAGCACTCACAAGCACTCACTGTTGTCTAAGCAATGTAGGTGTGTTCCTAACGTCAAAGATCATATCTATCAAAACAATGTGCGTGTGTGCGTTGGAGCACAGAATACATAGTTGGAGGAGTTTAATGTCGCGTTCCGAAACTCGCGTTTCTTTTGTATTAGTTTCGGCACGCGAGATAAAATGCATCAGTTTCCACGTCATTACATCAGTCAAACAAAAATCGGAAGCGGGAGCAGGAGGGGAGCGGGAGTGAGAGCGGGAGTGAGAGCGGGAGCGGGAGCGATAGTGGGAGCGGGACGGGAGCGGAAGCGGAAGTGGAAGCGGAAGCGGGAATGGGAGCGATTCTGTAGTTCACGCGAGCGAAGCCGCGGGCACAGCTAGTAATTTAATAATAATGTTAGGTATACCTCAGACTAAAAACGAAATAATCTAAGTGTTATACATATAAACTTGTCTTATCCCAAACTAGGATTTTCTCCTGTGCTATGGAAATTTAAACAAGGATATCATCATCATCAGGTTATTTTTGTCTCCACTGCAGGAGCACAACCCTCTCTCATCTGCCGGAGACAGACGGAGGATTTGGCCTACACTCCCCGCGCTGGCCAGACGGGTTGGGGAGGCCTGATTGATGAAGGATATTACAATTCACAAATATAACATCCAGACCGGGAATAACTTTAGTTGTATGTGCCCAGTGGGTATCGAACCCACGACCTCTAGCGCTCGAGTCCAGTGATCAAGCAACTAGGCCAACGAGGCAGTTTTGGCAGTTCTTCTCTTGAATTTTGTAAAATACGACTTAGTTTTATGTTTCGAGTAATAAAACTGTAATATATTTAAAAGGTCTTCTCCTAACTTCCACCTGCGACATTCTAAGGATAGACAATTAGCAATTGTATAAGTTAATTCAGATGTAAGTGTTCCTTTTTATTCGTGTTATAAGATATCCTCGTCTCAATAGTGGATATATATTTTAGTTTGGCATTACATTAGTTATAAAATTCTATGGAAAGCAGTGGAAAACTAGTAGGCAGCTCAACTGATGGTTAATGGTCACTATATTAGGCTGCAACAATTGAACATAATCATCAGCCGAAATACGTCCACTGCTGAACATAAGCCTTCCCAATAGAATGCCACTTTTAATGGGCTGTCTATTGGGAGATTTGCCATATTCAACACGCTTAGCAGGCGGATTGGTGATCACGTAATGGTTCTTAATATAGGTACACAGGAGAACGCTGTTGCCCGTCCCTGGTGCAATCCCTTAGTCGCCTTGAATATATCGCCAGTATATAAAACTGGCTCACCTTTTAAACTGGCAGATAGCAAAAACTGTAATGCAGGCAGCAGATACAGTTAAGAGAGTGATATATATCCAGGCAGGTCCTGTCTAGAGTCCTATCACCCGAAAAAAATATATATGTTGTGACGTTATTATTGTTGCTACAGCCGGGAAAAATGTAATAAAAGTGTACCACAAGCTGGTTATTGTATCATAGGAATATACACTTGAAAAAGACGTAGCCTTGGTGTGCTACGTGCTACCTACGTAATTTGCTACGTGGCCTACGCCTCTACGCATCAACATTTACTTAGAGCTTATAAATCTTTTTCCAGAGTTATTACTTTTATAGTTTATGTATTTTTATATTAATAAAATATATAAATATATTGCAGTTCATTTTTTCTAAATATAAAGAACAATTATATGCACCTAAGTCGCTAACGAGTTTTGCAGTACAGTAGGGTTTTTAAACTTATAAAAGGTAAGAAGTTACACTGAGTATCTGTTAGACCTATTCGTTAGACTCGAGTTCAAGAGGTTCGATTCCCATTTAGGGACAGGTAACTTTTTGCAATTGTATAAATTATTTGTGTGGATATTTATGAATTATTTTATTTAGGTCTAATTCCCATCGTTTACGTGAAAATCCTAGTTTGGGAATAAACAAGAGTCTATGAGTATAGTATATTATTTATTATTTTTAATAAATTCATCATATACCTTGACGTGCAGAGAACGTTTATGTAAATTATCATCTTTAATTTATCGAGTTATGACATTAGTATGTCAAGATGGATGATGTCAAATTAATAATATGTCCCATCCTGTCGACATTGCGTTATTAATGGTACCAGTAATTGCTTCACAGCCAAGACCGAGAACTCTCATTAGGGTGGTTACAGTCTTGTGCGAATGTTCCGCGCGGTTGGCTCGCACAGTATTCAAGACAAAATGATACGCTGAAACTGAAAACTTCTTGTCATTTAGCGAATAATCGCACACCTACTCTATATAATAAATAACAAATACACTTGTCTAATCCTAAAGTAGAATTTTCTCCTGTGCTATGGGAATTAAGCAAGGATAGGATAAATTCAAATTCAAAAAACTTTGTTGCGATACACAGGTGTTAGAGGTGGTAGTATATTTGTATAATAGGCTCTGTGATCTGCCTTGGAGCATGCAATTAACAAATATAACATCTAACCCGGGACCAGCTTGTACAAATTATACAAAGTTCCCCGGTGCGAATCGAACCCAATCTATATAATCCAATCTAATTCTAGTCCAATGACCAAACCACTAGGCCAACGAGGTAGTCATATATATATATATTAAAATCAGGGATCGGAATTAGGTAGTGTCATTAAAGTACTTAAATTCCTTTTTACTGGATTTTATAAACTGTTTTAATGAAAATTCCGGGACTCTTAGTAGTAATAATTAAAAAGTAGGTATTAATTGGATATTATTATATTCTTTTCTATAGATAGATTAAGAAAAAATATTTCATATTATTAAAATTATTTGCTGTGTGGTTTCCGGTAGAGTAGAATAGGACCACTCCAACTCTTCCCGTGGATCTACAAGGCGACTAAGGGAATACATTATAAAACATCAATCAGGCCTCCCCAACCCGTCTGGCTAGCGCGGGGAGTGTAGGCCAAATCCTCCGTCTGTCTCTGGCAGATGTGAGAGGGTTGTGCTCCTGCAGCGGAGACTAAAATAACCTGATGATGATTATTAAAATTTATTTCTTTCATGGATATTCCGTGGTCACAATATATTGGTGAAAATCACAGTACATTGTTAAATATTACATTATACATTACATTTATACATATTAATTAAATTTAATATCATATTTAATCCATTACAATCTACACATATTATAACAATAATTGTAATCAAAATATAAAACCGAACTGCCTAATTATTTAATCAAACAATCTGCTGAGAGTCGTACATCACTATGAAAGCTTGTAGACGTGCACGGTGGCGCCACGGCACGGCGCCGCGGCCGTGTGCGCCGGACTGCCCCTCGGCGCGCCGCGTCTACGCACGGCGTGATTTTCACCAGTGTTGTATGGCAGTCTATCGGGGTGTGTCGACGGCGCCGGACGTATGCACGGATTCGTGACGGTTTACATACGTACGCCAGTACTTAGCCAATGTCTCGCCCGGTTATTTTGCCGTGTCATGTACAAGCTAGCACGTTTTTTCAACCGTACGCCTAACACACCGTACGGTTGAACAACCGTGTCGTGGACAAGAGGCCTTACACTGTCGGCGCGGCGTTTCCACGCGGGATGGCTAGCGAGATGCGCTGCACCAGGTACGACTCCGCGTGGGGGCCACCTGTGCACTCCCTCACACGCTTCCCCAAAGCACGGATAAAGGCTTTCACCTCCGAGCCCCACACACCCGTCGTTTCCACCGCCATCGGTACGTGGATGTTAGCCCCGCGAACTTCCAAAGGTTTTGTTTCGCCGCCCACTCCGCAGCCGACCCTGCCATCCTGATGGTGTACCTCAATTTCCAATTGTCCAATACTTATTAAAATCCCATAGCACAGGAGAAATTCTTCGTTTGGTATTAGACAAGTGCACGTAACTTGTATATGTAACTAATATAAAAAAAAAAAACTAATAGGCTCAATGAACAGGCACAAATTTTGTAGGATAATAACATTATTATCCTACAATATTAGTCTATACGTACATGAGTACATTCCAGCGCAATGTGCATTTCAAATAGGTATAACATGAAAGTAAGTACTGTAGTTGTGATTAAATGCGCTCTGTGCGGAACTACTTTTCATAAAAACATAAAAACTCCCTGTAACCATACGCTGTTCATTCATAAATTTCCTTCACATAGAACGGCGCGGTTCAACCGCATAGTCTGAAACCACCGTTAACACAAAGTAAATGCGTATTTAAACACGACATTCATCATCATTACACATTCAACATTCTAGTGTAAGTTTAGTCGGCTCAGTGCATTTTGTATTAAAGCAGTTCAATCATAATTTGATTGGGAATTTGAAATGTGGCTCTAGGGGATATAAACTACTTAATAACAGTTCTAACACTTTCCTAATACCATAATAGAAATGCTTGTTATTATGTTCATAATGTTGAATTACACAATTATTCTTATTTCTGATCGAATTACCATAGATAATAAAAGGTGTTACTCATTCATACGGTAAATTACAAGACTATCTTCATTGAATAGAACAAAAGTTGTTTGGTTTATCAATTGTCTCACTTTAAATATCATCAGCCGTAATATGTCCACTGCTGAACATAAGCCTCAGTAGAATGTCAATTTTGGTGGGCTGCCCGTTGGGAGATTTGCCATAATCGCCACGATTTGCAGGCGGATTGGTGATCGCTGTAATGATCTTAATACACACAGGAGACTGCTTCTGCCCGTTTCTAGTGCAATCCCTTAGTCGCCTTGACGAAACTCACAGGAAGATTAGGGGCCCTATTATAAGCCGAGAACCACATGATACAGACACATAAGTATTTTTTAAATATATTGTACTGTATTGATTTCGACTTTCATAACACGCCAATGGCGCCACTCAAACACATAAAATAGTTCCTTTACTCATTCTTCTTTCCTCCTCATAAATCCATCTTCCGCAACGTCACGCGGCAGACAAGCGCGCCGTAACTCAAACATACGGCAGCGCCATAAACAAGCCAAGATACGTCGTGACGTCACAACTCCCTATGCAGGCAAGTGACGCAAAACATACGGGCCATGACCGTCATGTGACGTCATTTGTCACTGTCACTCAACTGTAACGGGCTGTATAAATCAGTCGCCGTGCTCTCGAAACTTGTGACGGCACTGTTTGAAAGGTTAATTTGAAATTATATTATCAACATCACACACTAACCTAATGAATAACGAATTAACCTTCAAAGTACCATTTTGTACCATTCTTCTTGAACTATTGTCTTCATATATGTATGTAAACGCTTTATTGTAACAACATTAACAACAATAACAAATAGTAATAAAATTCTGTACAAAGAAGAATATATCCCACTTAGGAATCTCCAGTCAATCTTATAGTAACTGAAAGGACTCATATAATGTGTTTAGTACCAAATTTTGATATAAGAAACCATTGTCTGACGCATCTTGTAAAAGATTTATGACGTTATCTAATTCAAAAAACATACCAAAACTTAGTTTCAGATTAAGAGAGAGAGAAAGAGCTGAACATTATTTTTTCCTAAATATTATTTCATAGACTTTTTGATAATGTGAGACATTTTGATGAATATAACCTCCCACACATAACAAAAACGGAAACGCTTCAGTTCCTCAACATGTTATTACTCTTTCAACTCTTCAGTTTGTTATTAAGCGTGAAACTTTTAATATTTTTCATGAGTTGGTATCCCTTTAATTTCTTTTCTCATTCGGGGTTTTCCCCACATCAATCTTTGTAGCACGACTAGGCTAAACTCGTAGCTCTTTATTAAATTTACCGAAGCGAACGCCCTGCCATGTATCGGGGGCTTGGTGCGAGCTTCGTCGTCTTTGGATTAATTTTAAGTCATGTCAAATTTATGTAAGCCTTAATATCTTTACGATGTACGAGTCTATAACGGTGATAACATCACGAATAATATTTCATATTTAATATTTTTTAATCTTACGGCATACACAAATTTAAATTACTTAAATAAAGTTTGATTAAGAAATCTGCAGCACAAAAAGAGATTTCACATTTTACCATTCTAGCATTACAGCATACACTAAACAGTATGCAATACACGTAACATTAAAAATACACAAGATCTCGAAGAATACATAATTTCTGTATATGTGTGTATGCGTGTGGGGGTGTGTTGGCGTGTGTCTTTGATGCGTATGCTTGTTTTTTCATAATTGGAATCAAAGCACTGTCGATAAGGGTCTTGATAGTTTAAAGACACACCCAGTACTACAAAGTGTTAACATTTCAAATTCAATTAAATAAAATACTACACAGAAAACATTGGTTACAAACACTAAAGCGTATTTACAGCTCAAACGCCACGTTCACAGTTGCAAAGTACTAGTTCATGCACTGACCAGTTGGCCGTGTCGGAGAAAGTCAGTGACTACAATGTCTGCTCCAACGGCTGTCGGTTCTACGACAGATGTGGCCAGTCCACTGCCACTTCAGTTTGCTAATCCTTTTAGCTATGTCGGTCACCTTCGTTCTTCGTCTGATCTCCTCATTCATATCCTTCAAAGACACCCCGAGCATGATATCCCTCTCCATAGCTCGCTGAGCTACTTGAAACTTGTAGATCAGACCCACTGTCAGTGTTCAAGTTTCCGCGGCGTAGTTATGCTGATAGAGGAACGAAGAAACACAAAGATTCACATTTATAACAGTAGTAAGGTATATTTTTTTCATCCGAACAACTTATCAGTCTATTTTGTCATCTTTTATGGTCGGGTGTATTTGCCGGAGTTTAATACGTACAAATACCAAAACTTTTCTTGAACTTGACTCGAAAACATCTCATATGTATCAGAGAGGAAAGTTTTACTTGCACACTCTTTTCCACTTTCAAGGTTTTACGCAGTTGTAAGTAGCTGTGCTTCGTAATCGCTTCAGTTATGACTTATGAAGAGTTATGATATGACGGTCGAATACCCGATTGAATTCATGTGTTTTTAATATTCATAAAAGCTGTATTAGCCGACCACCCGGCTTAGATTATGGCCCTAGTCTTCCCGTGGGTGTCATCAAGGCGACTGAGGGATTGCACCAGGGACGTGTGTATTTGAGGTCATTTCCGCGATCACCAATCCTCCTGCCAAGCGTGATTATGGCAAATCCCCCATTGGACAGCAATGAACACCAAAAGTGGATTTTTGAAGCTTGTGTTCAGCAGTGGACGTATTTCGGCTGATGATGATTCATAAAAAGAAATAAAACTGTGTATTCTTACCATGTCTCGGTCATTTTATAAACATCATACTGTCATTGTCACTATTGGATATAGTCTATTTCCGAATAGGTACTTACCAGTAGTGGTATTCTCTAAAATATAAACTCACGTGCGAGTTTCACTCAAGTGACTTTACTCACTTCGAAACCTAATCCATTGTCATTCTGTAAACATTCTAGTTCTTTGTTCACTTCATTTCGATAGTGCTCTGGAATGTTTAGCGAATTACCAGCGGATTAGGTTTCAAAGTGAGTGAAGTCACTTGAATGAGATCATGGGTCCTGCATGATCCTAACTATAATTATACCTTGTCGTTTTCTACGCGTGAAATTCATGATAACATTCTCTGCTTATACGAACGATATCTACCTATAGTTCAGCATATACGTGCCAACATAAACGGATCAATCGCTTAAGCCATTGACAGAAACAAAATGAATTAACAATTTGTCACCAATTTCAATGTGCAAAAGTACTTATATGTACAGAAACACAAATTATCATCAATCAAATCTTGGTGGCAGTACATTAGCTCCTTAATTAAACCCTCCAACAGATGCTGGCACGCGCCTCATAGATTTCAATTAATTCCTGTCAGCCAGAACACAAATTGTGCGACTATTTTATTTTTCAGTATTTACACTGACGGATTACATACAGCTCTTACTAACGCCATCCATTTCATAGAAAATCTGCAAAGTTTACATCCAACACAATATACTGGTTGACAATAAAAATATTGGGTCGGAAATAATTCGATATAATTAAAGCTTTGTCATAAAAAAAAATCATAAGTAAAATACTTATGCGTTGCATATTTCAGCTCAATCGGTGTAGTAATTAATGAGTTATCCAGCGGATAGACAATTGGACAGATTGACTGGAGGAGATCCATAAGTCCGCCTTTGTACACCATTTTATTATACACTATTTTTTACTGTTGTGTTACATGTGAAATTTAAAGTTCTAGTCTTATTTATATATAGATCCTTTACTTTGACTTCTTTACTTACCATAGTAGGTACAGTAGAAAGTTCTAGCTCAAAATTAGATAAGTGTATGCTAGGATCAAGTATTAAAACTTTATCCTAGAGTGTATGTACTCGTTTATGTATAATATATATGCACATGTATTAATATATGATTTTTTTATTTATGTAAGTCAATATTCCTGCTTTTCAATACACAGAACAACAACAAAGTTTTTAACTACCGGATCCAGTTTATACACACATATTTTTTGCTAAAAAAATTGAATTTCCCAGCCGTCAGAGTGAGTGGCGCTAGTCTACAGGCTGTATAAGCCACTAATCGGCTTGTCACCCGCAGGTTGCGGGCATTGACTCTCAGATCACGTAGTTGCAATCTGCATAGCTATCGCGTCAACTAGGGGAAACCACAAAAATATATTTTTAAAAGATGCGTCTGTAAATTTCACTGAGCTTTAAATCAGTACCGTTTTGAAACCACAAAGAGTTCCTAATAAGTCATATTTGAGCTTTGAGTAATTGTAGGTATGTACTGTTTTTTTTTCTTTATGAATTTACGCTTGACATCAGTCTCATCGGATGGTAAGTGACAATGAGGCCTGAAGCGCGCTTACCCAAAACATGCATATACACTCTTCCTTTAAAATTATCCAAGTTGTACTTGTCTGGAAATACCAGTTCGCATTATGAAAGAGGCAGTGGCAGTGGGCGGGCCACATCTGTCGCAGAACCGACGGCCGTTGGGGCAGACGAGTTCTGGAGTGGAGACCACGGATTGGCACGCGCAGGGTGGGACGCCCCGCCGCCAGATGGACCGACGACCTAAAGAAGGTGGCCGGAAGCGGCTGGATGCGGAGGGCGGAGGACCGGGTGTGGTGGCGTTCATTGGGGAAGGCCTATGTCCAGCAGTGGACGTCTAAAGGCTGACATGATGATGATGATGATAATTATGAAAGAGGAAGGAAAACGCTTCGTACTAGAGCTACCTATAGAGTACCTATTCTCTACACATATAATAAAACAAAAGAAAAGCGAATCTGTACATTGAAGTTAAAAAAAATTCACTTCCCGGAAATTTCTTAATACCAGTAGAGTGCAAAAAAAAGTAAAAAAAATTCGAGTCTGTCTGTATGTATGTATTGTTTTTAAACCTTTTCTTCTTCCTTATTAATTTTAACTTTGTTCTGCTCATTCTTGCTGTGTGTCTTATATTATAAGTGTTCTAAAAATCTGTGGAAACTGTTTCTGTCAATGTTTTGTTATTTGTCAATTACTATATAGACTTTGTATAGACTGTAAGTTTCCTGAAAATAAATAAATTAAATTAAATTAAATTGTACGGGCTAATCTTGGAAGCTACTGAACAGAATTTGAGGGCGTTTTCACTGTTTAATAGCTTGAGTTCGAGGCACAATCTGGTATAAATTATATCACAATAAAATGTCAGGAGAATGATCTACTAGTTGACCTCTCATTTCTTATCATTTGTATGACAGTGTAGTTCAACATTACTGGTCTGAAAAACTTGACAGAGAGGGACAGAAACGTATTAAAGCTCATTTACAGTTTTATTTATTTATTTCAGCTGTTGTATTTCAGGGTATTTCCAAAAGTCTCGATACAAAAAGTTCGTTATTTGATAATTAGTGACCCTGTATTAGATCGGTCATCGTCGACCATGTCAGTATCCAAGTTGTTCAGGAGTACGTCTTCCTAGGACAGACAATACAGTTGGGTAGGATCAATTTCGATAGGGAAACTGACAGAAGAATCCAGTTAGGTTGGGCAGTATTCGGAAAACTGCGTCAAGTCTTCAAGTCGCCCATTCCACAATGTTTAAAGACAAAAGTCTTTATTCAGTGCGTCCTGCCTACGGCGCGGAGACGTGGACACAGACGGTGGGCTTGATCCCAAGTTTCAAGTCCCTCAGCGAACTATGGAAAGGGCTATGCCAGCAGATAACGAAGGTGACCGACATAGCCAAAAGAATTAGTAAGCTGAAGTGGCAGTGGGTGGGCCACATCCGTCGCAGTTCCGTTTGGGCGGTCGTTAGGGCAGACGAGTTCTATAGTGGAGACCGCAGATCGCCACGCGCAGAGTGAGATGCCCCGCCGCCAGGTGGATTGACGAGCTAAAGAAGGTGGCCAGAAGCGGCTGGATCCATAGGGCAGAGAACCGGGTGTGGTGGCGTTCATTGGGGAAGGTCTATGTCCAGCAGTTTGACTGACATTTTGTTGTACAGTTAATTGGAAATGCAAAATAGGTGTTAATAAGGGACGGGTATAAGAGGGGAAGGAAGTCGGATGGGAAAGAAGAGGAGGAAGGAGAGGGGCATGTTACGAGGAGGAGTGACAGTAGGAAGGCGTTAGGGGATAAGAAGAGGAAAGATCATGTCGACGCTAGCGGGAATGGGAGGTGGTAGGACAGAGGGAGGGGGGCAGTGGAAAATAATAAATTAATAGATAATAGGTATAGACAAGAATTGTCATTTTGTAATTATGAGTTTTGTATTGGAGCTATAATTTAAATTTAGTTTTGGGTAGGAAATCGTATGTAAATGTAACCAATTACATACGAGTATTTTTTGCTATTTAGTTCCTAGGTGTTTATTGAAGACTTTTTTTTTATTTATTTTAAGTTGCGGATTTCTCGAAAACGATATTGTTGTCTACTTAAAAAGGAAGTTTTATAGTTAAGTGCCTTTCTGTTACATTTAACATGGAAACTGAGTTGATACAGCCAGTAAGTAACTATATTCTAAAGCCGAAATTTGTTATAATTTCAATTATTATTTTCTTTTTATATTGTATCTCTATATCTATCATGATTGGTATGTTCCAACCTACCAAGGCGATGCCCCTTAGCTTTTCAAAATTCACGTTGCAGCCGATGCAAATGCATTGTAACAACCATAACTCATGCCTTGCGGACAGGACGTGGGGAGGAGGTCGGGGGCAGAGGTAAACATGAGTTATGACGTCATCAGCCGACCACACAGGAAACGACCTGCCTCGCATCATCGACAGATATATACAGAGTTATGTTTGATTCACTGAAATCAACAAAAGCTTTTTGATTTCATTTAAATGAAACAGTGATTTTTTCCGCATATTTAAATTATTCAACTAATTGCTTTTAATCATTAACTACTTAAGTACAGAAATTCAATCATACCTAACTAAATTAGTTTTATCTAAAGTTTAAAATTAAAAATATTAAAATAGTTGGTTACGCCTTACATTGCCTACATCTAGGCTTATATATCATCATCATCAGGTTATTTTTGTCTCCACTGCAGGAGCACAACCCTCTCTCATCTGCAGGAGACAGCTTATATATGTATAAGTATTTCTTAATTGAAATGTTTACAATAAATATCTGCATAAGACAACTCAATAAATTGTTTTAATAATAAATTTGACGACCTCCGTGGCCGAACGGGGTAGCTCTCGGACTGCCATGCCGGAGGTTGCGTGTTTAAATCCCGCTAGGGGCAAATGTTCGTATGATGAATATGAATGTTTGTACCCAAGTTTTAGATGTTTATATATTTATTTAAGTATGTGTATCCGTTATCTAGTATCCATAGCACAGGCTCTGCCTAGTTTGGGATTGGATAATTGGTGTGAATGTCTAAGATATTTATTATTATTATTAATAACTAGCTGTGCCGGCGGTTCCGCTCGCGTGAACTACAGAATCGCTTCCATGCCCACTCCCGCTTCCGTTGTTTCTGCCCCAGTTGTTTCTGTGAAATGTCCATCAAAATCCGTTTAGTAGTTTTTAAGTGATGCGTGCACAAACTCACAGACAAACAGATAAACAGACAAAAATTCCAAAAATTATTGAAATGTGTTCTATTACTTATCCTTAGACCCCTCAATTTTTTTGCAAATATCTTCAATGTACAGATAGGCGATGTTTACGATTTTATTTAAAAGATATTTCAGTGAAGCAGGTACGGATTTCGTAAAAATATCGTTCTGTATTTGGAAGAACTGACTTTACTTCAAGTATATATGTAGGTATGATGTATAATTACTTATAATTACCGGCACTGCCTTTATTTGTAATCGATTTTACTTGCAAAAGATAAATATAATCCTAAATTGATCAAGGTACATGCAAGAAGGGTCAACTCTTAACAAAGGTATAGTTGGCGGCATATAACTTGAGCTTACATGAGCGCTGACTTAACCCCTTAAGACTACTGACGGGCCCTTCAAAGGCAGCTCGATGAACTACACGGATAATCCAAAAGGAGTATGGAATGTTTTGCCTCCGTCACCCTTAACGAAGACAAATTATTAACCTTACCTATACCTTCACCCCATTCCGGGAAAGGATTTACAGACTGCTATGCTGATATAAGGGTCTTAGGCCCGGACTACAAGAGCGCTCTTCACAATCAGAGGTACAAGGTTTTGAATGGTTGTATTTATTAAAATACTACAGCTGTTGCCCGCGACTTCGTCCGCGTGGACAACTTAACATTGCAAATTATTATGTATTTCCCGTAGGAATGCGTTGTTTTTTCCCGTAGGAATGAGTTGTTTTTTCGGGATAAAAACTATCCTATGTCCTATTCCAGGACCTAACCCATATGTGTGCCAATTTTCATTACGATCCGTCCAGTGGTTGACGCGTGATTAAGTAACAAACATCCAAATATCCATATATCCAATAAAAAAAATGCAGTTTGGTTGAAAGACAAAGTGGTGTCTAAAGTAAGGGCTGACGAAGGCGGTGGTCAAAGTTTACACTTTTGTTCGGGTGCTTACTTGTTTATGCGTATTTTACAGGAATTTAATTGTTCTGAGACAGGAATAATCGGCTGGTGACGGTTTATTGCTCCACACTGTAATTTTTTCCCAGTGTGTATAAGGAAATAGGTAGGTATATGGTTTGAGGTGTAGATCCACTAAGGACGGAGGGCTGTTGACACTTTTAGACTTCTTTTTTCTCTTGCGGATGCCATACCTGCGAGTAGGTAGGTACGGACATTTTTAGACCAAGCATTCAGGGATTAAGACGAATTGCATAAAGTATATATTTTTATCCTTTTACTTATTATGTTAATTATCATTCATTGATTTTATGATGGCAACACATATCGCCAATTTTGTATGGCCTACTTGTCTTAGGGTAAAATAGGCAAGTGTTGGCATCCAGATATTTTATTTCTCAAATGGTAATAATTAATTAGACGACGATATTGTGTATAGCTGATATTAAATAGGTTGTCTGGAAGAAATCGCTTAAAGCGATAAGACAGCCTAAATTGTACTATTTGTAACTTTTATAACGTGTAACTGTATTTGTTTGTGCAATAAAGTGTATTGTATTGTAAACATAGTAAAGAATTATTTTATTTCATCAGAACGATAATAATACCAAAGATAATATATGACATACATACTTACCATATGTAGTGTCTTCTAACGGTAACAAAAATGAGGTTTATCTGTATGTACATAATTAATGTCGAAGCAAGTATCTCAAGGGCTACCTACCTACTCCATTTTGAAAGGATACTTTATAAAGAAAAATAAATATAATTAATTATTTCTGCAAATTCAATTGCTTATAATATTCCTACAATATTTGCCACATTTTTGTACCCATAAAAGCTGTGTGAATGATTATTACCGATTCTTGACGACTTTCAGTGGGTACCATTTGCAAATACCTACCTGCTGCATGCAATCAATACCATTGTGAAAGAAACTTTCAAAATGTTAAAACAGCGCCATCTATGATTGCTACAGCTTGTACACGGCTGTTGAAGTTCCAGTGCTCTCCGCTTCGTGGCGTGGTTACGTGGATTTGATAGGGGTAGGAAAGCCAATCTACCGACATCATTCACCCCTCACTAGATGGCGTGTCGCGCAACAAGTCGACAAAAAGTTTTAGATGATTAATAAAACTTGTTTTAATGTCGGTAGGTAGGCACTTCTCCATAGATTCTTCGATTTTATGGAAATTATAATACATTAGTCACCTATTTACACCACACGACCAAACGGTAATGCTAGTATTGCTTGTGTTTCGGTTTAAATGGTAGAAGAGCTAGTGTAATTACAGGCTAACGAAGCATTTAAACATAGTCCTCAGGTGGCCTTTGGACTGTTGCACACAGCGACAACAGTCCAACAGTTCGTTTATGGGCGACATACCACTATATGCAGTTTTTTTTAAACGAATCTTAAGAATTGGAAAACTCTGTTCTGTTTCCAACACTGCTTTCGCACCCACAACTTCATGAAGGTGAGGCGAGTGCACAACCAACGGTAAGCTACTACGGTTCAGTTTGGACCTATAAAGACACTGGTTTATTATAATTTATAGTTTAAATATATAATTACAGGTTTTTAGTTCTTCCATCGCCATTTATAGCTTTTTATATATTTAATTTATATTTCTCTAAAATTTCCCAACGTTAACCCTGGTATTTTCACTGGCAGGTATATCCTGTAAATTTTTAAAGTTAGTAAAAAGTATGTTCCTGAATAGGTTGTCGGTATTCGCTTTATAAATTGGGGTATATACAGTGGCTGTATGAAAAGGAAGTCTATTTTTTCTTGTACCAGTTGCCAACATTTGAATAAATCTTACGTTTTTTTTTACTGTTTTATCGACACCATCCTGTCAATATTATAGAAATGAAAAATAAATATGAACTTTAAATAAAAATAATTTAACATAATTTGCCATGCAGCAGTCTGTTTTGTGGCATTGTTTGAACAGGAACATGTGCACGCGACATGTTGAAGAAATGAATTTAAAAACTGAATAACCGTTTCATTTAGGTACTGTACATAAACTTTTGATAGCGTTTATCAAATCTATATCTATATATATAATAAAATCGTAGAAAAAACAAAAGAGTAAGTTAAAACTTTTGTTGTCCCATTGAAAATAAACGCATATACCTACCTACCTAACTGCTCTTAAATACCTAAAACTGAAACAAAAGTTAAATAAAAAGTACAGTTAAGTGTATTGTGGTAAGAATCATATTTAATCTTAACTGTTTGACTACCATAACAATGGACGTAAAAATTAACCATGGAAGCACTATTCCTATCAGGAATACATAGTGATAGATGGATGGAAACGCCGTAATTATTACCTAAGTTCATGATTATGTAATTGTCATAACAGTTAATATACTAAATATAAGGTAAGTACATAATATGATTAGTACGTATGTAATTGTCAATATTTGTTATCCGAGATGAATCGATGAAGTCTCGTAACAACTAAGTCGTTACTTATATGTGATGTTTGGCGCCATAAAATTATAAAATTGGCCTCCGTTCTGCACATAGCATGTTAGAATGTTAAACAACAAGCCTGTTTCTTTTTTAAATTGCAATTATGCAGATAAGCATAATTCTAAGGGCTTGTCGCCACGTTCGCTTCCAAGAACTGCAACCGTGCGCCGAGCCGACGTTGCGTGCAGTGTGTAGACTAGCAGCTGAGAACACGATTTCCTAATATTGGTGAATCCGAAAAAGATTATTTTTCAGGAACCCTTTTTTTATTGATTTGTATTGTATCATCCATAAAAACCGAACTATAGAATAGCTGTATAGGTTTTGCCTTATATTTTGTATTATTTGTTCATTAGTAGGTATATAGATTTGCTTGCCCCTGTATATATGGCAGAGTTTAATGTTACTTGTTGTAAGGTCTCATCTTAAGTACTACTTAAGAAAATTATTAGTTAATATTTAGCTTCTATCCTACTTATACGAAAACAACAGGTATTTGTGGTAACTATAGGATCGGATTTGCTTTACCCCTTTGGTTTATTATATGTAATTGTATAACAGCATGCTGTTGCCATTCAACTTTATTCTATAAGAACCTATAAACATATATTAACTCTAAATAAATGAAAAAACAAAATTACATTACTGATTAGGTACACATTAGGCCTTTGACATTAAAAAAATCAAGATCTTCCTAATTAGAAATCAATTTTGTTACTAGCAATTACGAACGAAGAATTAATAAAACAAAAATATGTTGCGCATCTAATTGTGGAAGGACGTGAATATTAATTATAAACATAATAATTCGACGCAAGCTCCCGGTCTAGGTATTGCCGGTCTGCGGCGCAGACCACGGAGCAAGTTCGCCGTACCGCAGTGGAATTAAGCAATTACATGCAACTTCTGAAAACTTAATAGGAAAACAGAAAATACGGAACATCGTTTGAGTTCCATTTGCAATTCAATGTGTTTGAATGCTTTATAATATTACTTGGGGTAGAAGTTCTTGGGGTAGTGGGTTAATAAAAAGACAATCAAATAGGGGAAAGACGCACAATAACATATGTGCTCCAAATGCCAACCTCACCGTACGCGGTGTACCCTGCTAGGTTCCAGACGTAAGATACGATTACGATTGTATCGTGCTAGACCATCATAATGCCAAACCCCCGTCACTCCATACAAGCGAACAGATTTAATTACCTACTACTATAGTACAGGCGCACCAGCCTGTCCGTACACGTTTGCGTGTGTGCGTAAATTATGGTAGGGATACTGCACCCAGAGCCAGAACATAATCGATCGAGAGAGGGACAACGCTATACGTAAACAACATAAATGTTTCCCTTTCTAACTGATAGAAATGCCGGCCGTTGGGGCAGACGAGTTCTGGAGTGGAGACCGTGGATTGGCAAGCGCAGGGTGGAACGCCCCGCCGCCAGGTGGACCGACGACCTAAAGAAGGTGGCCGGAAGCGACTGGATGCGGAGGGCGAAGGACCGAGTGTGTTGGCGTTCATTCAGAAAGGCCCATGTCCAGCAGTAGACGTCTAAGGGCTGACATCATGATGACGATGGTACCGGCATCAGAAAACTTGTGTATACAAGGCTTAGACAGGGAATAATTGACCTTACATCAGCAAAAGGGAAGACCTACCTATCAACAGTGGCCGTTGAAATGCTCATTATTGGTGGTTATCTCGGTAGATTTCAATTTGAATATTATTTACTCCCTCTCTACATAAATAATTGTATACCGCTTATCGTAGGTTCGTAGACAGCTGTATAGCGGGGTGTATAAATAAATAAAATAAATGATTAAATATGTTAGACATTCACACCAATTATCCAGTCCCAAACTAGGCAGAGCCTGTGTTATGGTTATTAGATAACGGATACAGATACTTAAATAAATATATGAACATCCAAGACTTGGGTACAAACATTCATATTCATCAGACGAATATTTGCCCCTAGCGGGATTCGAACTCGCAAACTTCGGCGTGGCAGTACGAGAGCTACCCCGTTCCGCTACGTAAACCCAGCGCCGTAGAGACAATATTCCTATTTCTATTAATTCATGATGAGAGTGCCTAGTATAAAATCTTCCAATTAAAATAATAAGGCAAGTAGTTATTTTGATTACCATAATCACTAATAATCTACAGTGTGACCCAAATAACTGGTAGTTAGGTAAGTGTCGCCGGTCAAAGTTTTGTTAAAAAACCTATGCCTGTAATTTGTTGCTTGAGTTACTTACTTTAATGACTTGTTTTCTAGATGAAATTATAGACAGAAAATTAAAAGTGCTTATGTGACTAATACCACTCGCAATATAGAGCGTTTAGCGATATAAGTCTAGGTGACAGTGGGCCCGATTCTGAAGACACACATTTAAAAATTGACAGTGCTAAAATTGGTTTCGTCTTTATCTTCATAATACTGTGTGACAAGGATAGCAACAGTTTTGGTGCTGTCAAATTTTAACATTGTGCCTTCAGAATTTAGCCCAATACCATGATTTTTTTAAAATAATATACCTCAAAACAATTAGGGGAACAAGATTCTGAATTCTTGTATTTTTTTAAATATTACATACATGCACAATGTTCACGCCTTGGTCCTAGAGAGGGGTAGGCAGAGACGAATTCTCGTCACTTTGCGCGATCCTGACAACCGTCGCAAAGCGACTTTCCTTCGCCCGCTTTTCGCCCCGTGATACCACTTGGCGTGATGTGTTGCGAACAACATCGCTGCCTCCGTGTTGAGACACATTGTGGTACCACGGTTAGCTGGGGAAACAATTATCCACCTCATCAGAGCCCTGCATGACTCGGCAAGGCTATTACTGCTCGGAGTTCGCCCAGCTCCGGGATGTCGGATAAATATTACTACGGTAAAAATAAATTTTACGTCATTTTATTCCTCATAAATTTAATAAATATGACCATTAATCATATTTTTTTAATAACATTTAATAATAAATGCAGTTTGGGCGAAAAACAAAGTAGAATTTGGATTCCAGTCAATTTGGCATGATGGTCTTCTAAACGAAATTAACACTCATTCCCACTAATAACTACACTAAGAATTACACTAACAGTCTTTTAAAATGAGCTTTCTGTGAATCAAAACCGTATTCAGTATAACAACGCATTCAGGGTGCTTTTGGGGCTGCCACGTTTCTGCAGCGCATCAGGATATTCGCGGAGGCGTGCACTGACGATTTTTTAGCAATTATTCGCAAAGGAACCGCGTCCCTGATGCGTCGTGTGAGGGGCAGCTCCAACAGTCTCCTATGCGTTGTTATAAATAAAATTGAGAGTCCTATTATGAGGCACTGGAATCAAACACATGTGTTCGCTTCCGGTGTCACATAAAGAAAATGAGTACTGTTCTTCTCTGTTTAAATATGTTTTATTTATTTATTAATAACATAGATTAAGTTTTAGTATTACTAACAAATTATGGACCTTGTCTGAAATAAATTATAAATTAAAATTAAAAGCTAAGATCTGTATGGTGTCACTTTGTTCTTGTGTGTATGTACACTTTGAACACCTCGAACACTTCTTCGACAGCCTTTACTTTAGACACCAGTTTGTGTTTTGCTCAAACTGCACATTCATTTTTGAATAATTTTAATTAAATTTTTTTACTATTTAAAAAATAACAAGCATTTAAATTTTTGTTTCCCTATAATAGTTTTGAACAGTGTATAAATAAATCCTTATATTCATATAAATATTTCGTATAGACTTACACAAGCCGATTCGTTAATTAGAGAAAAACTTATCAAAGCACTTATAATAATTGTGAAATTACCAAACTTTTGATTCCAATATTTCTGTGCAGTCTTAAGGAGGCTTTAATGAATTTTCAATCGTTCCAAAGCACTGTGAAAGGGCAATCATAACCAACTCTCAAAGGATACCGAAACCACATGAAAGCAACCCACTCGTTGCTGTAGAATACCATAGCAAAACACAGAAGTGCACCAAAGAGAATGCAGTGGTCCTACGAATTGAAACTAGAATAGCTAATAACAGAAAGTGCTTGGAGAAACAATGGGCGGGTTCTAATTGCGAATACCCAATAGGGTTGTCAATGCTATGTTGTATTGAGGGTACAATAACCAACACCTCACATCGGTAAAATTTGACAATGACTATGGGTTGTGTTCGTAATTAATAAAGTTGCGGGATATTTCCATTTTTTTTATTAAATCATTAATTGTAATATGAGATTTTCACTCATTAAATTGGTTTTATCTCTCCTAATAACAACAGCTAATTTCATTCTAAATTGATATAAATCATGTAATTGGCATATGGCAGCCCTGGGTTCCAGACGGGTAGGAATGCAAACGGAATCAAACACAACGCAATCTATGGAGCTCTGGCATTGCAACAACGTCTACAGCATGTAAAGCACAACATTACCTACCAGTGTTATCTTGATAATTTGCAGTCGAGCACAGAGGTCAGAGTTCATATCAACAAAATCATTTAACTTTTTAGAAAAAAGTCACTCAACATAGAATCACGTTTTTTTTTAAATTTTGAATGGATTGTTAAAAAATTATTAAAAAATATTTGCTGTAAAGACTCTATAAGTCCTATTAATATTATAAATGCGAAAGTTTGGATATTTGGATGATTGGATGATTGGATATTTGGATATTTGGATATTTGGATGTTTGGATGTTTATTACTCAATCACGCTTCAACCACTGGACGGATCGTGATGAAACTTGACACAAATATAGGTTAGGTCCTGAAATAGGACATAGGATAGTTTTTATCCCTAGAAAACATCCCATTCCTACTGGAATATATAATCATGTGTGATGTTAATTTGTCCACGCGGACGAAGTCGCGGGCAACAGCTAGTTGTATATATTTTTTTTCTTTTAAGTGAGTACAAACCAATTAAAACAAATTATAAAAGTTACTATACTGTATCTTGATTGTCAATTTAATGATATAGATAAGTTTTGGTCCTTTGGCTCTAGAGGCAATACAATATATTATACTCAATATTGTAATATGTTTAAAATGGCCGACGACGCCACAAGATGTGGGATTACCTTTTACAAGATTTTTTTTAAATCAATTGCAGCCAAACCCCTTAAGTTTAATTAATGCAGAGATTAGACATCCTAACTCAAAAGCACAAAATAAAATAACTCATTAAAAACATTTTGAAAATCAAGCTTTTATTTAAGCCATGTACAAAAACGAATAAAATAAAGATATGCTGAATTATTTGTTTTCAAAAGTTTGTCTCGCGAATATATTAAGAAAATAAATGCTTCTGCAAGTAGGTAACTACCAACCAATCACTGAGTAATGAAATTAATTGGTACCCACCTTTATGAAGTCTTTACGCGCGACAAGCTTATTGAAAAAAAAAAAATCAGCATAAAATATGAAATCAGTTCCAGCGAAAAAGATGTACGTTTTATTCGTCATGGCTTAAATAAAAGCTTGTTTTTTAAAAGGTTTTTAATTATTATTCTATCAGAATGGTGAGCAGTATGAATCATCAGTCTTCCGAATATTCGAACGATTACCCTAAACCTTTACAGTTCCAAAATAAAATTCACATCATTTCAATCTAACAAATGAAACCAATCAAATATCCAATTTATCGACATCAGCAAATACGAATAAAATACATTTGCATTATGCTGTCATAGGGCTTTGAAAATGTGTGGAAAAATTGTGAATATTTTTCAGGTTCGCACTCCATATGCCTGAGTTTGCGTTCGACTCATTCAATTATGCAAAGCTACCATTTGTTAACAGATTTTAGGGTAATTCGGCGAATGTTGACTGGGTTTTATGCTAATCAGCTTAGTGTCCGTTATTTACCGTAGCTACATGCTTACAAACAATTCATGGCATAATGTGCCATTTGCTGATAACGCTGTTTTAAGCAATTAATTGCAGATAGCACTAGCGCATGATATAGAGCTAAATAAAAGTCCTTGTAACCTCGCGTAAATGGTTAATTTGTGCTCATTCAGAACAAATGGTTAAAATATTTATAAAAAAATAATAATTTACTTTGACCAGTGGGAAATTTTCCTAGTGTAAAAGTACCTCGTATTCTAATTATTTCTACATTAGTATATTTTTATGTTTGTGAGTAGTTATGTGGTATGCGTCACGCCAAGTGTTATCACGGGGCGAAAAGCGGGCGAAGGAAAGTCGCTTTGCGACGTTTGTCAGGATCGCGCAAATTGGAGATACATCGTCTCTGCCTATCCCTCTCGGACAAAGGCATGAGCATTATGTATGTATGTATACCTAAGTGCCATAACGTTAAGCTATCGGTATCGACCTCTCAGAATGGCCTTAATGTTTTTGGCTTCACTACACTTGTGAAAGGTAACTTAGTTAGGTGTAACGTAAGGTGTAATTTTGATATCATTTTGTTTCTATATTTGTTTCATTGCAGTCACGACAGAGTGCGCCCCGACATCGAGTCGTCGACACAAAAAGTGAGCAATTTTCTGATAGCCATCTGACACGAAAATGGTTACGTTTGACATGCTATTTATAATTCCATTTGTCATTGTAGGACTGAATGTGCGGTGCGATTTATCAGTAGGCATTACATTACTAATTATTTTTATAGCCTTTAAAATCATTATCAAGATCTATGTTGATGCTTTGTTTTGATAAGTCTCTTGCAAATTATTATAATTATTGTATTTGTAACAAGTTAATAGAAATTTCTTTTATATAAACCATTAGAAAAGGCTGTCTCTAACCAACACATGCATTTTGTAGCAATAAAACTTTTATTATTAAAAGATTTATTTGTGAGTAAACCTAACCTACCTACGTGTAACGTAGTAGTCGAGTCTTAACTAAAAGCAAGACGGCGGAGCAAAGTCGCTTTACTCAGACGGTCCTCTTTGCCTAAGGTATAAGATCAGGGCCATACTCCGTAAGCATTTCGGATAATATCCGTCGATTTAAACATTCAAGTCGTACTTACTAACGGGACATGTGACATATACGAATAAGTATTTGGCGTCCAACTACGATAGTTACATATGTGCTTACAGAGTAGGCTCTCTGGTCATACGCTTATCGAATATAGGTTATGGTTATGAATGAATATATAGTTCGATTTGTCACGTGTGTGTCTTGAAAAGATAGCGTACAAGCAGGCCCCGTCACTGATTGAACTGATTTAACTACCTTCTACTGCTACATGATCACTAACCTACACGTTTGAGAGCGGGACAACGCTACATCAACACACAGTGCTTCTCTTTCTAACCAGCATACTACCCGCCATCGTGCTTGTGAGTGTCGCTTCTTTACATAGTAATATTTAGTATTCTTTGGTACACGTGTGCATGAGTGCGTACATCTGCATCGAAAGCCGTCGGCTATGGTGTCTCGGCAGTTTTGCTTTAAGAGTTGTAACATAGACGAAAGGCTTCAGACGCGCTGAGTATTCTGTTCTCATCTTAGGACGTGCGCAATACACTGAAGTCCATAAGGAAGAACGATGTTTCCGGGTCACGATGGCCTGAGCATAGAATATTTACTATGCGCAGGTCGTGACTTGAGATTAAATTCAATTCAAATATTCTTTATTGTGCACCAAAACATATACATTTTTAAATAAAAACAAAACTTACATTACATTACAGTGATACGAGTATGTTATGTAATGTGTTGGCTTCAATCTTTTAATTTCAAACATTCAAAAGTTGATTTTCAATCTCTGCGTACGATACAGCTACCTACCTACCTCGGTTTTAGATGACATTTATCAATAGTCATGGGCCGTGACTATTCGTAAAGCTCCCAAATTGGTCATGACTCAAGGCCATATTTTAAACATTATTTATCTTTTATAAGGCTTTGAGAATACATTTCCATACAAATAGAGCCCCAGGCATTTCCAAGTATCTATTGAAAGTACACATAAGGCATTGTGTATCTCTTTTACACTCTCATGTGGTTAATTCTGTATTTAATCCTCGCCGCCGGCGTTCATTTCTCTCTAATTACATTGAATATTATATAGCGAAATGATACTAATTTCTATCAGTTGTTCTTGAAGGCCTTTGTGACCGTCTCGGTTATTAAGGCTCAAAGGAATACTCCGGTTTCAAACTCCCAACGCAACAGGACCGGATCGAACGGTTCAGAAGTGGAAATACTAATAACTGTTATAGTACGCCTCAAGCGGCAAAATTTGGAAACTGAGAATGCAGAGATGATGCTTGAACACGACAAGACGTTCTTGCGTTATTTTACTTTTATATATCTCTGTAAAGAACTGTCAAATTTGTACTAAAATTGTTTCGATTTCTTACGCTTGGCGCTTATTATCTAGTTTATAATTTGAATTGCATTACATTAAATTCTTGACTATAACGCTATTTAACTATCATAATTGTAAGAGTTTCATTATTTTAAACGGACTTTTTGAGAAAAATAAATCACTTAATTTTTTTTTTGTAACTTTAATCCATTTCCTTTTTTGGATTGGACAACTGAATTTTATTACATAGTGCCGTAAGCCGCAAGTAATTATATTTGTGGTGATAAAAATAAAATATTATTTTATGCTGGTAACATTGACTGTTGCAATCTTGTCGATCGGCATTTGCTTGAGGCTACTGTGTTCTTTTATAATAAGTGTGTGCAATAATATAATTTCAGTCTATTCTTCACTGCGGTTTTATTTCTAAACTTATAACAATATTTAACGACAGATTATATTTCAAACAAAAACAAGTGTCGCAAAACGATCTCTCTCTTGAAAACACACTAAGACCGCCCCTGTTTACACGAGACAGTACGTACGTGCGATTCAACGGCGCGGAAAAGGCTTTATCGATTTTAAACTACCTTCATGTTGCACTTTGTTAAACTTAGATTGTTATTGGCTTTTTAAAGAGCACGCGCCATTTACTTCGCATCTTATGTGAAGTTTCACCGGTGTGGAAAATGTGCAGTTGCATTTGAATTTATTTCAGATTTAGTTTTTTTTTGTTATTTTAAGTTTGTTCTAGGAATAGACAGATCTCACGCCGTATATTTTAAAGTCGGTAAGAGAGTGACAAATAAGATGGGAATGATAAATAACATATGTTATTTTCATATTAAGTGTCACCATCAGCCGAAATACGTCCACTGCTGAACATAAGCCTCCCCAAAAGAATGCCACTATTGGTAGCTGTCCATTGGGGAATTTTCCATAATCATCACGCTTGGCAGGCGGATTGGTGATCGCAGAAATCATCTGAATATACACAGGTAAATTGGCATATTAAGTACTTATATTGCTTTGACGAAGATGCTTCTCGTGGTCCCACTGCTTCATCCCTCTCCTCCTATTCTTGAAGTTTTCTTTATATCCATCCGGTATTTCCTGTAGTGAGTGGGAACATTCGAATACTCAAACCGACACCAAATGATTGTTGAACCAAATTTTCGCGAAATTGCGACATAAATCAACAATAGCTACGTAAGCCATGGCAACGAGCTTAATATTTAATTACTTCCCCCACAACCGACGTGATTGCATTTCCTGCATGTGACGTTCCTGTTTATTATTTTGCCAATTTGAAACGATATTAAATTCTTGGAAGTGAAACTGGGGCGTATCTCGTTAGAACTATTTTATTAACTGTGAATACAGACAGTCGCTTATAAAAGTTATTAGCCACCTCTAAGGAATATATTGTGTACACGAACACAGAGTCTTGCCTATGCACTTGCAGCCGTTATCTTACATAGTCTAAGAAGAATATAAGAAACTTGCATCTGTTTTCTACTTATTAATCTGGTCTGAAATAAGAGATAATTTATTTATGACCTGTACAACAAGGAATACACAGCATTTTGTTCGAAAGTTGATCCACCATTTCTTAGCAATGGTACAACCTGTTATGTCGGATCCTATTTAATAAAAATATAATTACTTAAGTCACTTGAAAAAGACTTTTAGAACAAATTCAGTGCTGAAATTTCGGTTTGTACTTTTAATACGAGTAAGTAGGGGAACCTCACAATACTACGCCGTTTACTTAGTAACACTAGATCGTCTTTTATATGAGAGTTTGATTATTTCGTTTTTGAAATGTCTTTATTTGTACAAACTAAATAACATTACAAATTAGAGTAATTAATCCTTAGTGTAAATAAAGTTTGCAACTACAGTTAAAAGGCTTAATGCGTCTCGAAACTTTAGAACATTTTGGTAGGTAACTTGTTAATTTAAATTATTTTAATATATGTTTAAATTCATTAAAACAAAAGGAAGTTAGCTTTGTTAAGGTCTTTAAATTTTTTATATATTATATATATATTTTTTATATAATAATAATATATTAGCAATTATATGAGAGTGATAATAATATTAAAGGAAAGGCGTAAGATACTGCCAGAGATTTCTTCAAATGGCCTAATCTCACAATTATTTCACACTACTGACTCCAAAAAAACCAATAGATGAAGCTAGTAATCCTATATTAATACTCATACTCTTTTATTTCAACCTTTTGGGACATGGAAAACTGTAGGCTAAGTCGACATTATTCTGTTTACATTTTTTTCAATTATTTTTTTGTATTTATTTTATACATGGCTGGCGTTAAAAGCTTCTTTTGGAAATACATGGCAAAGAGCGACCAGTTTTTATAACGTTAAATTTCAGATTTTTGTAATCATCTATAAGTATAGGTATTTATTGTCAATTAAAATCCTCAATTCAAGACTCACAAGATTATTTAACGCTTTATAGTTTAAAGGATCATTAAAATTCATTAAGTTTTATATTGGTTAAACACCGAACTCTCATATTTATTAGATTAAGGTTCCAGGTATAGGTTGGGAAAGATTGTGAGGTTAGGCCACTTAAAGAAATCTCTAGCAGCTTACCTATTTCTTTTTTGCTTTAATAACCAATATTTTAGTGACAAGAAGGATTGGACTCGGATTTAATTGTCAATTTACAACAATTTATATTAATTGTGGACTCTTACTAATTAACCCAAACTTTATAAACGTTGCCTTGTTCCGAAAAGTACCTAAATTTTGTTGAATTTAACGATTATTTAACAATTCCGGCGTTCGCTACATCACTTTATTTAATGTGAGTATAAATGATACAAAATCTTATAAAGTATACATGAAATGAGCAATATAAATACAACAACAAATAATAAATACAAAATACCAGCAAACTTAGAAATTAGATGCGTTTATTAACTAAAGGTTTTAAACTCTTTCTACGTGACACAAAGTTGATTGGATATAAATTATGACTTCATTGAAGAACTCTTATCCGCGTAGAGCTCAGGTGCACCGACCGAGAGCATTCAAGACCTTTTCTTGGAATTTTCCCCGAAGACTCGATCCAAACATTTTCACTGAGTCGAGATCCTCTCGAAGCGCTCTTTTGATGCAAAGGAAACTTCGTGAGCTTGAACTCTTTAGCAATTTTATCCAAATCGTCGAATAATTGGTCAGTGAGTTTTATAAATATGTAAATGTTTATGGATATTATCATATGATTGTGTACTGATGTACAAGTATATACGCTCAATCAATGTAGGACAGTGATCTAGTAACTATAACCAGCGGAGTCCATGTTTCTACCTTATGGTATCACTAACGAAGATGCTGCTTGTTGCTAGATCAGGGCGTCTATAGTTTCAAATAGTTGTTGTAGTCGCACTTCAGAACTAATGTATTTTCTTATGTACCTTAACTACTTCCACAGTACAGCATACAGTATTCTACTTTGGGGTCAAGCAGCAAATATATAGACTATTTTTATTTTGCGAAAGAGATCTATTGGGGTGATCTATAATCTGCGTTGTAGAAATTAATTAAGAGAAAAGTTTTAAGAAATTATTCAACAGTTTTGATAATTTTTATGTTCGCAAACACATATCTCTCATTTTGATGTACCTACTGTAAAAATATTTGTTATGATGGTTATGATAACTCCAAAATTATATAAAATAAAAAAATTATCACAATTTAGTTAGACTTACAATTAGTAAGGTTAGTTAATTGTTCACGAGGCTGTGTATACGCTTCTATAACAAACTACCAGAGGAAATCTTAAAAATTGCGGATATTAAGTTTAGGAATCAGCACGTTTAAAATTGCTTTGTAATAAAAAATATTATAAAATAGACAATAATTAAAATTACAAAGAGTTTATGTTGCTTCAGTTTCTCACAATATTTTTAACTGTATACAAACTGTATTTTAAAAGATATGTTGAAGTTTGTTACGCCGTTTTTTTTCACAGCCCTAAAACCTAGGAAGCGGTAGTCGATACAAAAGAGTGATGAATAAATGTACCAAGTATACACTAGTGTGCAATAAAGGATTTTGACTTTGAATCAATGATATTTGAATTAAATTAATTTTCATAACACAGTAGGACTAGCAGTGGTATGAAAATCAATACAATCTGGTTCTAAATTGTTCTGTTTATATGTGCATATTAATATTCCATATGGATGTAAACTCGATCATCATAAAACAGGTGCCGATTTGTTCAGCTGGAGATGGATTATTTGTATTATGGTACATAAAATAAGAATAATGTGTATACACTGACGTAATAACAAAAGTAATTTTTTTTTACTAATGTGTCATCAACCTTTTTCCATACCTCCTTAAAATGTTTCTAATTGTAAATTTTGTTAGTTAAACTAGGTATTTAGTAACTTGGTACAGACAAGGTCATTGATAGACCCATCAAGTTTGAAGAACACCGAACTGTAATTTGATATCCAGAACACACGCAATGAAGTGTTTAATATAATTATGGACTCCAATTATCAAACAGCCAAAGTTGTAAAGACGTCAGCTGGTGAGTTCACCAAGTGAAACGTCATTTCTTTTATTTAAGCTGCTTTTAGATGGCGACATTAGGGCCACGACACGCTTGTCGCCCTTCTATAGCACAAGTTCCGACATTCCGACTTTTATAGACCATCTGCTGCCGAAATAACTGTACCCTATTGCCGCAATTCCTGGTCTTTATCATTATTTTGTGCTTTTATTAATGTGAAATACTATACGATCTGCGACATGATGAGAACTGTATTAGGGTTAGATATAATATAATACGTGGGGCTTTAAAGCTAAAACTTCTCATTTGATTGTGTAGTTGGTTAGATAATAAGTAACATTGTTAATTTGAAGAATAGTTAAGTAAATAAGAGCTTTATACTTATTCAGACAAGTACTATTTCATCCAAAGATATTCAGTGTTAGGGCTATAATGTGGCGAGGATGCTATCGTTCCTCCAAAGGGGGCACACTGTGGTACTACTAAATAGTGTCTTAGTCCTAACAACAGCAGAGCTGTGCTGTCTTTACTGGCACGAAAGCCATTTATTTTTGAGCCTTATGTCCATAATTTTGTATTGGATGGGATTGAATTTGTAGCAGTGATATTTGTATTTAAATTATGATTGTCTTAACGTTAATTTTGATTATACTGTCAGTATTCCTTGGGAAGATAACCTTTGTAGTGAATTGGCGCAGAATGTTCCGTTTACAGAATTTCCCGTTCACAGAATAACTGAAGAACTCATTAAAAGAATTCTCGCCAGAATATTCAGAGTTTTAAACTAAAGGTAAGTCTGGTCATAATATATAACCAGTCTAATTATTTTCCAATAAAAGTGTCTCTAAATTTAGTTATGGAACGTTGCATTTATAAAAAAAATATCGTGCTACACAATTCACTATTATACCTAAATGCGAAATTTTAACCATGAAAATGGATATTCTATCCCAGAATTAGACGAGACGCCCGTATTAATTAATACCGTCCATTAGCATCTCCTCGTCTCAGAACTCTGGGAGAGCTCTATCGTTCTAAATGCAATTAGTAGCGCACCGCGCGACACCGCCCGCGCCCGCTCTCAACCTAAATATGATTCGCGACCTAATAACATTACACCGCCGAGAATTCATAAGAAGTAGTGTAATGAAGTATGAAATGAGATTAAAAAATAATTGAAACTTTTACTCATATTTAAGGTTTTTTTCTTCTGAAATATGATCTAATATGTTTATAGAATACTAGCTGTTGCCCGCGACTTCGTCCGCGTGGACAACTTAACATTACACATTCTTATGTATTACGTGTTACTAAATCCTAAAAGAAATCTATTAATCTGGTTATGCATTAAAAATATTAATATACATAAAAAAACATACTATCCAATTTAGAACCTCCTTTTTTGAAGACGGGTAAAAATTAGCGTTCCGGCGGCGGTTTCGCCCGTTGGACCACAGTTTTTTAGGTTTCCGTAGCCAAATGGGAAAAAACGGAACCCTTATGGATTCGTCATGTCTGTCTGTCTGTCCGTCCGTATGTCACAGCCACTTTATTCCGAAACTATAAGAACTTACTATTGAAACTTGGTAAGTGGATGTATTCTGTGAACCGCATTAAGATTTTCACACAAAAATAGAAAAAAAAAACATTAAATTTTGGGGGTTGCCCAAACGCAATTTTTTTTTTTCATCAAACCCATACGTGTGTGGTATCTATGGATAGATCTTTAAAAATGATATTGAGGTTTCTAATATCATTTATTTCTTAACTGAATAGTTTGCGCGAGAGACACTTCCAAAGTGGTAAAATGTGCGTCCCCCCCCCCCCAATATCCAATTAACTGTACAACAAAATGTCTGTCAAACTGCTGGACATGCCTTCCCCAATGAATGCCACAACGCCCTACAGATCCAGCCGCTTCCGGCCACCATCTTCAGGCCGTCCATACACCTGGCGGCAGGGCGTTCCACCCTGCGCGTGGGATGTCGCGTCCCACTCTAGATCCCGTCTGCCCCAACGGCCGTTCGGTAGTACGACAGATGTGACCTGCCATTTCAGCTTACTAATTCTTTCGGCTATGTCGGTCACCTTCGTTATTCATAGGATCTCCTCATTACGAATCAATCATATCCCTCATAGAGACCCCGAGCATTGCCCTCTCTATAGCTCGCAGAGCCACTTGAATCTTGTGGATCAGGCCCACCATCAGTGTCCACGTCTCCGCGTTGTAATCATGACAGGCAGGACGCACTGATTAAAGATTTTTGTCTTTAAACATTGTGGAATGGGTGACGTAAAGACTTGACGCAGTTTTCCGAATACTGCCCACCCTAACTGGATTCTTCTGTCAGCTTTTGAAATTGATCCTACCCAACTATGTTGTCTGTCCTATGCAGACGTACTCCTGAACAGCTTCGATATTGACATTGTCGACGATCACCGGTCTAATACAGGGCCACTAATTATCGAATAGCGAACTTTTTGTATCGAGACTTGTGGAAATACCTGAAATACATCAGCTAAAATAAATCTATAAATCAGCTTTAAAACATCTCTGTCACTTTCTGTCAAGTTCTTGGATCGACCAGTAATGTTGAACTACACTTTCATACAAATGATATGAAATGAGAGGTCAACTTGTATATCAGCTTCTTGACATTTTATTGAGATATGACTTATACCAGTATGAGGCCCGAACTCAAAGCTATTAAACAGTGAAAACGCCGTCAAATTCTGTTCAGCAGTTTCCAAGATTAGCCCGTACATACATACATACATACAGACAGATAAGAAATTTTTTAATTATATTTTTGGACTCTACTGGTCTTCAGTAACGTCCGGGCAGTGAAATTTTTTTTATAACTTTAATGTACAGATTCGCTTTTCTTTTGTTTTTTCTACTTTTTTATTATATGTATAGATAATTATGACATGGATCTTATGAAAAAAAAATATTAGACTAGGAATATTAGACATCATAAACTAGATATTTTATTTAAACTTAAAAGTTTGGAGTACCTAATGACATTTTGATATTATGGTGATCATCATATACAATGAGATGAGTCATCGTCATAAGCCTATATATTATCAGCCGTTGTGCTAACAATGTTATAGATTTCGAAATTATTTATTTTTTGAAATATACTTTTAGTTCCGCTTATAATTTGCGCTATCGCTTGTGACACAAGCCTTTAGTTAAAAAAAATCTTACAGTCTTCTACAAGTTAGATAGCAGATTTTCGTTGAATTAGTAGTTAATCCTATAAGATGATATCCAGCTCAATTTTTCGTGACCATTTTCATTAGCGATAAGCTCATCTCAATGTTGTGTCGTGCGTACCCTTATAGCGAAACTCACTTGTCAGTTTGTCTGTCCGGCAACTCCAATACTATTAAACTAATGAGTTGAAATTTAGAATGTAACATTTTTCGCCTATGATGACCCGGAAAATTATAAACAATTCATAAAAAAATCAATAATCACTATGTACTACTAGATGGAGCGTTCCAAACAATCGCTCTGTTCAACGCAAGTAGCCACAACTCTTTCACATTCACAATGAAACTTGTGCAGTTACTACGCAGAACATTTAATTATTACTAAATATTAACGCTGCGGTTAAATAATGTCAATACATAGAGTTCGTTGAAAAAAATATATTAAAAGAGAACTAAAAACCCGCACACTGTGTACGACATACATTTTGAGACATTCTGTAAATTATTTTAGAAATGTGTAATGTTTTGCTCAGTAAGCAATATCAACCAAGCAAAGTCAAGCTCAAAGTTCGCGACAAGTCTTAGCTGTGGTCCTGTATCGGGTCTACTGCAAATTATTAGCGCACTCGATGGCCTGTGACTTGATCATTGCACTCAAGCGCCAGAGGTCGTGGCTTCGATTTCCACCGGGGACAGACGACTTTGTACAATCTGTACAAGATGGTCCCGGTCTAGATGTTATATCTGTGAATTGTCCTTGTTTAATTTCCATAGCCCAGGCGAAAATCCTAGTTTGGTATCAGACAAGTGTTATGTATGTATGTATAATGTATCATATATACCTCTTCATATTTATCTTTTCCCCTCTTTTTGTTATATTGTTTTAAGACATATGTAGGTACTTAAATGTCTTAAATATCCTACGCATTAAGCTGTAAAACGAGTGTAGTTAACCGAGTAAGATTCTCTCCAGCTCAATGGGTCGTGACAAGTCTGAGCAGCGGTGCCAGCGTCTCGGTGTCAGGTCTAGCGCAAATTATTAGCGCAACTTTAACCCTCCCCCCTTCTGTTGCGCCCGCGCCCGCGTCCGGCTCGCTCGACTCTCTCTCAATAGATTCATTAAGATACTAACGAGATCTTCCAAAGAGAATTACGAATGCTTTGTTTCGTTAAATGCGATTTATTTCGTTTGCTACACAAATGTTTCACTGTCGCTTTCAACGAATGTATTGAGTGTAAACATTGTGTCAAGTAAGATAGAAGAACTTAATACCTATTAGAGAACTTACAGAGAAATAAGACCCACATTGAGTTCTTGAACCACCAAACGTTATTGTCTTTTCTGCATCATCTACATCTCATAAATTCATATGTCTATCATTAACACTATATTCGTATGAAACACAAATCTTTTTCTACTAAAAGTGTTTTAATGTGGTATTTAACTATTGATTTTGTAAATAAACCTAAATTTTAATTTTTGGTCATAAAATTTCACAACATGATTTAGCTAACCGATCACCGCTGGGGTAAACGGGTTCTCGAGTGAAGACCGCGACTGGACAAGCGTATGTGGGACGCCCCCTGGATAGATGGAGCGACGATCTATGTAAGGCGGCTGGCAGTGACTAGATGAGAAGAACCGAGGATCGGGGTCAGTGGCGCACCTTGGGAGAGACCTATCTCCAGCAGTGGACTCTTTCAGGCTGATGATGATGATTTAGCTAAGATCACGCTACATAGTAAATACAATGAAAGTGCAGGTCAAAGTATAAATATTTATAATTATACTGTAATGTAACGTGACAAACGACAGAAACGAATTTAACTTACATACTTAACATAAAAACACTCACGATCGAAATTCAAAGGCTTAAGTTAATGTTTACAACCATAAAATTTATGTCGCATCAACATGTCCAAATATGGTATGCAAATGTGGACGTTAAACACCTTTATTGTAGCAGTAAAGGCAAATCGATTGGAAGCAAGTCTACGTCGCTCAAATTACGCATTTCTGGGGAGAGGATATTTTTCAAGCCGACTGCAACGTCGCGATAAGCGCCATCGAAAATGTGACCGAATTTCAATCAAATTTATGAGTTATAATAATGATTATAGGTACTTTATCTGCGCTCCGCATAAAATTTGCAATTTGACTGAAAAGGTGAACTCTACCGTAACAAATTCGTTGGCAATCGTAAGGCGGCGATAACAATTCGGAGAATTAATCTCTGAGCCAAAAAAAAAAATGATTTCTGAGGGGGAATTCTATATGAAATGACAAAGAAACGATTGGTGACTGATGCAGTTATATTAGCATTAGTTTTTTTTTATAATAATCAACTTTAATAAGTAAGTCATCATCATGTCAGCCCTAGAAAATAATAATAATAAAATCATTTATTCATCTCTCCAAAAAATTTAATACAATAACTCCGCCAAACTGTACAATACACTTTGTTGGCAGAAATTACTCTCTTACTTTATACACATCTATGGCAAGCAATACTAAATATCATTACGCAATGGTGAATAGCAAAGTAAATTACAAATAGAAAGAGTTTACTAGATATTTCTTATATTTAATTCTGAAAGTGTCACGTCCACTGCTGGACATGCGCCTTCTCCAGTGAACGCCACCACACCTGGTGGTTAAATAGGTAAGTACATAAATAATATTTATACCGGTCCCCCCAAATATGTAGTATTTAGGGTTTGAAAAAAACTTATGTTAGGTAGATATTTAAATAAGGTAGAAACACTAAATTTAGTTTAATATATCGTAGTTTAAACTGCATAAAGTTTTATAATGCTCAAATTAGCAACACTATCATACAGTAAATTTATTTATCTTCCATTAGACCTACAAAAATTGCATTATATTTATCCATTACAATTTCCTATAGTTCCATTATTGTTTATCTATGACATTTTATTAAAATAAATACAGATGCAATCGAAGTCGTCAGATGCAATAAGTTACTATGGCACTTAGTAAAAGTCACCAAATGAAATCTTTGTTCTCTGCCCCCCACAGGGCTGGACCGCTCGCAGCGATTGAAATTTAAAATATTGTACCCTTTGCCATTATGCGAGCTTATTCACCCTTGAAATATCCCTAGGGGGCGCCAGGTACAACGATTGGGGAAAATATTTTACACTTGTTACTAAGGATGTCGCTTTCAAATCCGCCATTACGCCCTCCTAATTGCAAGACGCTTTCAAACTTATCTTCCTAGCATAAAGTTTAAAATGGAATGGAAACAGAAGTCATTTTACGGGAATATTTATGAAAGCGCTTAATTAGTGTGTCGAGAATGAAAAATTGTTATTGAAACCCAGCTGATTGAACTGGCAATTCATAACTATGTCATTTTGGATGCGCCGCTCATGAAAATGCTATTAATCACAGTCCAGTATCTCGTCAACGCTTTTAGTAGAATGATACCTACGCGATACGTGATTCTGCAATTTGTATTTGAGTGGATCTATTCTGAAGAATTCTGTTTTCATTTTAAATGAACATCGAGGTTTTATGAACATTCCTTTTAACGCAACTTTAAAATGAATAACTATTTTAACTGTGTGATATTAAATAATTAATATGTTAGTTAGCTAATATAAATTGTGCAAAAGATGTTTAGCTTTCCTTACCTTTAGCTTTCGAGTCCAACGACCAAACCAGTAAACCAATGATTCCAATTCTTTATGTAACATTTTTCATACTTACTTGGTTGTCAAAACAAAACCTAGATGACCTGATGGAATTTTCATTCTAATGATTACTATACTTAAGACAACACAACCAAGTCCTTTTCAAATGTTAGATGTGATCAATTCTTCCTTACTTAGTTTAAATAACTCAATTAATTTAAATAATTTCATTTTTAGTTTTTCTATACCTGCCTACCATGTCGGTTTAGATCAACAATCCCTGCGAATAAAATAAAGGAAAAAATTAAATAACGCATAGACTGCGTACAGACTACGCCCGCATTACTACAGATTAAGTCCAGCCCACTGGACCGAATACCAACGTTTACTTGATAAAATAAATTTGAACAAAACAAACGCAACCGTGTTGCGGCAATATGAATTCACCTCTCTGAAGTTGTGCTAAGCGGCATGGAAGTGGAAAAATGGAGGCCGGAAATAGGCTAATATGAGAATACATGGCATTCCTGGAGGTGAGCATTTGTCGCTAATACGCTGCAGGTTCAGCCCATTGGGTAGTAATAAATATGGAATTTTTAAACTGGAGAATTATGTTCATAAATTTTTTTGATATTTTTTTAATAAAGTTCAGGAAGTTAAGTTACGTTATCTAAGTTAGATTATGAGCAAGGATCGGAATAAGGAAGTGCCATGTATGTACTTGCGATGAAAATATAGCGCATTGGACATTCCTTTTCACGGGATGTAATTAACTGTCGTATTGAAAATCCCGGGAATCTTAAATAAGTAGTAAAACTTAATTAATATGTGTAAACTATTTTTGATTTCTTTTAAAGATAAGCTCGCCAACATTCATTACCGTATTTAGTTCTAAAATGTGCAATAAAGAATACCAAAAAATAGTTAAGTTTTTAAAAGGTCATGTAAAGTCTTAACAGAACTCACAAACTGCTCTCCTGCAGCCTTAGACTCGTCGAAGAATTATTTCCCTTTTTGTGTTTTGCTACAATGTGGTATTCAACGCCAACACGGCAAAAAAATTCACATAAATTTAAAAGTTGTAAATGAGTGTAATTTAGTCACTAGAACCTATATACTAGTGTACATAAGTACTAATACTATGCACTAATACAAACACAGTCACCAACTAGGTACTTTTCAGTTTTAAGAATGTTTTAAGACAATCATAATATTATCAATCGCGTATTAAATATTACAATCTCGTTGTGCATTCTAATTTTTCCTGCTCACCCGTTTATTTCTAAGCGGCATAAGTTTTCGGAACCTTCAAAAGCTTTTCCATCAGCGTGCTAAGCCGTCGATAATGATGCTCAGAATTAGAGTTACACTTTCATTAAGTTTTCTAGTCCACAAACCTTGTTTTCCATCCCTCCACCCCTAATCTCGAAAGACAAGGAGGCATAATACTTTTGTATGTCAAAGAAAAGGATAGATGATACTCCGTCCCCGCACTTGATCCTATTTATCATGCGCGGGACTTATTAAAGCGACCACGCGTGTTGTTGCTTTAAAGTTTAAAGTAGATGAAAACTTGGAGTAGAATTCGTAAAGTATTATTTATCAAGTCAAGACACATTATGCTTCAGATGTTGAGGGACTTAAAATAATTTGTTTTTGTCTTTTATATGATTCATATCATATTCTATATGACTTCATTCAAAAGACACATTTTAGCTCTGTATTTTATCCAAGTTAGAACTCCTCAGAAAAAGCTTATTTTTAAAATATCCCCTGAGAGATTTAAAGTCTGGATGGTGGAGGTTTTATACATTCAAATACCACTATCGGATCTCAACCAAATCATTTTCTAGCAGAGAAGCAAGACCAAAGAATTTCTGTTGCCTGAATATTGTATCGGTAAAATGTTTATTGCTAACTACTGCAATGAGCTTTTCATTTAAATTGTTTACTTACGATTATTTAGTAAGTTCTCATTATCTAAGTTTATTTACACATATGCGAACATCCATTAATTTCGATTTCCTTCATAACTATACAATGAGTAAACATAGTCGCTAATGCAAAGAAGATTAACTTAACAATTTAAGTTCGACTCGATACCCTCCAATGTCCAACAGATTGCAGTTTCTATTCATATGTAGATTGCAACAAAAAATCCAATAAACAAGACACAGGGCACTCAGATCTCCCCTCCCATCATTATTGAAAAGAATGTTAACATAGCAGGCGGCTTATCCTGGGGTCGTTTTACCAAAAGAGTTGAACTAACGAATGGTCGCCCTACCGCGGTGCTAGGCTCTCGTTACGCTTGACACTTCAATTCGGCTTAAATTTAGTTAGGAATTTAAATTCACCGATGGAGTTCGTCTATCTGTAGCTGTGAAAGTTTTTATAGCAACAGTCTCTATTGAGCAGAATTTGTGGATTTATTTCGTTTCTGCGTAAAAAATATGCGTCAAGCGTAACTTCTATAAAGTTACGCTTGACGCTTCCATTCAATAAAAAAATTATAGGAATTAAATTTAAACGATGGAGTTTGTATATCTGCGGCTTTGGAAACTTCTATAACGATCTATTTGTGTAGATCTTTTTTTCGTTTCGCCATTATAACGCCTATAACTAGCGCGGCAGTTTTGAAAAGGTTGAATGTTGTTTAGAACTCCTTAGAATAGTTTAGTCCAAATTACAAGAATAGTTCCTTTCAATTTTAAATGTTAAACTTTGTATTTCGATGTGTCAGCTCACTAGCTTATTACAAAGTTTAATGTCATTTAACTGTCAAACTGCATAAGTCTGATTAGCTTTACCTCTTTAAGTTGATTTCAAATTAACTGCTGAGAATAAATTAACGGTGTTACATTTCTAATAATGTTATCTACTGTGTTTATTAGAGTCTTCATTTGCACCCTCAAATTAAACAACTAGACGTATGTTCTTTCCGCGTACAATAACATGCGAATTGTCACTAGAGCGTGACGCGCGTGGCTCCCGACGAGTACCAACCGGGGCAGACCGGGGTAAAACAGGGCAAACCGGGGCAATTCGCGTCGACTGTATTAGTTCCGGACACATGCATCTCTTAATGGGGATTGTTGTTATAGTAAGGGAAACAGACTAGCACTTGAAGTCTTAATTTAAATTTGAAATTGCTTTAATGCAGGTTTGAAAGAGGAAGTCAAGTTTCGACTATAACCGGAGAATTCACAATATCTTATCCGAATACTGATACTGTACCTAAAGTAAATAAAAAAAGTATCTACCTATTCATAAAACCTGTATGTATAACTAGCTATCATCAGCTGTTACATTCCTCGTAGATTATCGAGTATAGGAATACGGGAAATGTAAATTTCTAAAATTCACTAATGGCTGCCCTGTACTACCCGCAGCACGACAGAATGCTATCTAAATTTCATACCATTTTCCGTGTTCTGTACGTTTGATGAGCCAGTGATTGCATCAGAACTAGTTAGTTATAAAACGGACGTACCTACCTATAGTACGTGTAGATTTAACAGCGAGACGAAACGACTATATTGTTATTTTAGGTTTTGAATAGGAACTTGCGTCACCTGTCAATTTAGAAACATTTTGAGAGGAAAACCTCTTAATATGGCCAGGTACAGGCTAAAATTCAGTTGGCTGGAACTCTGCCATTTTCTTGGCCGCGCGCGAGTGATGACATTATACCACCTCGATTTTTTGAAGGCGATGGATAGAGGGGATCGTGCCAAGCAAATTTGTAAAAAAAAAAATTTCATTTCATTATAACAACCCAATTTTATTTATGGCGTTGGATACATGGCATTATAGCTTCGTTATCAAAGTTGCTTGCTACAATCCTTTCTAGCCAATGCCATAAAAAAATTATGCCACATTACCGCCCCTTTGGTAGGTACACCAAGCACCGGGCAGGACTTTTGTGTCTCTTTAGAAGGTAAATATGGGCGTCGGTGTTGGTTATTATTTATTTCAATACCATAAATAGCAGATGATGAAGACAATAATAACAAATTTAAAACAAATAAATGAATATATTTTGTTGATTTTAAAGACTAATTAAAATTTATACTAAAGGACATGGTTTGGTTTTGTATAGCTATTGAATGCCTTTTCAAAATCGTCAAAGTAGAAGGCACTTTGCGCACCCTGTCGGATATCTTCAAATGCTCTCACCCAATTTATATTCCCGCCACCAAATTACTCGAATCTCCGTAGAATTAAACACTGGAACCCTTCAACCTTTAGCTAAGGTCTCAGCCATTCGCAACACAATACGTACAAAGTTACACAGACGGAATGACCAGCAGACAAAGACAAAGTGTAGTCATCAATATAGCAGCGTTTAGTTCAGTCTGAATGCCGCCAGGGGCACCGAGCACCGCATTAGTGGCAGATTAATATACTCGTATTGGCTCGTCCCTCACTAGGGTTATTGGAAGTCTTTCGATACACGCGATGCCTATTTGACTTGGCTCGCTCTGTTGAATTCAGTTTCCTGATTTTGGCAGTGGCCGAATATATTTTTAGACAAATCAGTCACGTACGTTTATGTAATATGTGTTTGTTTATACGTTTTTCTTTTATTGTATGATCATTTTGGTGTAGATTACGTAGCGTGTTTCCTCGTGGTTTTATTACGTTGACCCACCGCGCAGTGGAACCGCGACGAAAAGTGTTTTACTTTCTTCATGGACGACATTTCTTTAAGCTGTTGAATAGGCCTGAATAGGCTGCCTGTCGAGCCTAGTCAGTTAGATGGAACGATGGTGAGCTCAGCACAGGCATGAAATCTAGTACTGCAATGACCAACACGCTTGTCCAGAATGATCCTGATAGAGCATTTCTGCCGCATGTCCAACGTGAACAAACACAGATAATTATTGACAGGCTGATGATTGATAATGATTAAACCAAGCCTTAAAATTAATTTACGTATAGTTGTTACAAGTTACGGTTCGTTTGGTCGTATCAGATGGTTTCGTTAAATCAATTTAATTTGATTGTCCGAATTGTTGATGTAAATTACACCTATCTACCAATGATGTTTGATATTTTAATGACTAAAGTACCTAATAATAGAGGTGAATATGTAAAAGTTACGTTTAAATTGTCTTATAAGTAGTTAAGTGGTAGGTATAGTATAGTGAAAATAATTACTGAAGTCAATTTTATTGATTTTCTAAATACATTCATGCAAGTTAATGCACGTGTAACAGTGCACCTGACTTGGTAATGACATTTTTCACACATGTTGATGATAATGCATTTTACATTTTTATTACACAGTTCTTGAATGACATTATTAATACTGGTGGAAATGTATGCGGAGATCTCGTGGAAATAATCAGCTGTGAAGTCAAAGGAATCACTAGGAAGAAAATCAATCTGACTGATAAAAAACTAGACAGAATGTTTGAAACCTTGCCTATTTGCATGAGGCTTTGCCTAAGAGGTTGACGGATAGATGGTCCATTTTATTACAGGTCTATCACGAAATATCAAATAAATATTGTATTGCAAAATGTCTTTTAGTAACGCATAAATGACTATCACTACAATTCGTAGGTACCCCTGCTAAAAGAACGTCGTATCTTTCATACTAAATGAAAGTATAAATAAAAATGATGAACAAAAACTTCTTTTATAGGTTGAAGGTTGAATTATATCAATCTCTTTTACTTTTATTCTTATAACTTAGTGTTTTACCACGGCGTGGTATTATTATAAGTATTACTTTTTTAAATAAAACAAGGATGGGAACCAACATTTACGCCTTGGAATAGGTATATGTCCAGCAGTGGACTCTTGCAGACTGATGATGATGAAAAAAAGGTGATTACCTTAAATTTCATCATCATCAGCCTGCAAGAGTCCACTTTTAATCGCAATTGATTTGTGATTGATTAATCAGAAATCAATTGCGATTAAAGTTCAGTGAACCAGATCGAACTAGATCGGTAGTTTATTCTAGTGTTACGTACTTTAGTAAGAATGTAATTTAAGAGATAGCAACAAATAGCGGCCATCAATAGGGCACAAGTTCCCCAACAAATATCCGGGGCACGAACAACACGTATTAGGACTAGATAATTTACTGCCGACCTCTTCTACTTTACTGTCGCACTTACCAATCTACAAATTGCTTCTCTTTTATATTATTAGTATATCGCTGTCTTGTTTCTACCTAATTTAATTTTTATAATACGTCTGAGGAAGGAACTACAGCTAGAGGTCGTCCTAGGAGGACGTTCAAGAATCAAATCAATGACAAAAAGGCAGTGAGAAGAATAAAAATAGGTGTATGAAAAGGTTCATGAATGTGAGCGAGGCTAGGGAGGTGTCAGTGGCGATCCATCGTCTCTGCCCATGCTTCTGGGACCAAGGCGTCAGCATTATGTATGAATGAAATAGGTACCTACGTCTCCTTTCTCCTTGTACATAGTCAACTTACATTACTAATAATGTACCAAGAAAAATATTTCATCTTATTAAATCTAATTAAGGAGTCGGAATTTTTCAATCCGAGTACATAATCGTTGTATTATAGCTGGTACTGCGGTCGCCTTATACATTCACGAGGTCGATAGTTCAAAAACGGGCACGTTCCTACTAATGAATTTGTCCCTAATGAACGCCACCACACTTGCCCTGTGGTTTCCGGTAGAGTCGAATAGGACCACTCCAACTCTTCCCGTGGATGTCGTACAAGGCGACTAAGGGAATAAGTACATTATAAAACATCAATCAGGCCTCCCCAACCCGTCTGGCCAGCGCGGGGAGTGTAGGCCAAATCCTCCGTCTGTGTCCGGCAGATGAGAGAGGGTTGTGCTCCTGCAGTGGAGACAAAAATAACCTGATGATGATGATGATACTCGGTCCTTTGCCTTCCGCATACAGCCGCTTCCGGCCACCTTCTTTAGGTCATCGGTCCATCTGGCGCAGGCGTCTGAGCCTGCTCGTGCCGATCTGCGGCCTCCACTCCAAAAAACTCGTCAGCCGCAACAGCCACCATTACTATTATCATAAAAAAAATCCACTAAAAACTCCCTCAAAATTAATAATTAGGTAACCTGTAAAATTAAATTCTACGAGTGCTCAGTGGACTAATTCAAACATAAAGTAAAATGATTATGATCAGAGTTGCAGAGTTTTTGCCGGCCCATGAAAGGGTGCTTCCTATCTCGTACCATCACTAACCTAATTAGAGTGAAGCTCCAGGATTACTCCTTAGATTTGCACTTAGATATAATATTTAAAGAAATTAACTGGATAATTCATGTAATGGACATAGGGTATTATAATTAATTACTAGGGGCATTAAAGGTTACTGCTAAGTCGCAGTCACTTAATTTTTTGCCGTATAAACTTTGCTCTCAATCGGATCGCTAGGCATGAGGTCTTTATCGCTGGGCCCCATAAAGGACACTACGATGTTGTCTTTAAGAGAAATACGACTACAATAGCAGAGAATATAAATATTACTACGTAAATAAGCGACACGTCGCCCACAAAACAGAGCACGGCTGGCAGCACGCCCGTGTACGGGCAGGCTGGCGCGCCTGTAATAGTAGTAGGAAAATAAAGTTCGCTTCTACAATACAATTTTACATTACAGTAAAAAAATTATCATAATCACTATTTGAACTTAGTGAAGCCAATTTTTGTGCACTATAAATATTAAACGCTTTCAAACTACCCCTTTGTAAAAAAATAGATTTTATCAAAAATAGTTCACAGTCAAAGTCAAAATCATATTGCATATGAGTATACTTCATACATTTATACATGTCATTTTTTTATCGACCACCGCTTCCTAGGTGCTAGCGCTGTGAAGAAGAAACGGCGCAGCAAACTTCACGCAACACATATTTTCTTCACACGGTATCATGAATTAATAATTATTTAGTACCTACTGACTGCAGACGCACGTACTGACACTGGTTTTCTACAACCAAATCTATATAGGTGGTTACAAATGTTTAACTGTAGTTTTATTTACAGAAATCCGAGACGGAACAGACTTTGTTGATTCGAATTCGTCAACCATCAAAATACGGGTAGTGAAAACTCGGAACGTTTTCCAATGTCGTTTGTGCACTGCCGATCAACAAATCCGAGCCGAATATTGTATTCTAACATGAGCTTTATTCTCTTACTAATATAAAGTTCATATTAGTATTTTGGTATTGGTATTATATCTTCGTATCTTATCTTACTTCTTACTTAATATTATAAATGCGGAAGTTTGGAGGTTTGGATATTTGGATGTTTGCTAACTCTATCACGCTTAAATCACTGGACGAATCGGGATGAAACTTGGCACACATATAGGTTAGGTCCTGGAATAGGACATAGGATAGTTTTTATCCTAAAAAGACATCTCTTTCCCACGGGAAATACATAATAATTTGTGATGTTAAGTTGTCGGACGAAGTCGCGGGCAATAGCTAGTATTTATATATATTAGGTAGTACTAAAGTTACCACATAACATAAATATTTTCAATATGTTTTTGTTGTTTGTTTGATATTATGTCCCGACGTAAAGATATTCGGAGTTCGAATGATTGAACTCAGAAATACACAATCGCACCTAAAAATAGTTATATTGCTATTCTTACCGTATTTTGACGATATCAGAACAAGCCCAGTGCCCTAGCGCCCATACTACTCGTATTATGGGACTCCATCAAAACAGTGAAATATTAACTAGGTAGGGTATGGGGTAATTTGTTTTCCGATTCATTTATCCTGTTTAAAAATTAACTGAAGCAGGTACCTACAGAGTTTTTAATCTTAAGTTAGTGTTAAACTTACATCAAGTTCAATCCAGTTAAAAGGGTTATCGAAAATGTTTAAACATCCTTTTAAAATTTTAGCGCCGCGACGCAGCGCTCTAGACATTTTATTTATTAATATAATTAACTTTGGAGGTATCGGACTTTCTACTTAACGGGTGTTTAAAAATTTAGCGTCAGTTCCCCGGACGGAGTTTGTTGGCGCCCCCCGAGCTTTCACTCTTAATTATTACTTTGGGAAAATTAAGACTGTCGTTTAGCCCGGAGTGCCCACCCGCCCGGCTGAAGGTTGCACCTCTCTCCATTTATCTAAATGTACTTTATCTTGCCGAGGGCGCAACTTTCTCGCGATGTGTGGAGTCGCTATAGCAGAAATTGTTATTCTCGAATAAAATTTTATTACGTACTTTAAAGAATCTAAAATCCCTCGTAAGTTAAGTACTGATAATGTTTATGACCTTTCTCTTTCTTATTGTAGTGAAAATATATATTTTAGCGATATCGCTAGAAAAAGTACATGTAGACTGTAAGCTGTAAGCCTGAAGGCGATTTGAGTATTTTCTATTATCTTATGAAATAGAGAAATATAAAGATACAGTTACCTAAGTACATGTTTAAAAATGATTTAATGATGTATTTAATAATAATATGTTTAATATTAGTCTAACGCACTGAAATTAACATTGCCGCACATTTCATTCTGAATGTCAACTCTTTTTTCTCTGTGCCTCGGTCTACCGTGGTGCCTGCCGGAAATTTAACTAATCGTGTTGTAATAAATAAACCGTATTTTAAATATGGTTTACTATCATACCATAACATTTCGGTCCGAAGAAGGAATGCGAAGGCGCATGTGAAGTACACCAACTCGCAACGATGGTAGATAATGGCCCTGTAGTGTACCTACCTAAGTATAGCATTGAGTAGGTTAAGTCTGTAAGCAACTATTGGTATAAAAATAGTTGTAACTAGGCATAAAGTAGTTTAGCTGTAGAAAATATATTTCATAATAAGTCGACTGTCATATGAAAACAAGCGCATTTGCTTCTCGAAAATAATGTAAATAATAGATGGTGTTCCGAAGCGAAGCGCAAACTTTACATGGTAATACGAAACTATTTTTGCTGCTGGCTGATGACCCGTTTATGTAGGTACATGTTACTGAAACGCAAATAGCGTTGGTTTTCGAACATGGACTATTTTCATTGATGACTACCTCCTCCTCTCTTTAACACCACATAGCTATCCTAGGCCAGAAGTAATAAGGAACTTGAGCAGAAGCTCGTGCGAACATACCTATAATTAAAACTGTTTTTAGTTGTTGCTGTAAAATTTGAAGCGCAAATGGCAATTCTACGGCTTCCCTGTCCTGTATTACTTGCTTCAGAGTAATGACGCAGACTAGGCACTACGCGTTAAGTACATTACCTATTGTAAGTGTTCTCTGAGCGGCTGTGTGTAGAACGAGCCACAGATCTGAGAGACGCTTTCGCTCTAATTATGAGCCTTGTCACTTACCTACACCTAAATGTATTCTATTAGACGGTGGAACATAAGGTAGGGTTGGATGTCGGAATTACTTTGGAGTCTTAGTTATATTAATATTATGTGATATTTTAATTAGAAATGATGTCTAACTGAGATCTATTAGAATTACTTGAAAATCCGTTTTAAATTGCTTGTGTTATAATTCCATATTTTATTTTTTAACGTTAGGTTACAGAATAAGTAATACTTAGTACAAATACTGAAGGCGCGCCCTCTCTAAAGAAGCTTGTTCAATTCTCATAAACGTACCTAAAACAGTCAATGCAAGCCAAATTGATTCCTAAGCGCATTGAAGAAAGTACATGTTCAGTTGAACCGCTACATCAGGCACACATTGATAGCCGTAGTACCCCGGCAATCGGGGCCACGCCGATATATATATTTCTTCCCAAACCAATAAGTAGTCATACGAAATCGAACGCTGTTTGCGTCTCGGCAAGTCTCGGTAACTTGTATATAAAAAGGTCATTAGTAGCAAAAACTGGTTTGTATTACCATGTAAACTTTGCGCTCCACTTCGGAACACCATCTATTATTTATTTTGTTTTCGAGACGCAAATACGTTGGTTCTCATATGAACTATATTGAAAAGGAATAAAATATAGGTGTTTATTTTTATACCTAAAGTACTGAGTAAACTAGACCTGGTTATGAAGGAACCTAACCAGGATACTTAGGAAAGTATGTTAAATACCTACTATGTTTATTATACCTTGATTAAACCCTGTGCCTTTTGCCTTTTTAGGGTTCCGTAGCCAAATGGCAAAAACGGAACCCTTATGGATTCGTCATGTCTGTCTGTCTGTCCGTCCGTATGTCACAGCCACTTTATTCCGAAACTATAAGAACCATACTGTTGAAACTTGGTAAGTAGATGTATTCTGTGAACCGCATTAAGATTTTCATACAAAAATAAAAAAATTTGGGGGTACTTAGAACTGAAACTCAAAAATTTTTTTTTCATCAATCCCTTATTATTTTCATACGTGTGGGGTCTATGGATAGGTCTTCAAAAATGATATTAAGGTTTCTCATATCATTTTTTTCTAAACTGAATAGTTGCGCAAACTATTCAGTTTGTGCAACTATTCGAGACTATTAGAGACACTTCCAAAGTTGTAAAATGTGTGTCCCCCCCCCTATAACTTCTAAAATAAGAGAATGATAAAACTAAAAAAATCATATGATGTACATTGCCATGCAAACTTCCACTTAAAATTGGTTTGAACGAGATCTAGTAAGTAGTTTTTTTTAATACGTCATAAATCGTAAACCACAATACTATTATTAAAACATCGATCAAAGTTACAACGAACTACTATAACTTTTATATTATGTTACTTGCTGCTACGGAACCCTTCATGGGGGAGTCCGACTCGCACTTGGCCGCTTTTTTTACACTAGCTTCTGCCCGCATAATTGAAGTTTTCGTCTTAAATCGTTTCTGCTGGGCTTCCGTTTTGTGTCAGAGGGTATAATTTGGCACGTATATCTTATCTTGATAAGACACGTAGTAAATAAATATACGTACAGCCACAACGCACAACTTTCACACTAATCGACTTAACGAATTTTACCGGAAAAAATGTCTATTTTTTTATTTTTATATTCTGAACAAAGATTAGGTTTCCGCAATAATAAATGTTGTTAAAGGCATCTTCTGGGTAAGTGCGCTCCACCTTAGGCCTCATCGTCACTTACCATCAGATGAGATTGAGGTCAAGCAGAAACCTATTATGAATAAAAAAAAACTAAAAACGTGTGTTGTTTTTGTGTTTAGGTGCAATATAAAAGAACTCCAGAAGGAAGCCGAGAAAGCATACAGCTCCACGTAATTTAAAATAAAACACTTTCCATAAATGGCATTTATAATGTAACGTCATGTCACCTGTCGCAAAGTTCTAAAATAAAATATTTGTATTTTTAAGGTTCTGTCAAAACGGATACCCTTATAGCATAGAATACCTAATAATACTACCTTATAGCGTAGCTTATCGGTCTATCTGTGGATCTTTCACATAACTCAAAAACTACTGGATCGATTGCTTTGAAATTTCGTGTGTACAATTGCCTGGCCAAATAGGAAACTTAAGAAAATTTCAGGGAAAAAATATATTTTTCAAAGTATTAAATTAAAACTAATTAAATTGACGGAACGTGTGTGTATGCCTTGCATATATTACAGGCTCTGTGTAAACTCATCTTTACACGCGTGTACGTAATTATAAGAGACGCGATGAAGGAACGTGACATAAACGTAATCATGTTACCTACGTCTAAATCTCCTGTCAACTTAGTTATTTATATTATTATTGAGTCCTAAATTTAGACTTAATTTTAAAGTAAGGTTAAAGTAAAGTAAAATATGGAGTAAGTTAAAAGTATTTTACTATTGGAGGGCAAGATTGACTTTATATTAAGTGTTTTCGCACCCCTGACATTAGAACTAAAATGTATGGTCCGAGGGTAAAAGTGTAATTGCCTACAGTCGTATGCGTAGATATTGAGTCAAAATAAGCTAGGGTTGTCACGTCATTTCGTCACAGCCGCAAAGAAGGACTATCGCATTTAGTCTTTTCTGCCTCGCAATATTTAGGTACGTTTTAAATTTAAAAGTAATAACTTAATTTTATGAAATCTAAACGTATAATAAAATGATTTTTTATAAAAGTTGTGAGTCTAATTTTCTTTATCGTTGTGTTGATTCACTGATACCTCTGTAGTTAAATAAAATCTGCTGTTTTAACCTTTTTGCATAAAATCTGTAAAATGTGCTTTTACTAAGCATAATAATAATAATAAATCGTTTATTATCAGTTTATCAGGCAACTTGGCCCATAGATAAATACCTTAACCTAGAAATACATACATTATTATAACCTTAATTAACAGAGTTCATCTCACTATTTTTGAGATCTAGTCTTTGAATCCCTAAAACGTCTAAACACTAGTCCCTCAGGCCAGAAGTAGGGACTGAGGAATATACCCTGGTGTTTTGTGGGAACCCGGAGTCTACAGACCTTAAAGTTATTAGTGCTAGTAGACTCACAACATTCGACCCTGATTCGTTCCTCAGTCCAACCCATAATCCTCGTCCGGATGTGTTGCATCACATCCTCTATTGATGTTGCTGCATCCAGATTTGAGAGGTAAATAGGTGTCATCGGTGTTGCCGCCTTTAGGTTACTCGAGGCTGCAGGGACGGGGCCGCGTTTGTTAACTAAACTTTCATACACGCCCAACAACACTAGTATGGCTCAGCAAAGCTTTTTCGTCACGCGAGTTCCTTACCGACGGTAACCAATCGGTAACTAATTTGCGGGGGAAGCCTGACCGGGCGGGAGGCATGGTGTACATATAGTACTCATCTATAATATGGTGTTTTACCATTCACCCACTGTATTTATTAAATCATCATCATTAGCATATCGCTGTGCACAGCAAAGATTCATTTAATAAATTACCGTAACAATATTTAACACAAATTATGGTCAACTGAATTGTCAAAGACTTCACTCGCAGTGCGAAAATTGTGGTTGCATCTCATTTTCAATAATGTAAATAACAAATATTAATTGTGAGGTTGAAACGATTAATGATTTTACAGTTGTGGTCGTTAAATGCAGGATTTTCGTCTGAATGGTGAGAACATCACTGGTGCAGTGGTATTACGATTCTATAGGTACACCTGAGTTCGATACCCAGTCCTGCATGTCAAACAGTTTTATGACGTAATAATAATTTTCAGTACTGGTATACTCTTTGGTACAGGAGTACAGGACCACACACTCAAAGCAAAGTCAAGATTCTTTATTGCACATTTGGTATGAACATTTATAGACGAACTTTTTATCTACCGCTTCTTAGGTTTTAGCGTAAGAATGAAGAATGAACGGTAACGGCAACAAACTTCTAGTAACACATATTATAAATTGTATACTATATTAGAAAGTCACCCGGCATCTTTGTCATTCCTATAATCGTCTGCATCTTATAGTTCTTCGTGAAAATATTTACTGAAAACGCTATCTTTTGACAAAAGCCTTGTCTCGCTACTACGTGAAATTACGCTCGACGTCTTATGGTTGTAAACAAACAATGTGTTTTTTTAAAGCTGTACACATGTTTGGAAGTAGCCGTCACATACAGCAGTTAAGGTACAGTAGCTTTTAGCATATTTTCAGCCGCGCTGATATAAACAGGATGTGAAAAAACTTCTTTAAACGACAACTTACTTTAAGTATTGAACTTCGAGAGACAAAATCGCTGTAAATAATGTTCAAATGGTTGTTATTAATAAGACGTTACAAAACTCCTTTACTGAAATTTCAGATCTATACAAACTATAACTATAAGATAAAATTAATGCCTTATTATTACTCACTAGCTCGTCGTTTCAGAGAACTGCTGCTTACAATTATTCAAATTTCCCGTGGGAACTGAGTATTATCCATGAAAAAGAACTAATTATTTTCACAGACAAATTTATTCTAAATGGACCTCCATTTAGAATAAATTTGCAATCAGAATCCGCAATCACAAACTTTAAAATCGGTTAAGAGTTTCGGAGATGACTTCTAAGTTCTGAGAGAGAACTTACCTCTTTATTTTATTAGTGCAGATTATTTCGCTACACCCCCGTGTCCCCGTCGTACCAGCATATAAATATGTATGGAACGACCGTGTCTGAATTAAAATCAGCCTGAACGTTTACGACGTCGTATTGTTCTTTTTACAGACGTCTGCAAAATAAAACCTTCAAGCTGACGGTGAATGATTAACTGTTCGGTGCCGTGGGCAAAGGACACGAGGATTGCATTGCAATAAACCCCGAAATACTAGTATAGTCAAAGTCATCGATATTGCTTTTTCGGATCGGATCGGACCTTGTTTTTTATTTTGAGTATTATGACTGAATATGTATAGGGTAGGAGACAGGATATCAGTGTTTTTATAATGAGTTTTACGGCCCTGAAATGAAGTCATTTTAGGCCTTAGTTTCAAATATACCAAAAAACCGGTGTTATTAGTTAGTACTAGTTCACATTTTCACTGAATTTGTGAAGTAGTACTAAGTTTTTAATGAAGATTTAAACAAGGGACAATGGAACAAGTTCTAGGATATTCGATGTAACACAAAGTCGTCGTTATCACCTCTCGAACAGTCACTACTCCAACACATCAGACCCCCCTGCCTTCCTCATTCAGCAGCATCTGGGTACCTCTTGTTAACCAAATGCTGTTATAGTCCATTTGGCAGAATGGACTATGTATGTCTCGGGACAGGTTTTTAGGCAAATTTTTATTAAAATGGACGTTGATCGTTCAAAGGGCTTCGGTTACAGCCTCGTTTTTCACTATTTATTATTTAAGGCATTCTTTGGATTATTACTGCAGTACCTAGATATTATATGTTGGGTATACTTTAGGTTAAACTAAGTATAAGTCTAATAATTCGTCTCTGTAGTTCATTCGCTTCTATGGTTTTTAATTGTTCATTTATCGGGATGACGTCCCATTGAATTGGCACGCTTATTTTGTCTATATTATTTAAGCAAGTACATATTCAAACCCTCGCCATGAATCCATACCCTCATAACACACTATCCTTCAAAATCTATTTATGATATATAACATAAAACAGTCCGCAGGTTATTTTCTATTTTATTTATTCCTGCTGGAGTGTAGACAGAAAGGAAGATCAAATAGCCTTTGTCCTACCCTCTTTACTTATTCAAACAAAATTACATATGCCTGCTTCTGAATCGCCATTGCCCGAAATTTTACGCGCTAGAGATAGTGTCATGAATATAAATCTATCGTAAAGGACACCACGGAGAGGCCGACGGACTTTACGGCATGGCTCACTTTGCATTCTTTGTACGGCAGCCCTTTATGGCCGCTTTATAGAGTTAGGTCCTTTTGCATAAAGCCTCAGTGCTCTGGGGGGTCACCACGATTCGGAAAGTAGTTCCAACCTCACACATTTTGCTTTGCCTATCTCTTTCCGACGCAGGCGTGTGTTGTATTTGCGTCCTGTGATCGCAACAGCTCAGGCGAATGAGGACGGTACTTGTGTGGTGCGGCGTTTTCAGCTCGAATGGTTCACTTACCACAGTTTGGCAAGAAATTGAATTTCCTATCTATATTCACAGGTATTTTTTGTTAATACGTGTTAATGTAATAAACTTGGTGTTAAATATAAGAGCATTGTTTTATTATCATGTACACAGCCCACGTGACGTGTCGTAACTTCGTGATGCGGTACTAGACGACGAATCAATATGAAATTCGACGTCCATAGACGTACTGTCGCGGAAGTAGCCACCAGTATGTACTGTCAACGAACGTATTAAATAAGTAGAGCTGTGGTTTTGTTTCTCGACTACAATATACTTCGTTATAATAATTCGTTAGCTACACGTCACGCTCACATACATTCGTGATAATCACAAATCGTTTCTTTATACGTAATAATGAAAGGTATATATTCTATACTGCACAAATACAATTTTTTAATTGTTTGTACAAAGGCGTTTTATCTATAAAAGAGATCTAGCTAACCAAAGCAAAAAGTGCATAATAGACTACATAATAACTAAATACCTAAACTACTTTACATATATATAAAGTAAATACTTACAATAAATAGTAATAAATGTAATAAACATACATAAATACATACATATCATATTATACTGAGTGAGACAGATAGTGCTCTTTTGACCACTATCTGTCTCACTCAGTGTCATTCTTATAAACTACATAATGACTAAAGACCTAACCTACATTACATATTTAATAATAACATAACTAAAATAAACATACCTATGTAAATACATACAGTGAGACAATGCTCTTTTAGTTTTAAAAGATGTGACAGCAGTACTATCTCCAATGATCGTCGTAAGTTATTTATCTGAGTTATAAGATTTTTTTTTTAATGATAGTTTGTTAACAAAATCACGTACAGTGAAGTAAAGGTTTAATTAATTAGGTGAATAAACATACTAGAGAGAATCAAGTGCTCATATAATGTTTAGCGCCTGCAGGGATCTCTGTTAACTATTAATCCCATTTTCTTTTGCTGGAGATAACGAAACTCATTTAAGATATCTCGCGAACGCCTTTCAGGCGTTTTGGGGTGCAGTCGACGAAAGGAACAGCGGCGTCGATGGAACCGTCTTTGACATAAAATCTGCCTGTGCAAAACAAATTCCATTCGTTTTGATTTGATTGAATATGGAGATACTAAAGGTAATGTTGCACGAAGAAACTCGTCATCATCAACATCGTGTGCCATCTTTTTTTACTTTTTTAGGGTACCGTACATCAAAATTAAAAATAAAACACTAAACCATTATAGGATAACTTAGTTGTCCTTCTGTGTGTATCCTGAATACTTAAAGAAAGACTTTCGAAAAGAATAGGCTTTTCTATAAGACTATGAGAAAAACAGTTATTCTGCATCCGATACTGAGTAGGTATACCATCCCCAAGTAGCAAACAAATGTCTTAAAAGGGTATTATAATTATCTTAAAGACAAGTAGACGTATTCCAGCTGTTGTCTTGGCTAAACCTATTACGTCCCTCAAGATATCCCTGAAGATATCCCTCAAGATACAGTTAAGTACAAGTGGGCACAGCATTTAGGACAAATTTAAGACAGAGTTAAGACTACTGTTTAGACAAACTTTAACCCTACTTAAGAGAGTGGTTTTTGCAGAGCTCTAAACACGGATTTCAAGATGTCTTGTAGGTCGACTTTAGACCAAGAAATAGACTTGAAGATATCTACAAAACCTAGTTAAAACTATCAATACTGAATTTCACAGGTTCTATCATAACTCACTGAAGTAAAATTTAAAACTTTTTTTACTTTATGTCATAGTATTTTAGAAAATATGGTGAACATTTTATACTTAAACAAAAACAAGATGAAGGCTTATGATAATGGCGGCTATACAACTAATTTTTATGTCTAGAAAATGATGTATTATGTCGTTGTATGCATTGGAAATTTAAAACGCATGATTGTTTCTCGTGTAAAATCGATAGAAAGTGCTATAAAACAGACGGGCCTTTAAAATAGCGTAAAAATAACAATAAAATTTAGGATATTTGTATTGCAATTGAAAAATTTGGCAGCATAAAGTGCAGAATATTAAATTTTCTATAAATAAATTAGTTTTTATAAAGTTAGAATTACTCTAACAAAAATATAACTTCAATCTTCTCTAGTTTTTCATGAGGTGGTGTCGGAAAATGTATTATTATTTTTTCACTTAAAGTGCAAAATGGCGTTAAATCTTATTTTTCCTAACGAAGTAAAACTTTAGACAATATTGATTTTGTAAGGCTAGTTTAGCTAAAGTAAAGACAAGTTAGATTTAAAGTAATGCTAGTTAAGAGATATTACATTTAACTTATACTAAACAACGTATTGATGTATTACTATTTAATACTACTTAGTATTAAATGATTCTTTAGGTTGATTTAGTTAACACCAGATTACTTGATATTTTCTTAGCTTGTCATTTTATTATTCTAGTGTATTTTGTGCTGGAAAGAAGTTTATGCAAAAAAAAACTATTCATTTATAAATTACTAGCTGTTGCCCGCGACTTCGTCCGCGTGGACAACTTAACATTACACATTGTTATGTATTACGTGTTACTAAATCCTAAAAGAAATCTATTATTCTGGTTATGCATTAAAAATATTAATATACATGAAAAAACATACTATCCAATTGAGAACCTCCTTTTTTGAAGTCGGGTAAAAATTAGCGTTCCGGCGGCGGTTTCGCCCGTTGGACCACAGTTTTTTAGGTTTCCGTAGCCAAATGGCAAAAAACGGAACCCTTATGGATTCGTCATGTCTGTCTGTCTGTCTGTCTGACTCTTTACTTCTATAATTAAATTTGTATGGGGCCCAAGGTAGCATAAATTCATGACTTGGGACCTGCCCTACCTTCACTGGTAGGTGTCTTTGCAGTTACCTCCGTTGATCCTCGCTTAGAGGAGTTGCGGGGGGAGAATGGTGAGGAGGCGGGAATGTCTGTCTGTCTGTCTGTCCGTCCGTATGTCATAGCCACTTTATTCCGAAACTATAAGAACTTACTATTGAAACTTGGTAAGTGGATGTATTCTGTGAACCGCATTAAGATTTTCACACAAAAATAGAAAAAAAAACATTAAATTTTGGGGGTTCCCCATGCTTAGAACTGAAACTCCAAATTTTTTTTTTATCAAACCCATACGTATGGATAGGTCTTCAAAAATGATATTGAGGTTTCCAATATCATTTTTTTCTAAACTGAATAGTTTCCGCGAGAGAATGAAATATGAAATGACTTAACGAAAACTTTTTTGATATAACCAAATCCAACTTTAGATAAAGTATAGATATGTAGGATTTAGTCACTATTCTTGATTGCTACTTGGGTCTTTACGCCATATTCCTTACGCCTCGCCTAGGTCCAGCAGTTGACGTTAAGAGGCTGATTATGATGATGATATCCTCCCCTTACGGTGTAATCATATCGCATCCTTAGTAGAAGACAGTAGTATCCTTTATACTATATATGAAAGATGCGACGTTCTTCTACTAAGGGTACAATATAACTTTAACTTTTTCTCTAAATTAATTAAGCATATTGTCATAACTAAATAAATACACTTGTCTAATCTCAAACTACGATTTTGTCATATAAAAGAGAAGACACAATTATATCACTATTCACAAATCTTACATCCAGACCAACAAAATTGTACAACGTGTCAGTCCCTAGTGTGAATCGAACCCACGACCAGCAACCAATACCACGGTCAATAAAAAATTATTATTATAGAATTGTTACTCCACGACTTCTCTGTTCCTTAATACGTATTTCGTCTTAAAGACCAAAGGTTTCTCTTTATGTCTAATAAAATTTTCTTCAAAGTATCCTTAATTGAAAATTCAAATTTATGCATAAGGCTCTGATTGTACCAGCGGGATAGAGCAGGAGGCACGGGGCCACGGCACAACTGTTTAAAGAGATTCAATCCTTCCCGAATCGTGGCTCGGGCAAATTGTGCTGATGGAAATTACGTCACAGATTAAAAGGATAAAGTTTAATTAAATTTTTAGACCTTTTATAGGATAGGGATATTTTATAAATTTTTGCCGTGTGGTTTCCGGTAGAGTAGAATAGGACCACTCCAACTCTTCCCGTGGATGTCGTACAAGGCGACTAAGGGAGTACATTATAAAACATCAATCAGGCCTGCTTCCCAACCCGTCTGGCCAGCGCAGGGAGTGTAGGCCAGATCCTTCGTCTGTCTCCGGCAGATGAGAGAGGGTTGTGCTTCTGCAGTGGAGACAAAAATAACCTGATGATGAAGATGAAATTTTTATAGGTAGTAGAGACATACTGATCTTTAATACAGCGTATAGTCAAGCAATTTGAAATGTAGGTCGCATTACAATCTTGGTACAATTGTGGTCAACTAAGTGGAATTTTGTCTTGGTTGCTGTATGGTGGGTAATCATTTTTATGATCGTTTGAAACAATATCGTGATCAAGTAAAGTAAGTGCAAGTGAACAAGTATAAGTTTAAAGGAACATGATCTTGGTGCGCTCGTATGGAGTTAAGACAGTTGTATTTTTTTTTTATTTTTTTTTAGTGTGGCAGAAATTACTCCAACAGAGGAAAGTCCTGAGCTGACAAACAATGTTTTAGGAGAAAAATTTAGAACTAGCAGGGTATTGTGTCATTCTGTTCTTAACAATAATTAAATGAAATATTGTTAAGCTGTTATCAAAGATGTCCCCTTCAGAGTCTTAACCGTCTAAGAAGTTTCCTTTCTGTGAAGTTATTGATTTTCCACAAGCCGAGGCAAGTCTTGTGCGCATAGTTATCTTTCTTTAACTAATTTCGAGGGATTATGGGCCAAGAAACGAGGTACCTATCTATTTTATGATATATTTTAAACACCTGCCATTTCCTCACTTTTATGAACTCCTGGCTTACAAAAGACGGTGTTACGACTTTAAGTTTTTTGTATGTTTGTGTAGCTTTGTAAGTATTTTTGCAGTGGGGTTTCAGATTTCGATGTTTTAAATGATTAAAGAGGTTTCTTTTAGAGGAGTTCTTTTAAAGTTTAAACTCGGCAGAGCTGCTAAAAACTGGACAACATATTACATAAAATCAGTCGATATTTTATATCTGGCAGCTATAATGGCACCATTTCCTCACTTTTATGAACTCTTGGCTTACAAAAGACGGTGTTACGACTTTAAGTTTTTTGTATGTTTGTGTAGCTTTATAAGTATTTTTTCAGTGGGGTTTCAGATTTCGATGTTTTAAATGATTAAAGAGGTTTCTTTTAGAGGAGTTCTTTTAAAGTTTAAACTCGGCAGAGCCTCAAAAAACTGGAAAACATATTACATAAAATCAGTCGATGTTTTATATGCTTGAAATAACCCGATTTAATACAGATTAGCGAGACTACTTATTTTTCAGACTAAGAGCGCCGTAGCGATACTCACCTCTCCCCGCCAGCCTGGCAGTATGCAATACTGGGCTGCCGCTGCCCACGCTGGTGCCGAAAGATCGACGATATAAATTTAGAAAGAGAAGTACTTATGCAGTTAACGTATAACGTTGTCTCTCTCTCGATTGACTATGCTCGCGTGCTCGGTGCAGCAGCCCACCAATAATGTATGTGCACACACATAAACGTGTACGAACAGACTGGTGTTCCTGAATAGTAGGTTCGACTGTATGGAGTGCCTTAGATGTGCTAAGGGGCGCTTTTGGATGGAACCGCAATGTCATGTTAGACGTATTTTCCCAAAAAGTTCTTGAGGACTTAATTATGCATGCTTGGTGCGGAATTTAATTTATATTGTGATAGTATATTTTATGAAAAAAAGGCATATGCGGCAAACTTAAATAAAATCTTGTTAGATGCACTTCCAGTTCGTTCCAATAGTGTCTGTTGTAAAACTATCACTTTAGTGAGAACATGAACCTGCAAATCTAATTGGGTCCTATTTTTGAGAAATGCCTGTTCAATGAATAAGAAATAGGACTATTTTACATAAGACAAAACCTCCTTAAAAGACTAATACGTGTACGAGAGTCGTAGCTCAGATCGCCTCCATATCAGATGGACCAACGACGACGTGAAAAGAGGAATCACGGAACATTTATACGAGAAAAACAAAAACGGACACACGCGCGTACGTAGACGAGATTTATACCTATTGCATCATTTAAGATAATTTTATTTTGTAATTTTAATCATCTCTGTATCTAAAATGCCAGGACTCTTTCAGAACCACCGAGAATCCAGAACTATTGGATGCCTTGAGAGATACATAGCGTGATAACTATGTATAATTAACTAAAAGATATTTTAGAGGGGCATTCACCTGAGAGGGATTCATATCTAGGACTCGCAAACTAAAAGATACATATTTTATAATAATTATTACAATAATAAGTTAGAGGAATGAAATGTTTTAAAAATAATCTTGTTAATCTGCATGACTATAAAATGAAATTGTAACTATACTTGAGGATATAAAATAAACGGCTGTTTTATTTTATTTTATTTGCATATTATAATTTTAATTTAATTTTTTGTATGTAATAGGATTTTTCTACAATAATGACATTATTATTTATCTACCAGCATAGGTGTTTGTACTTACTTTTCATCGTGCTATCAAAATACCTCGCCGATTGATTTTACATAAATTTATTATAAACATTGTCCATTAATTAAATCGAATCCGATATCCAAGCAATGGGCTGTAAATGAAACAAATCGTTGCCAAATGATAATTTAGAGGAGTTTTGTGCGAAATATCTGTTTCAATTGGGGCGTTGCAATCGCGGAGCGCAATCTCGCGCGGCCCCTTCCGCGCATAAATAATGGGGCGACATTTATTTCATAACGACGGAAGTTTGATAGGACAAGACTTCGTGTGTTTCCTTAAAGCCATCTGTGTAAAGGCTGTGTTATGGAGTATTATAGCCTGCGGAGAGTCGCGTACACAAATAGATCTGAGTAGCTGAGTAACGACTACTTGCAAATAAACAAGATTGAAGTTTAAGTTCGTTTAAATTGAAGATTATACCCCTCTATAGTCCAACCAATGGAAGTCATTAAACATGTATTCATTTTTCTTTCAATTCAATATTCTTTATCGTCCAGATAATAAAAAATTTGGCGGTCCTTAACGTTAGTAGCGATTTCATCCAGATAACCCGATTTTTGTAGATGACATAATATATAGTGTGTTGCGAATTAGTGGAGTCCTCTAACTCGAGCCAACAAAGGTTTTAAATCACGGGTTTCATAAGTACCAGGTGTGGGACGAACGTTAAAATTTTTAGGCTTCGCAACTTCGTGGCGTAATCTCTTTAGCCGTTTTCAGTCGTTAATTTATTCGGACATATCCGTAGCAGTGTGTTAAAAAAACAGGGACGTTACAAGATACTTAGTGAAGGGGTTTTGATCTAAACTGAACCTATATGTAAATATGTTGCATGTCATGTCATTAATACTAATTACATAATTTAAGTCTTTATAAAACCTTTGACTTTTTTTCACTTTCGAGTATAGCGACCGATCGCGGCCGCGCGCTGCCTGGTGTTGCCATACATTTTCATAATTTACTTTAGAAGAAAATACTACTACATTCACTGTAAAACAATATTATCAGCTGGAGGTCAAGAACTTGTAAGTATTCCATGCTCGCCCTAGGTTCGCTAGGGACATGGGCATAGAACATAGGGAGTCCGGTGAGAACAAAACTTGAAACTAAATTTGAACTGCAAGACCGCTGTTAGTCCGTTTTCTATTGGGAACTTTTGTATGGAGAGGTTTACAATTTTGAGTAGAGCAATGCCACTTTGCATGGGTGTCATACACGTCAAAATGAGCTCAAAAAGCCTGGCAGGCAGACGTAACTTACCGAACTCCCTGCACTCAGAAAAAAAATCTAGCGGCTGTATTTGGACTTACGAGTCAAGTTTGGTATCGTTATCTAAATCGACGATGACCAGTTCATTTTTAATACTAGTTTTGTAGGGTTCCGTAGTAAAATATGAAGAAATACCTAAAATAATAAATTTTAAGTAGTAACATTAGGCAAATAAACGCTTATATTTTCAGACTTATATATGAAACTTCATATAAAAAAATACTTCCTGTAAGCTCATTTAATGTAGATTATTAAAACATTAACATTAAGTATCCATTTAACTATTTTAACGTAAAATAAAATATTAAACGTACTGCGGCGTACGTCTACGGTATGAAAAAGCAAACGCAATGTAGCTATGTAGCCATAGTGGTGAGATTATGATTAAAATAAAGTAAGATACCCGTAGCTCTAAATTTAAATGCACTTTTATATTATTATGTGTAATTTAAGTGTTTTTTTTTATATCACATACATATCCCAATTGCCGTGTGGTTCCCGGCTTAGAATAGGGCCACCCCTATCTTTCCCGTGGGTGTCGTCAAGGCGACTAAGGGATTGCACCAGGACGGGCAGCAGTGTTCTCCTGTGTGTGTATGTTAAGATCATTACTGCGATCACCAATCCGCTTGTCAAGCGTGCTGTTTATGGCAAATCCCTCAAGGGACTTTTGGTAATTTACCAAAAGTGGTATTCTATTGGGGAGGCCTATGTCCATCAATGGACGTATTTAGGCTGATGATGATGATGACATATCCCAATACATATCACTTGTCTAATCACTAGGAATTTCTATTGTGCTATGGGAATTAAACAAAGATTAATAGGACAATTCACATAATATAACATCCAGACCGGGAACAACTTGTACAAATTGTACAGCGATGTCTGTCCCCAGTATGTAATAATAAAAATATATCTCTAATCTTGGGGAAGGATATAGTTTACTTTTTATCCTTCCATGCAAACGAAGTCGCGGGCAACAGTTAGAAAAAAAAGACGAAAGTTAATAGCTGGGTGCATTTGAGGTGGCATTTGAAGCAATTGCATTTTATGCTACAAGATTTGAAGCATCGACATCTTATAAGTTCTAGGCAGTAGTCTCTTGAGCAGCAAGTTGAACGGTCGTGATGCAGTCCTAACGCAGTGGGACCGTGAATGCAGCGGCTTGCATTCCAAATTCAGTCCGTTTACTCTCTAAAATTCGCCTGTTAAATTTAGTATAAACTATTTCGCATTACGATATAACAATCGTACCTACCCATTCTACTTTAAACAGATAATGTCAGCCACTTGACTGTATCCTCAATTACTTTTGATTACTAGTGGGTATGATACCTAATTTACCAAATTTCCCCTAATATCTAGTTTCAAATTCGAATTGAGGGGGTCATGACCTCACATCATTCCACGTAATACACCCTTGACGCAGTTTGTTGTAAAAGCTAAAATAATTTAATAAAAGCGTTATATCTTTGTCGGGTCACGTAAGAGGGCGCTTGGGGGGAAAATTACATTTTGTTTGACCACGTCCGCGCCGGCGACATGGGACAACTCAGTTAACGAGTGTTCAGGATTCTTCGTAATTCTTTCATATCTCGCCAATCTCTTTACAGAGTCGCAAATATCTCAATTGTTTTATGTTATTTTGTTTTCGAATATGTAGGCTTCCATTTAGGTATGTACCTACATACACGTAAACAAGTCTTCTTGCTCAGAAATCTTGTAAGTTTACCTTAAGTTTCTCATACATTTTTGTTATGTGTGAGGAATATTTAAGTTAATACAAGTTTTGAAGTATTTTCATCAATTGAGACTTCTAGATATCTTGAAACATACAAAGGTGACGCCACTGACTTCCGTTTTAGAAATGAACTGTAATTCGCAAAGTTAGCACCACTGTCACCAACAGACTTCCGTTTAAAAAATAACGTTTTGACGGGCCTCTGTACGGGCAGTTCATTTCCGATCGCCGAAGCGATAACCTGAAGAATCTGAAATGTTCAAATCAAGAATTGTGATTGTAATTATGAATTGCCAATATAATTCAAGTAAGTACTACTACTTCAAGTGAGTGAGTATTTTATTTTATAATGACACTGTGACCCTATAGTTATTAGTTGTGTAGACATAATGCTGTTCGCCCACACGCTATTAGAAATACATACTCAGTAAACCTATCAATTGAAAGGACTGAAAATTTTGTACTATAGGAATTAAATAAGGATAAAACAAATGATAAATAAACCATCCTGACCGGGATAAACTTGTGTACGTTTTAGAAAGTGGGAATCGAAGCCTTGACCTCTGGCGCTCGTGTCCGCGACCAACCCACTACGCCCACGAGGCGATTAGACCACTGATGTCGCCATTAGACCACAAGTGTGTACTGTAATATATCTCTTGTGATCTTCAGCAGACAGACTTGATTAAACCACGCTTGCCCATTGGTCAACCGTCCACCATTATTCCTACATTAGGGAAGTTGTCGACGTCCGAATACCTCCCTCCAACTTTCCCACGGGGATCCACGGGGATAAAATACCAGAACAAATGTGCAGAGTGTAGATTTTAACCCTTTCCGTCGACGGATGATGTAATTTTGACACTTTGAGTTATTCACCTGAAAATAAGACCACAATGAATATATTAACTGACAAAGTAATATAGAGTTATTCAAGCCAGTTGGTAATAGTAGCCATTCTAAAGAAACTTAATAGAGACAAAGAGAGAAAGTTTTTCGGTTTGTTTGGGTAGGCGTAGTAATATCTGTAGTAAACAATTCGATTTTAACTTAGTTGTAACTAAATTTTTATGCAATAAAGTGTATTGTGATGTATTGTATTCATTTACTCTTAGAAAGCTTAGATCGACTTAAGCTATAATTATTTTAACCGTGAAAACATTAAGTTACGACGAATAAGTAAATTAACCTCGATGCTGGGGATGATAACACTAAGAGAGTACCTACTCCAAAAAAGAAACATGATTGTCTGTTATTTTTTGTCACAACGACCACAAAACAAATGCCTATACAGATCCGACGCCGGTAACAAATTATCTGGTTAGTTCTACTGATGTGGTTCTTACCCACCTCCATTTATTCCTAAATTAGAAATTACAAGCGGTACTTATTTATCATAATAAGTTATTATCAAGGTTTGTGGGCTGTGAATTACTTTAGAACACACAGGTGATTTATATCATTAGGTTATTTCCTATCTGTCTGTGTTGTGGTCTAAATTATAACACAACACGTAGTCACATCCTTAACGGCTCTAACGCGAGTTGTTCCGAAGAGGGGAAAGTAATCTCTTTTAATGCCTTGTTTTAATTTTCAGCCGTAAATAATAATTTGGTCAATTTTCCCTATACCATTTCGGTTGCGTGTTCAAAGTTTTTATTAGAATTTCATTGTTATTTAGGCGTGTTTGTTCCTTGTTTCAGATTACATCGGAGGTTTTAAAGGAGCCGGGCGCTAATGTGAGTTTCTGAATTTCCTTTTATTTATGATACGATACGAAAATGTAATTGAATTTCTCCGTTTTACCTACTCCATGCGAAATGAACGCAGCGGGTTAAATAACAAAGTTTTTTGTCTGGTAATTTAGCTCCAGTATAAACTTAATGTCGCTCTTAAACTCCCAGAGCAGATAGGCGTATCACGTAAAACTGAACAAAACTAGCGGCCGCTGAAACTTTTAGAGAGGGAAATTTGGTCAACTGGAAGGTTGCCCCAAACTATGAGCGTTAAGAAACTTTTATGAGCGGCCAAGCCATTTAACCACGAGTCAAGGGCTAATCCCACTAGCCGGCCAGCGGAGAACAACGCACCTGAGACCGAGCTTTTTATTTCCCTTCGCATTTCCACCTAATTTTAGCCCACAGGAGGTGCAGAGGTGGGTTGAACTTTGTCGGGCGTCATAAATTTATTTAACGGCCCGAAGGCAATAAGAGGCGGAGTGTAAAAAGAAAAATACGATACCAACGTGCCTAGCCGTTATTGCAATTAAACAGAGGAAGTAAATCTTTCAATGCGCGCGGCGAGCGAGCGTTCGCCTCCCGTTTGTGCCTTAATTTATCGCTTTGTTTTAGCCAGTGCCGTCCGATTGACGGATCGAGATGTGTTTGATTAAAAATCCCGACTTAGTATCGCCACCCCTTTGTGCTGAATGCCCACCCAGTACCTGATAGTGTGTATGTATTAATTGGTCTTGCGGTTTTTTTTTTTCAATTTACGTATTGGAGAATGGATAAAGATTTATTTTAATTTGGCGACTGAGAGACAGCGTTTATTTGGCGACAATTTTGGACATAATGCTGACATAAACATGAAACTAAATGACCCAAGTTCTAATGAAGCGAGAGAAATTTATTATTTCGCTAAGCGCTGTCTGACGTCTAGGTAACGCTGAATATTATGTGTTTCCCTATGAGGCTGGCATGGACATGAATAGTCCAAAGCCTCGATAAAATAACAGAAAAAAAAAAAAAAAAAAAAAAAAAAAACAGCGTTATATATATAATTATACTCTACTATGTGGACTATACAGTAGGTAAACCAATACTTTTTGGTAAGTATTACGCCGTTTTCAAAATTCTAGATACATTTTACTAATTTACTGTTCAAAATAATTCAGTTATGTCGTTTAATATAAAATCTACCGGAAACCCGAATATATCAAACTTATTCGTTTGTGTGTGTATTTATGCACAATTCGTAAAGTCGAACAACATTCATTTGGTTTTGGCAGGTGTTTTCTTTCTACTATATTCCAACTTAGGTACTTGACTTTCTACTATTTAGTTCCAACTTAGAGTAGGTCCCTTTGTTTTAATAGTTTATATTTAAAAATTTTGACCTTAACTTTTCTATACTCCATATATCTTCTGTCAAATACCTTTAATTTTTTTACATTATTGCAAACTTATATCAAGACAATTTCCATATCACGTAACTTAACTGGCATACATATTACATTACATACACATATAACTAAAAAAAATGTTATTATCAAAATTATTTAAATGTTATGTTTCAACTATGAAAAACGTACGTACTATTTAGAAGGCAGAAGCCTGTCATTGTGACTTGTTCAAATATATCTGCATTCATTTCAAAAATCTCAATCCAATTGGAATAAAGATACCTATGTACTTTTGAGATATTTGAGCGGCAGCGTACTTTTCATTATGTTCTGCGAATGATTTTTCATTTATTTTTTCATTTCCTCCAAGGATTTTTCGATGAAAGCGAAGGATTGGCTCACATCGTCGATGGCTCAATTCCTCAATTGCTTCACACACGTATTTAATTTGCTCAGTGTTGATTTATTTCGCTTCGATTGCTTCATCTCTTTGATGTAGGGAAAAAATGTTTCTTTTCCGTCTTATTCCGTTGGATTGGAACGTTTTGACGGGTGTAAAAGTTTGGATTTAATATGCATCGCAATTATTTACGAGATATTATTTTAAAGAATATGAAATGGATAAGATCGATCACAAAGTTGTCTGACTCATGTGGCATGGGCGGAAAATCTAATAAGCTGACAGGATAATAAGTAAATATTTAGACCTGCAGTCTCATTGATTGACAACCTAGAACAGCAAACCATACTACTATATAACTAACCATATGCTACAACTTGCAACGTAGAAAGCCCGATGATATAGAAATGATAGGCAATGAGAGTCATAACTTGTGAAACGATCTGTAGAACACACTGAAGGTAATAAGAAGGTTGATATGGATAATTGAAATTTTGGACTGTATGATTACACCCAAAGAATATGCATAAATTATTATGTCAGTAATATAGGAACGCCAGGTACTCAGATTTAGGCATTGTGCAGTATTTAGTAAGAACCAATTTACTGCAAATTAAATATGATGCCATATGGGTCAAGGATATGTATTTGAGCCGTTCGGCGTCGAGACTATAAGCCTCTGGGGGTCCAGATGCCCCTGGGTTTGCGAATGATATTTCAACGCAGGTCATTGAAGCTTCGGAAAACCGTAGAGCTGGCAGCTTCTTCGCCCAAAGAATGGCGATTCAGAGAGAGAATTTTGCCAGTATATTGGGACCTGCTCCAGTGCGCCGCGTTGGAAGACATATTTTACTTAAAATGTTGTATATTGTTTATATTACATACTTACATAAGAATAAATTAAGTATATTTCATTTACTAACATCAAACATGCCTATTCATAATTGTATAATTTTCTTACGTGCGAGTATACCTACTTCAGAAAACGTCGTTACTTCACGCGGCACCTATTCGAGGGCCCGGGAGTAAATCGCGCAATTTCTGCGGTAATAGGAAAATGAAGGGACCAGTGTTAAATTCAAATTGCTTAATGGTTCGGAAGCAGGCATTTCATTTTCCATTCGAATTGTTGCGTAATTTAGTGGCGACGTGCGGGTAAACGTCGCAAAACTCGTGCTTTGTTAGCTAAATAGGAAAAATATGTAAACCTGAAAAAACATTTTGACATAAAGTTTTCCCGCGAGAACTCCGCGGCTCTGAAACTCTACATGCATAAAAATAACAAGTTTTTTTTTGGTCTATTAGTAATTTTTTTTATACAAAAAGTGGCCTTGTGGTTCCCAGCTTAGAATGGGCCACACCAAGTCTTTGCGTGGGTGTCATCAAGGTGACTAAGGATTTGCACCAGGGACGAGCAACAGCGTTCTCCTGTGTCTATTAAGATTACTGCGATCACCAATCTGCCTGTCAAGCATGCTGATTATGGCAAATCCCACAATTGACAGCCCACCCAAAAGTGGCTTCTATTGGGGAGGCTTATGTTCAGCAGTGGACGTATTTCAGCGATGATGATACAAAAAAGATAGTTACAATACAATAACTTTATTGCACAAACAAATACAGTTACGTGTTGTAAAAGTTGAAAATAGTACTATTTGGGCGGTCGCTTTAAGCGTTTTCTCCCAGAAAACCTTTGGGTAAAAAATACAGTTATTAATGCTTAATTTCCAAACTTGTATTTCCGTTGTAGGTAATAATAAAATTAGTCTAAGGATTTAAACTGAATAATTACTGATAGGTACATATCCTGGCTTAATTGTTTGTTTTTCCGAGTAGGTTATTAGGCTGACGATTATGTTTAATGATATCCTTTGAGTAAAAGTCAAAGTCAAAATCATTTATTGCATATGAGTACACTTGGTACATTTATACACATAATTTTTTTATCGACTACCGCTTCCTAGGTGTTAGGGCTGTGAAGAAGAAACGGCGCAACAAACTTCACGCAACACATCTTTTAAAATCAGGTTTGCATACAATTATATAAAAATTGTGAGAAAACCTTTACCACTAAAATAAGTTGGAAGTGTCGGATACGGTCTAGCGAATTAGAAGTCAGTTGTAATGAATGGGTTATTATCCGTATCAAACCCTCCACGTAAAGTGAAGGTGGTTGATAAACAAAACTATTTCAATTAGCCGATTGTCCGCGCGACAAAGTAAGGTCAGCACAAAAAGTGTTTAAATATTCATAGTGTACGCTATCGATTCCTATATGGTCGGCAACACAAGTTTCATGACTCCTGTCTTCCTCTTTCCAGCCATTTTGTAGGAGAGGCTTTGACTCAGATTCGTCAATGTACGAGTGTCTTTGCCGATTACAATGAACCTTTATGTATTTTTTTGGTATTTATTAATAGATAGCACTAAAAATATTTTCTAGTAAATAATTATTTGAGCTTTAAATATAATCTAGAAGTTGTTAATTCATTACATTGCTTTGCATTATTTGGGCTGTATGTCCTTTGCCACTTTACACAGAGAAGATGATTTTGTTGACCATATGTCAAACCTTTCCCGATTTTTAGTACAAACACATGATTCGAGAACAACCTAACATTATTAGAAAATATACTATGTCACTTCCGCTTTTTTGTCCTATCTATGACTCACTGCGTGGACGAGTGTACGATGAAGGTTTGTCATGAATACACCCCATGAAAGATGCTATCGGCCGCCGCCCGCCGGCGCGCCCGTGTTATTACGCGCTATGATCAAAATACAAACAGCCGTGGATATAGGTACTCCGGACAAAAGAAAGAATAACCATTACAATGTAAACAATGGCTATTGATACCCAAGATTCTATCAAGAAATTTAAATTGAACAAACGATATAAGTAGTTATATTTCATGTAGTTTCTTTTAAATTCACATAATGAACATACATGTGTAATCAAATATCGGCAGAGATATGTTTTATATCGACGCCTGAAAAGCAAAATGGATGAAGCGCAAAAATACCAAAACAAATTATATCTTATCAAAATCGGATGTTTGAATAAATAGATATAATTTTTTTAAGTAAATTTTATTTTTTAAACATTTCTAGCGCAAATTACAATTTTGGCGACTCAGATGCATTTTCAGCGACGATATTTGCATGCAGTATCAAACTTTGTTGTATAAACTTGTCCAACAACTGATATAAGTAAACAACTTTTGTTCTACAACCGACATGGACCGAAGGCCTGAAGAAAAAGGTCGGAATGAAAAGATGCGGATTGTGGAGCACCGGGCGTGGTAACGTTCATTGAAGGCCTGTAAGTATCCAGCAGTAGACATATGATTATTTGTCAGCCTTGGTTTCAACTTAGTACAGACACCAGTCTCTTACAAAGGTTTTTATGATTTTATGACTATATTTAGCTCTTGTTTTTATCTGTTTATCTTTGTGTAGAGAAGTTAAAAATATATTTTATGCATTTTTTATTCTACAACATATAGAAATTAGTTTATACAGGTTTTTTCAAAACGTATTGTTCTAGAATTTACAAAAGTTGACATCATGCCGAGTTTATTTTAAACTTAGAAAAAAATATGTAAAGTTGCATTGTTCTCCTTTTTGTTTATCCTTTTTTATCTGTTACTATAGGGCTCTTCTAGAAACGTTAGAAAAATATTCTATCGTTCCTTGTTTCCCCCTATAATTCTTATCTGATGCATCGGGCTGCCATTATAATAATGTGCATGGCATTCCCGTAAACTATTACCACGTAATTTAGAAATATCTATGATTTCATAATTTTACCGTAATACACTAAGTTTATTTCCCGTCTATATTATTCACCACCTCATTGGCCTAGTGCCCTGGTTCTTGGCTTGGCTCAAGTGTCAGTAATCGTCGTTTCGATTCCCACAAACAACGTTGTACAAATTCTAAAATTTCAATAATCCTTGATTAATTCCCATAATACAGAAGAAAATCCTAGTTTAGGATTAGACAAGTGTATAGGTATTGTTAAATATTTATTCAACGATATCATTATTTATTTATATACAAAAAAATATTCCTGATGGGTTTACGCTTAACCTCAGTCTCACCTGATGGTAAGTGACGTTTATGTATAAGGTGGAGCGCTCTCACCCAGAAAATGCCTATTCACTCCTTCTTTGAAAAAAAAATTGTAACAGAAGTTGGCAAGGTGTTCCATTCCGTAGCAGTTTGGTATTAAATTGTAATTAGCCTGTACATAAAATAAATATAGGTAATAATCTTCTTTCATTACGCTTCTTGAACTTTGGTAATAGGTCAGTATTGATTATAGATATATTTCATTCCAGATTAATAGTCCTATGAAAACAAACGCATTTGCGTCTCGAAAACAAAATACACAATAGATGGTGTTCCTAAGTGGACCGCAAAGTTTACTTGGTAATACAAACCTATTTTTGCTGCTGGTGACCCTTTCATGTATATGTTACCGAGACGTAAATAGCGTTGGTTTTCATAGGACTATTAATCTGGAATGAAATATAGAGATGTTATGAATAAATAGTGACGCTATTTATCAGCAGTCACCACTGCATCCTGACTATTCCTGACGCTTAAAAATGTACGCCAATGCTGCTGACAATGTAACATTTCTCGAAGTTTCTTTCAATTACTATTTCTATTTGTTTAAATTCCTTTTCTTCCAACATATAATCATCTTATAGCTGCAACACGCTGCCGCGGTACCGTTCTTATGTTGCTTAGCAACTGTTGCCTGGAAGAGATCACTTCAAGCGATAAGGCCGCATTCGTACACTTTCTATTAAATATTTGTTATTTCCTTATTTGTCTAAAGTAAAGAATTTATCTATCTTACTGGCTACTGGTGACCATAAGAGACAACTGAAACGACAACTAGGAAATATTTTTTTATTGGAGTAGGTAATCTCCTACGCTCTCTAAGAATTCGACAACTTTACACCTATATGTATAAAACCTCAAGTGAAGATCGTTCGACGAGATCTTTAAAGTGAAGTACCTAGGTATAATAATTTCTTTCAGTTAGTTTCTCCTTGAAGACCAAAACAGTGTCATCTATAGTCCGATAGCATTACACACACGTAAATCAGCGTAATGTAATGGTTTGCGATTGGTTCGACTCAATTACGTCGATCGAGCTATTACTGCTTGATATACGGCACAGCGCTATGTCCTTATCGCCGTGATTACTCCACTGTCTTGGTTTATGTTCAAGTACATATGTATATTATTGTAATAGATATATTTCATGTATTTCATATAGGTACCTATACGTACGCATGCGCTTGTCTAATCCCACGCAGGCAGGCCACCGTCACTCGATCAAACCTACCGTGATTTAGCGGTTCAGCGTAACACTGACTTTCTTCCATGCGCACAGGATTCAATTTGGCTTTCATTGAACGTACGTTTATGAGAAACTAGCTATTTGCCCGCGACTTGGTCCGCGTGGACCACTTAACTTTATAAATTATATAGCCTATGACACTCGCAAATAACATGGATTTCTTTTGGTAAAAGAATTTTAAAAACGGTTCAGTAGATCCAGAGATTACCCTCACAAACTTTACCTCTTTATAATATTAGCATAGATTGAAAAAGCTTTTTTAAGGATTTCAGACTAAAAGTCAATATTTTGGTTACTGAGTAATGCTTAATGATAGCGTCAGTAAGTCAGTAGAAAATAGTACTGAAGGTGTGATGGATGACACTGAGGGATGTTACATGCTACACGTGCATCATGAAGTAACATGTGACCTTACTAAGTACCTACTTATAATTATTGGGCTATCTACCCTATCCCGAATAACTTTCAGGACTGTGTTGGTACTGCTCCGCACTGTAGACTACAGGGATGTTACTCGCTTACGCAGGATGGCATGAAATCCATATGTACGAGTATGTACTTCAGCGAACATCCCCTTCTGTACTTGTCCTATTACTTATTCTGTGTCCCATACAAGAATTGTCCTGTACTATGCTGCCCTGATGCGAGAGGAAACCGCTAATATAATAGGAAGTTTGTAATGCAAAATAATTCCAATTCAATTGCATTAAAACATACTACTACTACAGTTTATTCACCAATCATAGAATTGGAGAAAACCAGTTTGGTACCTTTTCTCCTCGAACCGAAGACATCTAGTGCCTAATCATAAAAGTCTAGTGACCAAGTCACTAGGAATACGAGGCGGTCAAATTATATTTCATTCGACGTGGTTGAGTAACTTATAGGTTAGTTAAAGGACAGTAACTTTATTCCATTAAATACACAAAGGATTCGCTATAAATCAAATTTCATACCTCACCAAAACATTGTTACTTTGATCAATCAACGGCTAAGGACGCGTCTCACTTCTAAGATACCACGACGACTCAACATTTTCATTGCAGCATTGAGTTTTCAATGTTTTAATGTGTTTTCAGTATGATTTTTTTATTCCGTTGTGGGTATTATGCAGACGACAAGGAGTACAAATGCAAATGCATATCGGAGTGCAGGTGCTGTTTATCCAACTGATTTAATAACTGGGCTCATCGCGGATCGGCGCGCGATTGCATTTGGAATATCAATGCACTGCAGCACATTAGTGGAATAGAGAGATAGCAAATAACGCAGGGTCGTATTTGGATATGAATAGGTACTGCTTAGGAGATGAGGTTAGATAATTATAGTCGTATATCAAGACAGAAGCTAATAGTGATCCAGTTATAAGATCTAAAACCGACATAAGATATTAATGGAATAAATTAGCAAAACTGCTTTGCAGGTAAATAAATAAATGGAAATCGGAATTAGGTATGTCACGTAAAAGGTAATAAATGGAAATCGGAATTAGGTATGTCACGTATATACTTGCGACGAAATGTATATGTTATTATAGATATTACGGGTTTTCTTACAAAATGTATTTTAAAAATCATTATTTTTTCGTCATTATTTATGCACTAAACTCATACAGTAATGTAAATTTGGATATTACACATAGCTCATTTTAATCTATAAATTAAAAAACAAATAATATGGTATTACCTCATTGTTACTGAAGATGAATGTTGTTATTTTATAGAGGTTTTATCCCCCTTCCGTCAGTGGATTACCAGGCGTGGTGAGGTACTTCATCCTTATGTAGACATACCACGCTCTCGCACGAAGCAATTTGCTTCTTCTTTCATGATGCGAACTGCTAAGGAATGGAACTCCCTACAAGCTTGGGTATTTCCGGACAAATACAATTTGGATCTTTTTAAAGGAAGAGTGAATTTGCATCTTCTGGGTAACCGCGCTCCACCTTAGGCCTCATCATCACTTACCATCAGGTGAGATTGAGGTCAAGCGAGAACCCATCATCAATAAAAAAAGAAAAAAAAAGATTGTTATTAAGAGCCCCGGAATATTAATTACAACAGTTAATAAAATCCCGTGAAATAGAACGTCCATGTTAATTTTCCGTGCCATATTTCCTCTGGTAATGATATAACTACATTTATCTCATTGTTCAAGATTCAATAAATGTTTTTACAAAATGAAAAGAAGGCAGTACCTCATCGTCCATAAGCATCTTCATCCTTTGATTTCTGCGTGCAACAATCGAAGACAACAGAAACCTGGTGATAATTCTAGACATACGTAGACATATTTTTATTCATAACTTTTGTTACAGATCAATTACATAAAAAAAAAATACAAGAAATTAAATAAAAATAAATTAAAACAAAAAAAATTAAGAATAAAAGTATCTGATATAATTTAGCATACATTTGAATCTAATTAATTATGTCAATGAATTCTGGAAAAACTCTTCACAACTATAAAATGACTTCTTGACAAGCCGGTCGCACAGCCTCCTTTAAAACTACGAGATAAAAAAATCCCAAGTACCCAAGATATAACAACATTACTCATATCATTATCACAACACGAAATGTACTGAAAATAAAATCCCCGAAAAAAGTACGAATCATTTCCTTTCATATCTAGTTCCTCCCTGTGTTAGCGACTCTGTACATCAAAACTGATAAGGGAAGGGTGAATGCACGAGTGCGTCCAGGTACTTGGGGTTGCTAGGGGGAATCGGGGTGGAGAGGGGGTGACGAAGCCTCCGCACGGTTCAGGAATACCAACGTGATTAATGGATGCCGAGCGCTATGATAATGATAATGACCCCTGTCTGCGGCTGCATCATCGGAATCAATGCTGACTATCGCTTAGTATTAGTTGAAATCTGATTGAAGATGATGCTGCGTTTGTAATTTCTGACAGATATTGCTTGAATATTAGATTATCTGTATTGCTCGTTTTAGAAGTAATTTTCGTAAATGGGTGATGTACTCTGGACCTTAATTTTCGGGTCGAGGGTTTAAATGCAGGTCTAAAATTTACACCAAACTGCAGTGGATCTATATGGTGGTTTATGAGACTGGTTATCTGGCTTGATTATTTTTATAAATATGAACCACTAACTTTGTTCCAATAATTGTTGTTACTTTTTCCATAATATTTTGCACAAGAAAATTATTCTGGAATTTATAAAATTTTCATCATTGCCGACCAATGTTTAGAAAACTACTTTTCGAGTTTCCTTCCTGAAAAAAAACTAATCCGTTGTAACTAAATGTGTGTATTGTATTCTGACATTTAAATTATGTTATACGAATTATAAAACATCAATCAGGCCTCCCCAAGCCCAAGGCCAGGCGCCAGCGCGGGGAGTGTAGGCCAAATCCTCCGTCTGTCTCCGGCAGATGAGAAAGGGTTGTGCTCCTGCAGTGGAGACAAAAATAACCTGATGATGATACGCATTTAGTGATAATGAGTATAACATAATTTAAATCGTGCAATTAGTTTAAATCTAAAAATATTATTTATTTGTCTCTGTACAGAGAAAACTTTTCAACAGAGATTTATTCTTTCAAATAACCTATCGACATTATTTTTGAATTGCTTTAAAAATAAAATAAGGAAATATTCTAATTCTTTATAGATGAAAGATTATGTTAACATCACGCGATTGAGTCTTCTGTAAATATCAATAAAACGTATATTTTAAGCATGAAGGAAGAAAAAAATTTAAGCCCCCCACAATTTTTTTTCTTCCTTCATGATTTTAAACATGAGCCTCTAGAGAACAAATGATTTTTTGTTGTCAAAATTATTGTTCTTATTTGACTTCATTAAAGAATTTATAAGTAGGTAGGTTTTGATTACTTGAGTACTAAGTAGTTTGTTACGAATTGGAAAATGCATTTGTTTTCGAAGGCCCCGTTATCTTTATAATATAATATCAATGAAGGCATAATAATAGTTATTTATGAGATATCGATAGTATAAAGTATCGACCTATAATTTTTTTTAAGTGCTAAGATGTAGCACTTCTGCTTATAAACAACACTATTATTAATATTAAAAAGTATGAGCATACACAACGCTATAATATTTCAGAGCGAGCGTCCGCGGTTTACTCTCCATACCATAAGTCAGTGTAGGTGGGATAAGCTGTAAGTAAATCATCGGACGATGAATACGCGCGGTCTGCGCGTTGCCACGATAACGATTAAATATGGTGCGGCCGTTCATATTGTGTGTACTTAACGCGGCCTTCGTTGCGATGCGGCGGAAATTCGTAGATTTATGTGTGCCACTTGCCTTAGCGGAAAAGGGAAAATACTGTTCAATAAAATGTTTTGTTTTTCAGTACCTATTCATATAATTTTACCTTCGGTTTGGATTGAATAGAAATATATATATTTCCAACACTTTTTAGGAACTATCTACTATACAGCATGTATCTTATATATAGACCAGCTGTTTACATGACAGAATGAATATCAGTAGGTATACATATATACATAATGCTCACGCCTTGGTCCTAGAGGGGTAGGCAGAGGCGATGTATCGCCACTTTGCGAGATCCTGACAAACGTCGCAAAACTAGGTACTTTCCCTCGCCAGCTTTTCGCCTCACGTATATCAGTAGGTATGTTATATAAAAAAGTTTGGGGACAAATTTTTATCCGATTTATAATTTTTATATTTGTTTTATTACAATTCATTGTACTTAAAAATAATTATTCTAATGTATAGTTCTGACGTGTGAATCTATCGTGTGTGTTTTTGGGGAGGAAGTTTTGGGTTGTGTTTTGTATCCATTGATATAAATGGATATAAAATAAGTGTCTAACTAGCCCTTCTTTGCCACTATTATTAGAGTACTGGTCACTAGTCATACTAAATTCTGAAATTTAGAAAAAAATATAGTATAAATAACAAAGAAAGACAAAATCATGTCATTTTCATATAAAAAAAAGTGCTTTGATACGCCAATTCAGAGTCCGTGATGTCATAATGTCCGTCAATAGTACTTTCGGTTTTTAATCAAATATTTGTCAACAAGCAGCGTGACGTCACAATGTTCGTTTGACAGCAGGTTTTAATGACAACCGATACCTACTATAGATTCGATGAACAATACGTGCATATGTCGTAGGTATGTCATAGAATAAGTCTTTTTTATAAACTCCTAGGTCGTACTTACTTAAATACGCCTGACAGCATAACCAAAATTAATAAAGTCTCTACTAGTGTTATCAATAGTAGAGTTTAAAAGTTTAAACTGATAGGTACTTTTGTTGGTCCAAATCCGAAATTTCAAGAAAGTTTAGCACTCTTAGCATAGACAAATAAAATTTGGGACCAACATTTTATAAAATTGTTCTTTCGTTGGTGGCTCTAAAAGACACTGATATTTCCGCCGTATGTATTTTAAATAGCAATGCAATTAATATAATAATACTAACATGCATACTTAAATTTTAATCTAATAAATAAAATCGTAAACTCCACGTGTCTGTTGAAAATATTTGCAAAAAAATTTTTGGGGTCTAAGGATAATTAACAGAACACGTTTCGATAATTTTTGGAATTTTTGTATCTTTGTCTGTTTATCTGTTTGTTTGTGCGCACATCACTTAAAAACCACTGAACCGATCTTCATGGACTTTTCACAGAAACATAATGCTTGATTCGTTGTAACATATAGGCTTTATTTCATTGCAATCGGTGCAGTTAATTAAAAGTTATGCGAATTTATAATTTCCGAAAACTCGCATACACTGCGAGGAGTGTAGGGTGTAAATGCTCGACTGAATTCGTGAGCGGTAGCGGGAGCGGGTATGGTACCAATGTAATGTGAGTTTTGAAACTATAAATTCGCATAACTTTTGATTGAGTTACCGATTACGATGAATTTGTTGCATATGTATGCAACAAAGTAATGCTGGGAGGAATTTGCATTGCGATGGATTAGTTAGGACTACATTTGGAGCGACGAGGGTAAGAGAGAAATAGGTTTGAGGGGAGGGTTGAGAGGAGTGTTGAGGGAAAGGTTGAGGGTAGGGTTGAGGGAGGGTTGTGGGGAGGCTTGAAGAGAGAGTTAATAATAGGGTTAAGGGGAGGGTTGAGGGAAGGGTTGAGAGTAGAGTTGAGGTCAGGGTTAAAGGAGGAAGATGCGGGAGTGGGAGCGGGACCTGAAGCAGGAGCTGGATTTGTAGCTAGATTTGGACCTGAAGCTGGACCTGGACCTGGAGCGGGAGCTAGACCCTGGACTTGGATTTGGACCGGGATCTGGAGTGGGAGTGCGAGTGCGAGTTCGAAAGTCTGAGTTGGAATTGGAGTGGAACGGGAAGTGGGAAAATGAACGGGAGCGGGAGTGGGAACTGGAGCGGACTCTGAAGTCCGCGCGAGCGGAGCCGCGGGCACAGCTAGTCTGGTAATATATTCGCATAAAACACGCCACGTCAAGGGGTATCACGGAGCGCAAAGAGATAGAACGAAAGTCGCTTTGTGACATTGAATTGCGCAAAATTGCGATATATCGTATCTGCCTACCCCTCTGGGATCAAGGCGTATTATGTATTTATGTATAAAACACGTAAATTATATACTTTGTATCTATAATTTCAAACATATTCATATTTAAGTCAACTCCAATAAAAAGATTTATATAGCAGTGACATCTAGATTACCGGGTAAAAATAAAAGAAAAACAGCAATGGAACCGCAACTTTGTTCCAGATTGTTCTTGTGTACCATAATGGTAATTATTCTGCGCCAATAAGAAATAACAAGATCGACTTGACTTAATAGGTACCTATCTAATTTAACATCACAAATATGACGGGCTGGCCATTTCAAGAAATAACAAATTTTAAAATCCGACTGCGACATTATTTAAATACCGCATGTATTTCTGTTGCATTCCTCAGCACTCCAATTGTGTTCCAAACTATTTGTGGACATTCCGCCCTCACTCAAAATACCCTAAAATTAGAAAAATACTGTAAATATGAGATCGTTGATATTAATACAGATAACACAACAGTCAACAACTATATACAAATAGGGCCAATCCTAACTATTACAATAAGAAATGTAAAAAAACTGTTATTGTGATTAGTTGTTCCTATACATCTTTACAGCTCGATGGTCACACAGGTCGGTATTTTTATCTTTTACGCGAATTACAATTACATTTACCACTGGAAAATAAGTTACGAGAAAATCTTGTACTCATAAAAGAACATTTAAGATTCAAATCAATTCAATACAGTATAAAGTTACAGAACGTTTATAATTATAGAAAGACTAATAATCGTATATAATAATTAGTAATTTCCTGGTTTAGAATAGGGTCATCCCCAATCTTCCCGTGGGTGTCGTCAAGGCGACAAAGGAATTGCATTAGGGTCGAGCTGCAGCGTTCTCCTGTGTATATTAAAGACCATTACTGCGATCGCCAATCCGTCTGCCAAGTATGGTGATTATGACAAATCTCCCAGTGGTCAAGCCACCAAAAGTTCCATTCTATTGGACAAGCAGTCTCTCTTCAGCAGTGCACAGTGTTTTATAGAACCCAATTTGGTGACATGTCTTTTTATTCCAGATTCCTGTAGTTTGAATCAATTCAAATGCGAGAGTAAAACTCCCATGTGTCAAATATGTATAGTTTTTGGGAAATAAATTGTTGAAAATTTACTTTTTTCACCCGAGAAATATAGAAAAAAAATTCATAACTTATAAACGGTTAAAATAATCAACCTATCAACATTGTTGCTAGATAAAACCATCAATGGCACACATTTTCGAGCAATTAGTAAACACCTAAGTTCATTTGTTTAATTATTATTAAATTTTTCTTCATCTTCAGTTTTTTTTCGAATAGTCCGCCGTATTAGGACGTGATTTTTCACCAAGCGGTTGCATTAAGCGGTTGCAAAACCGTACATCGTTTACGACGGCCCGAGACACCCATGGACGGAACACTTGGCATGCCGACCTACTCCTCCCCATTCGGCACAGCAAAATCTGAAAAATCTACACACGTCATGGGCCCTGGGGTATACAACCGTTTACCTGACCACGTCATGAACACCGGAAGCCTAAGAGCATTTAAGACGCAGATAAAACGCTGGCTTATCGAGCACGCGTTTTACAGTTTGGATGAGTTCTACCAACTGAATAAATTCGTGTAATACGAATATATTTTTATTTATTTTTAATTTTTAAGATCTATTGACATTAAATATTCTATTTTTGTTGTAATATTATTTTTGTTGTAATTTAATTTACATGATGACATCTGACATATTTTAATTTTAAATTGACATGTAATGAAAATTATCAATAAAGTATTTGTATTTATATCTTTTGTTATGTTTTGTAAAAGAAAAGGAAGAAAAGAAAAAATAAAAGAAAGGAAAAAATAAAAGATACACGTATTTCAGTATGAGATTTGACGTGCGTACTCTTTAGCGACCTCTCAGCACCATTATTCATTCATTTGTGTGGGTGCCACTGAACATAATTACATGCGCCTTACATTAATTGTTTTTATGCCTTACTTTTGATATGTCGGCTCTATGAGACTATCGTTCTAGGTTAATTCTTTCGGGAATGGGCGCGTTGACGTCGGTCTCTGGCTGCGAAACTTTCCTATCTCTCTGCAATGAAATTTAAGGTGAACTAATATTTTACTGTTAATGAATTTATTTTAAAAATAATTTATATTAACAAGTGACAACCCTGACGTTGGAAAACATCGCATATTCGTATTTGTGCGATAATTCCAATAATCCACGGAATTTGGACGTGATATTTTTAGGGCACATAGAAGACACATTAGGCAACCGCTTGGTGAAAAATCTTGTTCTAATACGGCGGACTATTCGAGAAAAAAAAACTGAAAATGAAGAAAAATTAAATAATTCCTAAACAAATGAACTTAGGTGTTTACTAATTGCTCTAACATGTGTGCCCTTGATGGTGTCATCTATCAAATATGTTGATTTGTTGATTATTATCATAATTTGTAAGTCATCATTTTGTTTTTATATTTATCCGGACTAAAAAAGTCAGATTTAAAAAAAAACATTTCTCATAAACTGCCGAAAAACACACGGGAGTTTTACTCTCGCTTTTTAATTGATTACAACTACAGGAATATGGAATAAAAAAGACATGTCACAAAAATGGGTTCCATAAAACACTGTGCAGTGGACGTATTTTAGCTGATATGATATTCTTTTTACACTGAAAACTTTGAGTAGACTTTATTAAATTATGCTTAATGTTATACCTTTTTTGTGTACAATGCCGTCAAACTCCCTGTATTTCATATTATTACTACGGTGTCTACCCTTATTGCTTCCTTACATGCAAACGCGCTACGCTCCGATGTTGATTCACTTCTTTTATATGCCTCGTTAAGTTGATTGGCATTTACTTTAGAAGTCAGGGTAAAATATTGAAGAAGTTGTACAAACTTTTATTTAGACATCTATATACGGCAGTAAACGATACCTACTATAATAATGGAAACGAACAAATGGTCTGGTTAATCTGTTCTAGACGTACCTAGAGGTCAAATGAAGACAACTACTGAAGAAGGATTTCTTTAAATTGCATGCGAATGAATTTCTATCATAACTCGTATAAACCGCGCAAACTTATGTGTTTTTGAAGACTTGTTTCTTTATAAACCTTATTCTTCCGACTACAGTATTTTCTAAAAAAGCGTTTATCAAGTTACTAACGAACCCATTACTAACACTAAAAATAAGGTATATGTACCGCCTTTAGCCATTACGAGCAGTAGCGACACTTTATACTTTAAGAACACGCCTAATTAAATACCCAAAGCGTAAAACGCCGTCAGTATGCTACAGCCAATAAATTATTTCTGCATATTTTAACCTTAAACCGTGAACTATAAATGCACTAAGCTTGCATTCATGCTCTCCTTGGTGACGCTAATCTAATTAGTGAGCGTAGACACAGATGCTGCCTGTAATCCTGTGTTGCTCCGAGCAAAGCTTTGCATAAAGAGTTCATGATTTTTGTTTGGGTTTCCTCTTTTTTGGTTTGTAACAATATTTGGTAACCGGCGAAAGTTGTCTTATACATACATTGCTGTTATGACTTACCTAAATAGATATTAGCATTACAGGCACATATAATAAGTTATAAAATTACATAGTAAATGTTGGCATTGTCAGTCGCCTGAAGGGCATGGTTCTGACCAATTGAGTCCGTGGAGTTTGCTCGCCGAAATACTCAAGCCATTACTAAATTTACTATGTCCCGAAAGTATGCCGGGAACCAAAGTGATACGATTGATCGTACGGGATTTATTTCCGTCGGTCGATGTCGACTGCCGACCTCCTTGTCTGATGGGAGTGAAAGACAGAGACAGCGAATGCCGATCTTCATCGATTGGCTTCGTGACGTCTCTCAAGTATTATATAAAAATATGAATGTACTCGCTTTTACAATAAAAAATAATGAAACTCCAAAATATTTCTAAAATCAAAATATACGTTTATGAAGTGAAAGGTAGCTATATAAAAAGCATGCCTACCAAATTTCATTAGAAACGAAACAGTAGTTTATGAGATATGAGCGAGAATGGTTTAATGCTATAATTTGCTCATTTCTATTATTAAATGATTTGATTGAAACTTGATAATGTGAGGTAAGCTGTAAGTAAGCATTACCGCCAATGTTGGATGGTAATATCAGAGTTGTTGAACTGAAATGACACAAATTACGATCTTGTGGTTTTTTGTATTTGATTTATTTCTTCAAATACCGTCAATTTATATTTTAATTTACTGAACTTCTTTGTTAATTAAATGGCCTGTTGATGATTTAATATTTTATTTATTAAATTTAGTAGCTCTACGCTACACCAGGGACTCTTAACTTTTCAAGTTAGCTGTAGAAGTTTTATCAAAATACGACAAAAACTAAAAATAAAGAGAAACAACAAAGTTCAGTTTAAGAGTACTATAACCAGAATACTCGCTCCATGTTATTAAAAGTTTTCTCGAACGAATCGAAAACTCTACTTGCATAGGGAATTAATCAAAGCAATCTAAACAACAAAATAACAATGTTATTTCTAACTACATACATATATCCAATTAATTAAATCGCTAGCCAGATCTAATACCCAAAGGGTAGAACAAATAAAGCCAACCGAAATTCTGCAGGAGTATCGACGGGATTGCAAAGCGGCAGTGGTGGCTGTGTACACAATATAGACGATAAATTAAATTGCCACCACTACGTATACGATACGATATTTGTTAATAGGTAAATAATCGAATACACGCCTGTAGACGAAACATGGGGAACCTAATAAGTCCAATATTCAGGGGCACGTTGTGGACGACGCTGATAATTAAATTATATTACCTACCTATCTCCATATCATAAGAATTACTACCGGTAATGAAACAATGAAGTTAATATACCGTGTTAATTTAGTATTAACCGACAATACATAGTTATCAAAGTCAATAAAGTATAAACCGTAAAGCAATATTACTGTAATATTTGCTTAAATAGTTTTCTATGGTAAAATTACAAGTTTATATGTTGAATAATTGAGCTCAGAATATCCAAGTATATAGTTTACAAGTTAATAGAATTCCCAGTCTGTGTTAGTCAAAAACGGGAACAATAATGTTATTAAGGCCCCTATACTCGACTAAGATATTACGAAAAATGTAAGGAATTATGAAAATTTTGAATAGATGTACCAGATTTAATAATCATCACTAGTAGGACAACGTAACCCTAAAAACAATAAAACTACAACAACTCGTTATGTTAGCGATCAAATAAAGAAAAGAGCAAACCCCTTAGGTAAATCAGTGTACGCGGACAAACATCGCGATTCGCGGATCGATTGCGCGGACGCGGGGCAACCCCTTATCTCGGCGGTGCGCACGTGTGAACCCCGTTCAATTTTAATTTCATGCTCAAACAATGACGTTATCGAGCCAGCTATTATTTTGTATCGTCGCCGAGGGTTGAGTTCATCTAAATCCGCCAGATAAGCCCCAGCTCTTTGTCGTCGCCGATGCTGATGGCCAATTCAAGAGCACTGGGTACACAAACGGGGCCCAGTCCTCCTTCAATGAGCAGTTTTAAATTGTCATTAGAATATCGGATTGTTTAGGACGGTGTTGTTTTATCATGCTCCCCTGTCCGTTTATCTGTCCTTGTTTCACATGTTTAATTAAATGACCCTATTCTGGGAACAATTTTCAGTTAAAATGAGATTATTTCAATTTGCATTCAAATCACGAACACAATCGAGAAATCATGAATATTTCGTAATATCTGATACCTTTTTAAAAGCGAACTCGTTTCACTTTTGCCTTTTTGCGATAAAATAAAGTTAAAAAGTAACTGAGACCGATAACAGTGCTTGCTCAGTGTTTTTTTTCGTCTGCAGTTATTACCAAATATACAAATAGGTAGACATGCATATCAATAGTTTTCAGATTTACATCTCAATACCTCTTTTCATTAATTAATGTTTAGTGCAACTAATTCATCGACATATTTAAAATAGGGTAACATTTAAACGGTAAGCAAAATATTCTTATTTTTGTGAGTAGAAAAATATATTCGGTCAGCCAAAATGACCAGTTGGTTAGCAAGTTATGGCTAGCAAACATTTCTCAATCAATCAGTAATTAATGTCATATATCCCACTAATATAATAAATGAGAAAGTTTGGATGTTTGGATGTTTCGATGTTTGTTACTCAATCACGCTTCAACCACTGGACGGATCGGGATGAACTTGGCACACATATAGGTTAGTTCCTGGAATAGAACATAGGATAATTTTTATCATATAATTCCTACGGGAAGTACACAATAATTTGTGATGTTAAATTGTCCACGCGGACGAAGTCTCGGGAAACAGCTAGTGTGAAATAAATATGTATAGCCAATTTACTATACTGAGTGGATTGAGTGAGTCATGTTTAATAAAATTTTGTTAAACACTCAGATGGTAAGCAGAAACATTTTGTTCAGCAAATAAAACATAATCTAACCCCTGTCCTTATAAGATCCAAAAATATCGAAGTGTTTCCAGGTCTTCCTGGCCCCTAAGCAGATAATAATAAGATCTACATAGAAGAAGGCAGTAGTTAATGTAACAATGAATTCATCTCAAAGAGTGTCTCCTTAACAGCTGTACACTGTTACCCTATCGGACTAATATCGCTAACATGTAGATTTATGATTCTAACTAGGTACGCGCATGTATAGAGGGAGACCATGCTTCACTGCAGTTCGAACGTGCTTCCTCAACTGGCGATGATCTACCAAATTTCCAACTGCGGGCCGCGTCATCGCTAAACCCCCCGTGTCTGTGTTTATCAAAACACTTAACGATTTAATATGTTCGCTGAACTTTGCACTCCCCTTCCCACGATTTATTCTACACGTGTCAATAAGGATGCTCGTTAGAATTTTTGGAGTAATTCTCATTTGATTTTTGAAGTCTTTAGCGCTTCTGATTATGAATATCAAAGGGGAGATTAGATATGTAAAACAAGGTTAAAATTAGAATTACATAATTCCTTCAAAAAGTGCGAGCGTGCCGGCATTATACATTAGAGTACATTGAACCTAGTTAATAAGTTAGCAGAGTGTTAACAAATCTGTTATCGGATCTATATTTCTCATTGGATTATAGATCTAAGGAACGCCATGTGTAAAGTCTGTACGCACTGATGGTTTTTCATCATTAATATCGAAATAAGGACTACATAATTTGTACCTATAATTGTATTATCGACTTATAATGTCATAGTATAGACGACTCTTGCATCAACGTGTCTCTTGAACACTTGTTTGTCTTATACAAGACGCTGGTTCGCACGCTTATAAGACGTGCACAACGTCATCTTAGTTCAAACCAATCATGAGATGCCGTGACCGGACCTAACCAATCAGTGTGCAGTTTACTCCGCCCGCACACCTTAAAATTTTGACATAATTGTTTGTTTTTAGAATAAGGAGTATTAAGAGTCTTATAAGGTGATGAGAAATAGTAGCAAGTTTTTAACACACAGTTGGCTAATTTGATAATATATTAGGACATTATATAAATAGCGAGTCTACTGCAATATAAAAGGTCGAAATTACACATACAAAAAGAAATACACAGATGTTGTATGAAAACCTGTTATATATTCAAATATGACACGCATATATTTTAAATCATCATAACAGCCATCTTAAATTCTAAAACTAACATCAAATTCGAATTTAAAAACCTAAAAAACGACATCCATATTGTAAAAAGTGGCAAATGAAAAGTCGCGGTTTCTATCCCCTAGGTCTAGTGTCGCTCAACATTTTCGACATAACCGATGTTATCATGAACGAAAAAGTTTTTCCGCTCTCGGCGCTTACACGATTTTAAGTTGCAAACTTATTCAGATTCTAACAAAAATATCAGATGGCGCTGAATGTTATCGACTCTCCTTATGATATTAAATAAAAAATAAATAAAAGGCGGCACCTTCCACATGAAACCATTTTTCTTAGAATAATATGCCTAATGGCCGATTTGCGTACAAGGTTTTAGTTGCCATGGTGATTATAAATTGTTAATAATTAATCATTTTAATCCGTGCATGATTATTTATTTTTTGCCAAGAAACACATTCGATTTCTAATTTTGCACCTATATTTTCTCGATTCAATATATATTTTTTACACGTTTCTCGCCTACTTCTATGGCAAATATTTTTTGTGGCCACCCCTATTTAAACTCAATAATTATGCCTATGTTCAATAGAGAGCCTCACCTATTTAACATCGAAATAATTTTTATAAATAGTTTCAGTAGTTACAGAGAATACTTCAAACACACATCCATCAATCCATACAAACTATACCTTTTTATTATGAGATTTCAATCTGAAATTTTAAAATAATATCTAGGCAGTGAAACAAAGCAAGGATTAAAACTTCAGATCCATCTGTATAAACTTCAGGAACGATAGATCGTATAATATCTGCTATAATGTTTGATTTCAATTAACCATCCAGACACTAGGGGGGAGAAAAGCAGCAATAACGACGATTCAATATCAATCTTCAAATATAATATCCACATACTTAAAAAATAGATACATCTGATCATCTGCAGCTGCATTGTTTATATTTCATTTTTTCATTATTTTATTGGTAGGTTGGTTATATTAAAAAATAAACAGAAACTAAACCTTTCTGGACGCGTGTAAAACGGAGGCGATTATTGGTTTCTTTTTAACTACTAAAACTTTTTTAATTGTTTATTAATTCTTTAATTGGACACTGGTAAAGACTATTAGTCCTGAACAACAATTATAGATTTTTCTTACTAAAGTTGATAGTAAGCTTTAGTAAGGTTTGAGGTTAGGAAGTTCTCTGATTTAAAAAGATCAGCTTAGTCTCGTTTATTATGTTTCCTTCATTTTGTACACACGCACAGACATTTGTTGCAAATATGCTATCACTACTAAACACGAAATATACATTATTTTGAAAAAACAAATACACAACAAACTGTTCTCCAAAAAACATGATAACAACCGCCAACTATTCAAACTTGATAATAAGACAAAGTATTTTTTTTCTTCGTTGACAACCAGTTGTCAAACTCAGTTGTTAACAAGGTTTACATTAAGCCTTAGACAATTCTGTAAATATATTACCCGGCGGAGCTTATTCATTTTTATCTATCGAGATTAGGTGTACTTATTTATACGTGTTTAGTTATGTGTTGAGTCGAAACGACTCGTTATAGGGGGAACTTCTAATAAGAAAACTTCTAATAGACCATTTGAAAGTCCGATCCCCGCAGCGATATCGGGCTAATGAGCTATAACGGATTGGCGCTCGATAATTGCATACAGACAGTTGCTATGTAATACATACAAATTATGATTGACATTATTATGGGTATGAATAATGTACCTTTGGTCTAAATACCGTGATAAATCTTCGATAACTATTAGTCTATTTACGTTTCTATTACTACCGTGTTTACGTTTCTTCTCCTTTAATCATCACCACCATTGACAGGATTTCGTCAACGGAGGTTTTTTATTGTATTTATTTCTCCTAAGAATGTATTTTGTGGGTTTTTATGTGTGATATAATAGTATTTAATGCAGCTAGTCCTTCGCCCGCTTTTCGCTCTGTGATTCCGGTTGACGTGATTGCGAACAACATCGCCGCCTTCGAAATTTTTTTCCACCTTGTCAGAGCACCGTATGACTCGGTAAGACTAATAGTGCCCGAAGTTCGCCCAGCTCCGGCATGTCGGCACGCTTACGACCAGGCTAGCCCCTGGACACGCATCCATCGACACGGCAGTTCTTGGATGTGCGAGAAAGACCCCATTTCCTGTCTTACTCGCCCCTAGCCCTGTCCCGTCCGCAAATCCAAGAACTGCCGAGTACAAGGACTGCCAATACCCTTAGGAATGAGATACTGCTAGTACGGGAGGATAGTGTGATTGTAGTAGCGATAACTTGGGAAGCCGGGACCGTATACCCGTCAGGATAGGCAACTACCAGGTCCAAGTTCCCTGACCCTTTAGAGAGGTTAATGTTAATATTGTTATTTTTGTAGTACGTATTTGCTAAAGCTCTATAAACATGATTATTTAAATATTGATTTTCAGTTTTTCGTTCTTTATAAAATAGTTTTCATTACAATGTATGAGAACAATGCAGCGTACTGCCGACTATTTGTTCCGCGCTCTGATGGAAATTATTTGTTTACATTATTTCGATTTAAGTTTAAACGTTTTGCTTACTCTACATATTCGGTATTTAACAAAGCAGTACTTTGAGTGTTTTGTTCATGTTCAGTTCCCCCTCGACGCGTTAATTTATAATTGCTTACCTTTTTTGTCTGCATTACATAGCGTGATTTATATCTTGATCATTTTAATCAGGCAAGAGATGGCGCTGTTGGAGAAGAATGCTATCCCTCTATGGAACCAATGTTATACTGGCACAAATAGTGTCAAGTACATTCACGGAAAGGGATTGTTTAGCAGTTTGAAGGAATTTGAAAATTTTCTAAATAGTAGAAAAAAGAATGAGAGTCAATATCTATAGACTATCAATCAAAACGAAGATAAAAGATATATTTTACAGTAGGGGGTTAAAAATGTAGTTATAACTTTTGTTATCAAATCATTAAACATCATTTTTCAATTTATATATAGTTCAGTCTAAACCTTCCTTATACTTTGAGAAATGACAAATACTTCTCGATCACCAGATTTAATTTGCTTTTAATTCTATAGAACTTAAAAGTTCAAGCTTTGAAGAAAAGGAAGAAAATAACACGTTATGGATTTTGTAGTGTAGGCGGGGTTGGAATCAGTAACGGTTTTAGCACTACCAGCGCCCTGGGAGTAATTTCTACGGCGCCCCCTATCTTCTATCGAAACCCAAGAAGAGAAAGGTAAAAAGGCGCCCCTACATATATGGCGCCCTAGGCGGTCGCCCAACTGCGCCCCCCATCCCTAACGCCGCTACTGGTTGGAATGAAAGCGTTAATTGAAATCAAACAAAGATTTGCCGTCGCTTGCGGCTCTCTGTTTGCCGCTGCCTCTGGTCAGGTGCAAGAGAATTCATTCATATTTCAGTTAAAACTGATCATATAACAGAAAATCTTCAATCAGGAATATAATTAACTGAAAATGAAATTAAACTATATTTTTTCCTATTTATAATGGCAACACAAAATAGTATGTGTCAACATTTAGAACTAACTAACCTTCCTTCTTGCCGTAAATCTGTCTGTACCAACTTGTGCTCAATAAAAGTTTTACGTACAAAAAATACACAACAAAATTACAACGATTTTTTGGAAAACTTTCATTGAACACAAGTCGATACAGAGAGAGCGGCAAGAAGGAAGCTTAGTTCTAAATGGTGACACATACTATTTAGGTGTTGCCATTGAAAATATTTCCAACAACGCCGTTTCCAATTTTTTATGTTTATTTTTACTTGTTTAATTTTGAACAATAGTTTTGACTTCTATCCGAAACCATTAACAAGGAGCGTTAGTAGACTATGGAGCAATTATTACACAAATAGTTATCTTTTTTGTTTGGCTTAGAGTGAAACCACCCGATTCGGAGTGTAAGTTGTGATAGTTACCATGGCCTATGGAACCCTGCAAAATAAGGTGAAGTGGTTAGTCGAATAATTTGAAAGACTCTCTTTACACTCCTCTTGAAAACACCACTATTGTAGCACGAAGCTTTTATTTTACAAGCTAATTTTGTATATTCACCTCCATGTAATTTAGTTTGGGATTTGCAGAAACTCGTAATTAAAGAATCAATACAGTGTCTATGTATGTCTACGAATATTTTATTTCTCACCCTCTTAGTAGGTAAATTTACATTCATTCCCCCCTCAGATTTGTAATTTTAAAATTCTTTTTGGCTGGCTGGCGCTCGGTGGCAATGCACTTAATCAACAAACGGAAGGCTTTAGTCACTGTTATCTCTTTTTATTAGCTCCCTATCCTCGGAATTTATTACGTGGCCCTAACTCAAATAAGTAAATTCACTTTCATGGTAAGGAAAAACTTAGGAAACATGGTTGGGAACTGGTTTGAACCGAACAATGGGTTCTTCTCCACGCCAGTCACGTTCCGTTCGCCTTAAAAATGCGATGCTTAAATCCATAAAGTACTCCAAAGTATTACTATTCCTCAACAGTATTTTCTTTGAACTGTATATTGTAATATCGGATTCCTTCTCCGTTGAAGTGTTCATTAAGTTTAGGGTGTAAAGTAACTTTTTAAGAGGGGCAAAGTTATAAGGTCATCTGATGCAACCATAGTCTTACATGTACAAACTTCTTGTCAATTTCTTCCGACTTACACGACATGTACGCATTGCTTCTTTTAGAATTGGCAAACTTTTGTTCACTGTTCAAAGTGAATGTACTTTTCGAAAGCTTTCAATAGATACTCTTTCTAGGGCACTTATTTATAGATATGAATAGTGCAGACACAATCCAGTCGAAACAATATTAATCTATACATATCTGTAACTATGTATAAGCCCCATTGTCTTCGCTTTTCGAAAGCGCACTTCAACAAACAACTAAACCAAATAATAGGTCTCCGATTCGAAAATTCGAACGATCCCATTAATCATCTTTGAAATTCAATACATTGACACCGCCCGCTCTGGCATCAGAAGTGGGACGGCAGTAATCGGAATTCCATGGATTTTATGATGTTTCAGTTTGTATAGCCATGGGCGAGATAGTTGAAATATCTCTCACTTAGGTATTTGGATATGCAGACGGTCATTTGGTATGCCGCTCTCTCAATAACAAACAATATGTAGGGATAGGTATTTAGTGGTAGGTGCATATGTTAGGGGTGTAATTAATAGGTATGCTGAGAAACTTAGAGAATATAATAGTTAAAGCGAAAATGTTTCGCAGATGAACCCATTAATACCACATAATTTTCAGTATAGTAAAATGTCATGAGGAAATCTACATAAACTGAAGAAAAAATTAAAGGTCCTCCTCTGTAAAAAGAAGTAAGAAATAACTCTGTTGAGAAACTAAATGTTATTTGTGATTGTGTAAATTATATTGGTTTTATATTTTTTATCTCATTGTGTACAGTATATAGCTCTCGTATGATTTTTGTTACCCATATTTTTAATTTCTTTTTCTTTTATACTAATACTTGCTTTCAAATGAGTTTACTAACATATTGTATACAATACAAGCCTAGTAGACAAATATGTACTAGAGATAGGGCTTTACGGCTTCTCCAGTGTACATTTCAGTTTCTGTTTGTTTAGTTCTGATTGATAATTTATTCGTACTTGCGATATAGGTCAGAATATCCAGCCACTAGCCAATGTTGACCATTAATTAGAACATATTATTAAGTCAGAATGCAAACTTGGTGAGAAATTATAATTTATTCCATCGCAACTCGAACCAGCGAGATTACAGTGAGCTAAATAGTTGCAATCTTTATAATTTAATTAATAAAATATTACAAATACTTAAATTATGAAACACATAATAAAACACAGCAGATTAAAAATCACGAAAAATAATCGATATATATCATAGTTATAATAATATCGATCGTAATTATTATTGTTATATCGTCGATAATAATTATAGTTATAATATTATTACGTACACAAGTTAAGGGTGCTTGCATGTATAAATAGTTGGCTAAACGTAACTAGAACTCTGATTTGTGTTAGAGCGCTTCCCCCGGGTACAAGAGAATTCAAGTTACGTGCCGCAAACTATGCCTATTCGAGTACGTTACAGTGAATAAAGCGTTTCAGACAATCGCCTGCGGTTTACTTGCATCCGGTGCATCCCTATAATCTGCACAAGTACTTAACAATAGTCTTTTACTTTTTATAAAAAAAAATATATGTAATTATCTCAACATTATTGAAAAGTTTATACTTTGAAAAACTATGCTTATACAAATAACTAAATTCTGAAGGGATAACATAACAAGGTATTTTATTAAATGTAACAATAACATTTTTCTCCAGACTACCCTCATGTTCAAAATGGCAGATTTTCAGAAATGAATGATGATATTATATTTTTCATAACATGACTCATTTCGTTATATTCTCTGAGAACAAAACCCTATTTCACAGTGCGTGCACATGATGGCATCTTGCTCGTCTGATTTCTCAAGAGTGTAGCAAAAAAAATATGTATTTTACTAACAATAAATCCGCAACTAAAAGAAATTTCGTACTAGAAGGTGCACTAATATATGTATAAAAAACATGTTGATTGTATTATTAGAGGTTTCAGGTGTTACCAAGCGAAAATAAATACTATGCCAATCCATATTGTTGCCAAAACGCGATGTAACCGTTTAAACCATGTTTAAACTATAACTAGAACATAATCTTAGGTCTGGTCTAGATCTGTAGCATTTTGGTGTATCATAATATCTCCTTCTGTTTGGACGCAAATGATACGCGATCTTTTTGCGTCCAAACTAGCGCTCTTGATACACATCGGTGCCACGCGACGTAGATATGATAAATCAAAATACTATAGATGTGAACCCGGCCTTAAATTACAAAGATCGATGACGGACAGCAACGTCATATTTGAAATGCTATAATTACAGACATTCTACTACACCCTCTAAACTCTCATATATATAGGCGTAGGTCTACCTCAAATAGTTGTAATTTTTTCAAAACATACCTGGAACTGCCTGGAGTAAGTACGTCGATAACCGGAGTATAAGGAATGTTAAACGAAATTTCCCAAACTTTTTCATTGTCAAACTTTTTTAGCGGACGCGTATAAGTGTGAAAGCGTGTAGTGAAAGTACGTGTTCCCGGTTAAAGGGGAATCTCTCCCATATGACAGGCATCACCTCGGGCAATGCCGCTTTTTACAGGGTACCCTCGCGGAGAAGTAGGGACGGAATTAGGCCATCATCCAACCGCAAAATCGATATGAATTTGGCTGTTACGTCGGAAAAAATGAATGAAATGTTCATATAGAAGTTTTGCTGGATAGTGATGATAAATATAATAAAACAATTGTTATCTGATGATTAGTATAGCTCAATAAATCAAAGATCAATTAAATTGAATTTAATAAATAAAAGTAAAGTATTTTATACAAAATACCTGGTAATTATTTTAATACTTATATAGTAGAGTCTCTTTGTTAAAACACCTTTTATTCGGAAGACATTCCTGTCTGAACACTGTTAATGTTTCACTTTATAAAGTTATCAATTTATTTCAAATATTTCAACAATTTTCAAACGGTTTCAGCTCGGAGCATAGTTTTAGAATTTCATAGAAGTTAAATCTATGTTCCATAGCCGAATAGCTCTATATCTCATAGTTAAACAATGTATTCTAGGCGTGTGATGGCTTGCCTCTAATGTTGGTCAAAGTTAGCAACCTCATTGTTTGGGTAAATTGCCTATAACTACCTATAAATCAAAAATAAAATCGAATTCGTGTTCATGTCCATTGGTAAAAATTTCGATTTCGCAAAAAAAAACATCACTGCACTGCTGGCTCTCAATAAAGAGTAAAATGTATGTTTTGTTACACATTTTGTTTACACGTATTGTGTTTGGAGTTAGAAAAATATCTCGATTTCTAAATCAAAGGTTTTTCCGAAAAATATCTAATTTATAAAAACGTAATCTTCGCATGTATATTGAAATTTATTGCAAAAAAATATATGTTGCGGGTCTAAGGATAAGTAATAGAACACATTAACACCATTTTTAAAATTTGTGTCTGTTTGGCTGTTAGTTTGTGCATGCATCACGTAAAAACTGCGCAACGGATTTTCATGAAATTTTCACAGAAACATAAGGCTTCATCATCATCAGGTTATTTTTGTCTCCACTGCAGGAGCACATCCCTCTCTCATCTGCCGGAGAAAGACGGAGGATTTGGCCTACACTCCCCGCGCTGGCCAGACGGGTTGGGGAGGCCTGACTGATGTTTTATAATGTATTCCCTTAGTCGCCTTGTACGACATCCACGGGACGAGATGGAACCTAAAGCTTAACTCGGAGTAATATTTAGTCTTTGTTTCATCGCAATTGACTTACGCAATCAAAAATTTGTGGGACAGAATTTATAGTTTTCCAATACATTAGTATTTAGTTTAACAAAGAAATATAACTAGTGTTCGATGCAATTCAGATAGCGAAGAGTTAGGACTACATTTGGAGTTGTAGTGGGCGTGAACATGGGCTTGGGAATGGGCGTGGGCGTTGGCGTTGGCGTGGGCGTGGGCGTGGGCGTGGGCGTGGGCGTGGGCGTGGGCGAGGGCGTCGGGATCGGTCAGACTCGTATTCGAAGTCGGATAGAGAGTGGAGTAGTCCGCGCGAGCAGAGCCGCGGACACAGCTAGTGGTTACTAGAGAGACAAGTTAACAAGCAAAATTGCTAAAATAATTAAAGGTATAAATGTACCTATTTCGTCGCTGTAAAGTACACAAATTATTAACACTGTTTACTAACGTTTCATCGCGGTAACAAATTGGTAGGTATATTCTCAAAAGGCAATACAACCAGAATCATTTATGCGTTAAATTAAAACCCAGCATTTTACTGTAAGGTGACACCAAACATTAACACACGGCGTATTGAGAATTCCCTTCATAAAAAGTGTGAAAAAGGTAAGCTCTGTTGTTCGGAGGTGCGAACCGAGTCTCATATTACCAATAGACAAAACGATCCGATGCGAAAACTACTGCCATAGAAACGTCCTAACTCCACTTAACATATCTGACTGATTTTCAATCCTATGTAACGTATATTTAAGACGATTTTCCAACAAAACTCTAGTAACTTACGTTATACTAATTTTCAAGCAAATTTTACGTTATCCTTGAAGACCCAGAATAGACAAAAGTCGGTCGGCTCAATGTGTTGTCCCATTCAATTTTAGACTTTATAGCTATGTTAACACGAATGTAGTTTAAAAGTGATTTTATTTGGGTTTCATTGGAAAATGTCATGACAAGACCAGGCGTAAGGCCATCTGCACACTCAATACTTTTAGCATAGAAAATCTTACTTTTCAGTTGATAATTTCAGTTTAATGTGCTGCGTCTCATGGAGATTTTTAGTCGCAAAATGCTGAATGTTTTTTTACCTATATGATAAGCACTTAAATGCTAATACATGCCATTTAAATGCCGCAATTGAAATCGAGAGTCTCCAACACGCGATGCAGCATCGATATACACAAACCATTTCAAAGACGGATAAGTATTCAGTGTATGGACGGCCTAAAGAACGCGTCAAAGTGTATAACGAGGGGTTTCTCGCCGCGTCAGTGAAAGTCATTAGGACTGGAATGGATGAAAATTGCGTGCATATTTACCCTCTGTAGATCATGAATAGCGTTATGAAAATATCGCGTCGTGTTTAGTAATTTTTAAATTAGCATTATCGATTCATATCTTAGCAAATAGAAAGAAGTAAAAAAACTTTATTTAAACTGGGATACGTGATACTCATTTAAGTTTCTGAACTTCATGGAATCAAATCAAATAAAACTAATAGCATAGTCGAGTAACAGTCTGTGAGTGTGACAGAAGAGTAACACTACCACACCGCTTCGGAATACAGTACATAATATTGGGGAAAAGAAGCGATCTCGACTGGAACCCAGAGGCTTTATTTTCAACAGCATGATATTCAACTGCTTAGCATGGTGATGAGCTATACCTATAATAAAACTGTAACTGGTCTATGTCTGTACATGGGAGATACTGTAGAAAAATGTGTATGAGGGATTTTTATAGGGCCAATAGAAGCCAAAATAATTAATTTTGGAATTTTTTTCTGTATGTCTGTCTGTCTGTATGTATGTTTGTTACCTCATCACGCAAAAACTACTCAATGAAATTTGATGCAGTTTTCACGGTTGTCTTGCTGGAGGTCTAACTTAAAACCTGGTGCATGTTTCATCTTGATACGCCACTTTAGAACCTGAGATATTAATACAGTATTTTTTTCTAGAAGCCATTATATGCAATATAACAAAGAAGTATAAATATTATGTTCTGCAGTCCACGAGAGCGGAGCCGCGGGCACAGCTAGTAAAAAATATTTTTTTTATTTAATAACAAAACAACAAAAAAACTTTTATGCGCAAATTTTTTTATTTTATTTTATTTATATCGGCATGTTCTGTGGATAGAAGCTGCTGGACATCTATTTCAATTAAGTTGAAATCAATACGTTAATTATAAACTCTGGATAGTCACATTTGCAGGCGTATTAAACATCGATCAAGGATCAAGCAAGTGACATTGAAAAATTGATAAAGTTCCATTATGTCAGATTATCGTGCTTCTCTTATACTAGAGTTTTTTTTTGCTGATATCGTCGATGGAAATTTCCAGTTGGCGTAAGACAAAATGCCAAAATCGGTTGTTAGCTTCCCAAACTCAGTTTTCAATTCTCTATCTAATGGTAACGTTGAAATTCAATTACTCTGTCCTTTGACATGATACATAAAGCACGCAAATAATAATTACAGTCACAAAGAAGAAAACAATTTTTTTGGCGTCGCCCGAAAGATAGTTTCGTCCCCTGACATCAATTTAAAATTCCGTCGACAAACATATACTAACAGGCAGATGGACTTTTCAAGTTATTGTCGCTAATATTATCAAACAATTTAGAATAAACGGGGTTCTAACCAGGCCTCCGTCACTCCTATAAGTAGCTACACTTTCAGGTCGCCTCGGCATGGTTCTCGCCCCGCCCCTGTACGGAGTAATAACAACACTAAGTCGAGCGAATTAGATACATTTTTGCGCGTTGCGCGGCACATCTTACGGCGACCGTCGCTGTCCACGAAGTAATAACTATGCTAAGTTGAATACCTTAGACACAGACTGATGTATCTGTACGTAGTAACTATTAAGTCTTCTTTTTCTCCTCTTAATCTGTGGTTCTAACTATGAAGGCAACGTAACAAGAAAGTCGCCTAGACGAACCACGGACCATGGTAGAATCCCTTATTAAGCTGATATAAGACATTAATTCCATTACTGATTTAATTGATGATTTGTAAGCGTAAAGTTGAGTTTGTGCATGCTTCTGTAACGTTGGCCAACCTGCAGCGGCAGGAGTCCATTATGACGCATATGCAATATCTTATACAGCTGGTAATAGAACATAAACTTCTTTAAAGCGAAACAATAATTTGTATCGCAAAACTCTCAGAGAATTATTGTTTTTCTTTCAGTATTTTTGGTTGGTTTATTAGGTGATTTGGTAGTCCCCTCTCGATTTTCACCTACGGTAGACGTGTGCATTGCGGTGGCTAAATCAGAGACAACAATAGGCGGGTCGGATTGTTTGAGGCGGTGAGCACTTCGCCACTTTCGCTACTTTGTGGATTGTGGAGAGTGGCGCCGCCGCGGCAGAGGAGGTGGCTCGCGAAATTAGATGTACCGTCGGAATAAAAAGTTCAAATCAACAATCAATTATATATCTACGTCTCACTGTTATGTCTGAAGCTGAAGGGATTGGTGGCCTTTACAAGAAACATTAAAGAGTACTTGCCTATACAATAGCTGGTATTTCTTTTTTAATAATATTTCTCTTACAGATATTTCATTAAATCATATTTTCATTGCTCAAATGCATCAAAGAAGAAATGAATATAACATCAGGCTCATTTTTTTAATATTATTGTATACTTTTTCTACAATGAAATTTCAGTTTTCAAATGTTTAATCAGGAATTTATTTGCAGTCGGTATTCTGTAACCAGACCATTAAAAGCGAGGGTGTGAAAATTTGCTGCTTATTTTCACGTAACTACAGATACGACTTTTATACATATGTCGGTGTACAGGCATAATCTAAAATGCATAAGCACATCCTTTGCTTTAAATTCTAATAAATAATACCTACCTATATTTTCAGTCAAGTATAGATTCAGTCAATTGAATGCAAACAGAACGGACAAGGTTCAAATTCGTAAACTTTTGTAGAATATTATTTTAATATTCTTGAAGGAGACAGAATTGCGGAACGAAAAGACAGCTTCAAATTAAAAGACGAAAATATTTAGACATAAATGTTTTCCGCTATCTGCAATAACTGTCGTCTGTACTAACAGGCAGTCTGCCTATATATAGCAGTCACTGATAGATACAGATTTTACTTTTAAATAAATAGGTGGGTATTTTAATTAAAGCTGTTTCGCTTTCATACTTTACGCTTTTGGACGTTATTCTTGTATATATCCATTGATTGATTATAATATATTTTTTACAGTGTTTTTCTTCATATTATAAAATATCTTTTAAAATGATTTATTATATGTATCTATCCAAGGTGCTCTTAATGCTGTGTGGCTTTAAGAGACCGCTGACGTGTATTTGAGACTACTTTGTTGCCGGTATCGGGCAGATTTCTTTGTACAAAGGGGCTTACGTCCACACCGGCAGCTTTCAGCTACACAGAAAACGTTTGTTGTGCACGGTGCGTGTACTGCCCCTTTTGTGCATTTTACTCATTATTATTTAATTGTTAGGAGTCTGAAAATATCTGCTTGCATGCAAGTGTAGGGGAACTGCGATTATGAGTAAAATGCAATTTCTTTACTGAGGTGGAGGACTCTAAGGCAGTATCCGCCTGTGTAGCCACATTCATACTTAACGTATATATATATGTTCTGACGTTAAACAGCAATGCATGCATTTCCGTATTCTTCCCTTTCTGTAATTTGAACACACAATTTGCTCACCTTTGTACACACCATTTATTACTGTATTTAGTTTTAAGATGTGCAATAAAGAATATATATATATAATTTCCCAAATGTTACCAAAAACACTTTGCCGCTCTCTTTCGGATCAGACCAGTATTCCGGTTACAAAGGTAACCGAGCTAGTGTGATTCCCAGGTACACGCGGCATTCCAGCTTAGATCTCAGGGTGGCAACACATCTGTAGTCTTTGATCTGATGCTCATAGCAACAGCAACGAAATGCTTACATGTGTTTATGTGACACTTACTATCAGATGGGCCTGCTGTCTGCCAACAATGTTTAGGTCTAAAGGGATCATCATCATCATCATGTCAGCCCCTAGAAGTCCACTGCTGGACATAGGCCTTCCCCAACGAACGCTACCACACCCGGTCCTCCGCCCTCCGCATCCAGCCGCTACCGGCCACCATCTTTAGGTCGTCGGTCCACCTGGCGGCGGGGCGTCCTACCCTTCGAGTGCCGATCCGCGGTCTCCACTCCAGAACTCGTCTGCCCCAACGGCCGTCGGTTCTGCGGAATCTAAAGGGATCATATCAGCTTAATGCTTAACTTTTACCTAAAATATGTATGTACATGATATTTAGTATTCAAAACAGTCTATATAACAAGGACGCAACAATACTACCCCGTAAAATGCAATATACCTCCCGGAACGTTGCTATTAAAATAGCCGGGTACAAGCCAGCATTGTTCCCTCTTATTCCCGACCGTCTATAATTTTGATAATAGCCTAGAAATATTTCCTTTGTCTTAGGCTATCTGATGTCGTCGTCGTTCGATTATTTTTCAGAATAAAGGCTTAGACAGATGTAAAAGCATTATATTTTGAAGTGAGTTCTCAGGTCCGTTTAGTCTAATTATTGCATTCAATATGAATGGCACAGTGGACTATCGATGAATGTCACAAAATCCATATAATTCATATCATAGTCACAATGTTCAAAATTAATGAAGTTTAAATACGCTCGCAAGATCTGCGTTATTTTAATATGAAGCTTATTGTTTATCGACTAACACGTTTTCCCTTGTACCTGCATTATGTTAAATATTTCTCATATTATGTGTATCATTTGTTTCTTTTTATGGTACTCCTTGTTATTCAAGTTTCCTGTCGTAAAGATATTTTCAGTAATTAGTTTTCTGGTTTAAAAATTCATAAGCGATAAAGAAAGTAGGAAATAAAGATACGACTGCAAGAAAAAGTGATAAAAAGAATTAACAAATAGTTTTGCTAATAAACTGGCGAGGGACTTCTTACACTAAACCACACCTTAAGAAACCATTGTCTTACGTCTCCGAAGTATCTCACTTTTATTAACGAACTTCACAGCGTCAATAAGTTGACAAAGGAACCTGGAATCTTGGGCTTAATGGTAAACCATGAAGCTGATTATCTTTATATTTTAACTGCCATTGTTTTGGATGTAAGTACCAGTAAACGTTGGAATGACAACCAGGTTGTCTTATCATTTGTTTACCTGCGTTGTGTTTTTAATAGTCTTCATCAGTGCCTTAGATTATTGTTGATGGAAATCTTAAACTCTGGTAGACCTGTATTCCTACCTACGTAGTCAAGGAACTCTTCAACTGTGAAATAAATCTCGATAGAGAACTTTCTTTACCTAAATATTCACTGGCTGTTATTGTAATCAATATTTTTTAATTGGCATATTACTTTATAAAACCCCAACCCGTCTGGCCAGCGCGGGGAGTGTAGGCCAAATCCTCCGTCTATCTCCGGCAGATGAGAGAGGGTTGTGCTCCTGTAGTGGAGACAAAAATAACCTGATGATGATGAATATTACTTTAGATAAGTTCTTGGTTGGTCTGTGAGAGTCGGAAACTGTTACAACTTGTTATTTAAAAATACCAAAAGTAATAAAACGTAAAAATATTATTAAGTATATTAAATTTAAGTATCATGCCACCATTTCTAAAGAAGACGTGACTATAGAGTTACCATTGAAGTTTTGAATCAATATTACATCTAATAAAGACTGATGTGTCTGTATATTGTAGAGAATGCAGAAATATTATAACTTACGTGACTAAATTTTTTTGAGAAGATTAACGTGTAATTATTAAGTACATATATATATAATGAATGAAAGTTTTTCCCAAAGGTTTTTCTTTACTTTTCAATTGTACTTAAAATAATAAAAATCACATCTTAGCACTGGGGCCAATATATAAGAAGATAGAATACAAATCTAGTTAAATAATTTAAAATTAATTCTTGCAAAACATGTATTTTTTAAACCAAGTGCTATTCGCGCGTTATAACTACGCAGGATGCAGTGGTGCACCCGCAGGTGCAACGAGCGCACTCTAACTATTGTTAATGACCCGACGAGAGTGTAATTACTTTTTTCCACACCCCACTAACAACAATTTCACTAATTTCGCAAGTTAGTCTACAGGGAAGTCATTAAATAAGTAGTAAAGATTTTTATGTAGGTGTTATTATTTAAACTTATCATTTTTACGCTAGTAACCTATTCACATTGACCGCATCATTTGCTTAGTGGCTTGGCGTTCGACTGCAGCAGCGATGTCGATAGTTCGATCCCCACTTAACAACACAACAACAACTTGGTGTAGGTACTGTTGGCTGCAAAAATACATACGAGTACCTAAAACAGGCCGTACTCTTGAATATTTATTACTAACTACCTAGCTATGCCGTTCAGTTTTTTCTTTAAATTAAGTTGAAATTTAGCTCACTAAGTGTTAATCCCCTTACGGGCAAATGCAACTTCAGAGTTTTAATCTATGTCTGGATGAAGAAAATCAGTTTTTATTTACCTAACCTCATAGTTTATCATAAAATCTACCTGAAAGATGGTGACGCCGTACGTTATACTGTGGCAATACCTCCAAGGTACCTACACTACGCCAACTAAAATTTTGGTCAATTTCTGTTTTTATCAAAATCGACTCATCAAATCTCAAAACTAACTTTTTTTTTAAATTCAGGAAGCATAATAGTTAGTATATGATGACTCAATTTTAATAAAAATAGTCACTCGGGCAACATTCCTTCAACGTGTTAAATTATTTGACGTAAATAGTATTTTCTTCATCCAGTTATATCTAAACTCTGTACTTGCATTTCAAATATACATGTATGTAGAAGTAAAAGTAATTCTTCCCTACAAATCGGTTATATACTACTACATAACATTATTACTATTATATATACTATATAATAGTAATAATTCCTTGCTCGAAACCAGTTACAAAACTCCCGTTTCCGTAGACGGCCGACGGTGTGAAAATCAAAAATCACAATAAATACTTAGTTACTTTTAACAAAATGTTGTAAGGTTTGGATCACATAATATAACTACCATAGCGCTCAGTACTGTAAGTCTACTGTGATATACTTTGAGTGGCCCATTGCTTCAGGCGACGTAGTCGACAGCACAGTGCAATAGATGAAGGTTCATCACACAAAGGCGGCACCAAAGGCCAAATAATTACGCGCGGCCTCACTGTGGAATCTTTGATGCCGTAATCAGGTGTCGGGAGTGGCCACGCCTGTCGGAGTAATTAGAACGCCTCCTTCTATTCGACGCTAGCACCTTTAGTAACCGTTGATGAAGGACTTAATTTCGAAAGCATGGGACTGAAAATATGAGGAGAAGTTTCTATGAGGAGTAGATATCTATTAAATTAAAAGTAACATTATGTTCTTACCAAACTGATATAGTTAAAGCTGTTTACTAAACGTAAGGATCAAACTGAAATAAGGAATAATAATGTTAAAAATCTAGCTTGGTTCTCCACCGCTGGAATTAAATATAGGTATTGATGAATCAGAATTTAAGTATATTTTTTGTATTTGTTGTGGTGGTATTGTTCTAATTTCGAAATTTGAATTGCTGTCATTCAGTACGGTCGGCATATATATATACACAAAAACACACATTAGCAATAGTTTTCTTATCCCACTGTGAGGCTAGCTACACAAGTCGAGACCAGTATTACTTCGTTTGTCATAAACGCTCCTATTGACAACGGATGATCAGTCTGTCCGTAACATATAATCCCCTGATAATTTGTCTTAGTGTTCTTTGTAAAGGTAGAACTCTTCCCAACATTTTATCGCTTAGGATATTTTAGGTCTGCAATCATTTTAATCCTGTACATTTAAATTATTTTTTCCTCGTTCTATCCACTTAATGTAAAAAAGCATATTTTCAAAAAGAACTTCAACAGAAACACAGAAGAATTATTATTAAAAAGGAATTATTATGTAATCCAATACCTCTCTTCTAAATTCTATTTACATTACAGCCCTAATCCACCTCGCTAACTTCCTGCGAGAAATAAACACCGGGAGCAGTGAAAAAACCTTTTTATATCTTAGCCGTATCTTTCGAATCCTACAATATTAAAATGAAGATGGATTTCAGTATAACTTTTTCAAGTTATTATTCATAAATGCAAAGGTATGAGGTATTGGGCGGTCTCACTTCTCAAAAGTTGAAGGATTAGGATTGGTATTCGAATCGTATTCAGTCAATAAAACAAGTGACGGCTATCTATAACATAAGACGATGTCTGAAACTAAAATGCTGTTTAATTTTTTTATAGCCATTTTTCTACAATAAATGCAAAGGTATGACTTATGGGCGCTCATTCACGTCTCAAAGGTTGAAAGATTAAGTTTAGTATTAGAATTGTATCCTGTAAATAAAATAAGAGAGGCCCAAATAAATAAAAATATATCTTAAAATGATTATATGCGATCAAAGGTAAGACTTAGGTATACTAAGTCCAGTCGACAGAGATCACCTCAAAATTCTTGTGCCAGATGGCCCCGCTCCTCCATTGCACTACATCTGCATATTATTGGTATTAATTACTTCATAAATAAATATATAATACAACAAAAAACTATTTTTTGTAGACATTTATCTACAACTTTCAGTGTATTGTGCCTTCCTCGTAGACCCATTAGAGAGTGTACACTGTTCTGTTTCCTGATCCGACATTTTCGCTAATTGGTCAATTTCATGAGGTCAGTATTATTAGACCATAATAAAGCACCTGTTTAACTTATGTAAACAAAAAAATTACTGCGATTATTCCGTAGGCTTTTTTGTTTCATTCCCCAAAAGCGTTTGATGATGATGATTACAAAAGTTTTGAGTAACTTAAAATATTAAAGTGACAGAATAGAAATAGTTAAGAAAACAATAACGATTTTGTCTCTTTTCAGATCAATGGCGGCCTCATAGCTTGAGCCAAGATGCATGAATCAACCCGACACATGCGAGCCATGGCTTTACTGTGGCTCTTCACGGGACTGACAGCTGTCAGTGCTGTCAAAGTCATCATAGAACCCCTGCCAAGAGGTAAGTTGATACAAGTGTGAAAAGTTAAAAAACAAGATGTAAAATGTCAAAATATTTATGTTTTAAGATGTTCAACGTTGATGGTGGCTTGACTCGCGTAATTTATTTATTTTATACTAAGTGGACACTTAAGGACTGGTAAGTGACAAGGAAGCCGAGGATAGAACGCGCTTACGCAGACGTCTATTTACTCTTCCTTTGGCTTGTGGTTTCGGAATTTCATTCTGTGTATGCTATCCGTGATTATTTAACTTTCTGAAAACTTTTTCTTGTTATGTTATATAATAATAACCTACCTATAAATTAAATAAAACAAATGACATACGTAGCGATACATATGAAAAAATCATTCAGCAGTTCTCTAGGTAGCAGCGGACGTTGCGTTACATGATTGTGTAGGTATACGAGTATATTAGTAGGTCTACTTCCACTCGTCTTTTTGGCAAGCTCCAACGCTCGTGATCAACTAACTGCGACGAAAAAAAATGCACGCTCAGAAACAAAAGAGCCACTTTTTTAACCTGTCGCTCACAGTGGAGTGTAAACAGAATCGGGCGTCCGTACTTAATTTAGTTTTTTTAAGTCTTGAAGCTCGTTCACCGGGCTCCCCCAAAGTTTCTCCCCCAGATGGCGCGGGCACGGCCGACTTCGCTTTAGTTTCCTTTAATTTCCTATCTCTCTTGTCGTGACGTTTATTACGAGTCGCTCACCCACACCAACCTCTAGTACTTTTGTTCCCATTCACTTATAACCATTTGGAATTAATTTTTATTCGCCTTCACCGTCTATTTTCGGACTGCCAGCTCCTCTTTATTGTTTTCGCATTAATTTACAGTCCACAGCTGCGGGTAACGCAGATTTCTAAGGAGTTTTTATCTGCCTTCAGTATTCTTTCTTTTGAAAGTGAGAGCTCCTATTAATATTAATTAAAAGTTTGAATAATTGAATGAATTCGGAATTGTTCTCTGTTGTTGGGTTTCTCTTCAAGTGAGCCGGGTTATAATTAAAAGTTCGAAGTAAAGCCCATTATTTGCCTGTGAGTGACAGGTTTTTAACACCTAAATCATTCTCAAGATTCGATGTTAGCTGTTCCTTTATATATTTTTTTAACAATCGCTCTTTATCTTTCGATTGCACTCATTCTAAATTCATTCCTACAGCTATCAATAGCTATTTTACACTTCAACATAAGACTTTTCATACATTCTATTAATTTTTCGTTGTCTACCATTTTCCTTTTCGATTTTCATTATGAAAAAGTTGAAATAAATAATAACGGCTGCCATTAAACAAGTTGCAATGCAAGTCACGAACGTAAGGTACAATTACGAGTTTGCAGTCGGCATATAAAACACGTAGACGCATTCTTTTGCAGTTTGTAATTAATGAATAGCAGTATTTGAAACACTGAATTAATACTGGCTCATAATAAACAAATGCATGTTTCGATTTAGGAACATTTCACTTATTCTATAGTTTAATTTTTATTTGTTTAACTTTTTAAATAAAAAGATCGCCAGATGGGTATGTACAGCGTGATGTAGGGCCTAATACAATGCCTTACACCAGTGGATGACTACACAACTACACTCTTTACGAGTGTACCTACTGTGCATTAAATGCCTTTCTCAGCACTTTTCCGTACTGAACATGTTGCAAGTTAGCCACTGTACGTCTACCGTGAATAGTCTCTACAAAACGAATCAAATACGCCCAATTTCAGACAGGAACCGCAGACAGACACACTTGGTCTAAGTGAAAATCATTAGCGATGGAAATATTTTAGGCAATCTTGAAAAATCTTTAAACGCAACTGATACTAAAAACTCACAGGCACCTAGTTTCATTCCACGTTGTGTATTTTAACGTCACTGTTAAAAACGTACAATTTTAAAATATTTTTAGTGCTAAATTATGTTTAAGTATCAAATTGATTGATTACAATGTACTACTATTTATATTTCGATTGAGGTACATAATGATCATCTAGTGTATAGAGATGAACCAAAATACTATATACTCTATTATTTACGTTTTCAAGGTAAAAGCGTAAAAAAGAGATGTCAAAAAGTTGCAGTGCAGTATTTTGACTTCAACATAATGGCCTATGACTTGTCTCATTTTTCACGTTTGACAACTCGTCGCAGTCTAGTCACTCCGAGTGACTAGTGACTCCCTCGTCACTTGTCCCAAACGTCAACATGTCCGTGCCTGGAGGTAGATCTACTACCAATTAAAAGTATAGATGGCAGCACGCCGACAACGAATGGTCGGCTCTCATGCGCTGGACATTTGCAGACGTTTTATGCACTCCGCATCCGGTTTGTCTACAGGATGTTTTTGTAAACGGGGCATTAGGTAAATTGATAATATTATAATCAATTTATCGTTAGCTCATATAAATAGGAAAATGAGCTTAAGTGAAATGTAATAATGAACGAGATCCAAGGTTGCAACATTTTGTTTTTTTTTTTAAATAAAAAGTTTTGATTATGACCATAGTTCGGTTACACACAAAGTCAATCTTAAAATCCTTTATTACATACTTATGAGTACACTTGGTACATTTATACACGTAAATGTTAAATGTAAATGTTTTTTACCGACTCTACCACTGCTTACTATGTGTTAGCGCTGTGAAGAAGAAACGGCACAATAAACTTCCAGCAATACATATTTTACAATCAAGTTTAAGTTCAAGTTATATAATAAATTAAGCGAAGCTGAATTACCATTAGTACCAGGTATCTTTGCCATAATCGTCTATTTTATATTAAGCTTTTTTATAAAGTTGTTTATAATGTGATTTTTAAACTTTATGTCCAATATATTTAAGATTTCCATTGGTAGTTTGTTGTAGTAGCGTATACAATGCCGCGTGAAAGTTTTACTGAACTTACTAAGTCTTAATCGTGGTAAATGAAAGTTTATTTTTATTTATTGTATCATTATCATAACTAGTGACATTTTATACACATTTTACTTACCCTATACATCCGCATTAATTAAACAAATGCCTACGTACTTCATGCGAACGCCTGCGTTGAAGTATTTCATAACATCACAATGTTGCGTTTTATATAACCCATTTACAGTAAATTATTCTTCTTTCCATTCTTTATGCCCGTGTTATAAAACGTAAATCTAACAAAGATTCTAAAGGAGCTTTTACTTAACTTTTACGAGAAAGCTCGAGTTAACGGTTTAATTACATTTGTACTGTTCAGGGTAATTTCATGCTTTGCCTTCATTTTGGCTACATTGTATTAAGTTGATATTAGGTCTTCAACTCTTAACATAAAAGATGCTTGCTTCTCTTTGCCTTAAACTAATTTAGTTTGCAGAATGGAAATTACAATCCTCGTCTAGGATTTTACGTGTACAACAAAATTGCCAAAGGGAAACAAAGATGACAAGTGGATATGGTGTGGTTTAAAAAGCTGTTTTGTTTAGAAACACTCTGTTCGTGTTTGCCGAGGGGATGCCCCCGGGTGGGGACGATTTGTGACACTAAAACAAATGACGCGCGCTCCACTCCCGATTGACGGCGGTACAGTCAAGCCTGCAGTTGGAGGAAATGGTCAACAAATATTACACGAAGTTTGCCAAGTGTTAGGCTCTTCAAGTATAGGATATCGCAGACAAGATTTAATCACTAATGTGCTATAATGATTTATCATCAATATCATCGCCATCAACCCTTGATTTATTTGATATATAGGCAGCTGTACTTTCTGTCCTGGTGCCCGGCTCATTTAGTCATAGCCTTCCTGATCTGATAACATTCGCCTAGCGCAGCGCATGGCTTCTATTTTGCTTGCCCGCTCGGGGTCCTCAGGTTCTATTACATTCCTTTATCGACTTAGGTCTGCAATATAGGTATAACACATAGGTCCGTAGAAACAATAGCTTAGTATGTATTGCCTGCCCGAACTGTCTCAGCTCTCTATACTGAAAAGCCGAAAAACTCAATTACACGAACGTATAAGAGCACATTCTCCCTCATAATCATAAGCCATAAACTACCACGTCATTTACGTCAAATAGGCAACAGTAAACACTGAAATAACTTTTAAATGAAAGGAAATGAAAATGGAAAGGAAAAAATGAAACTTCTTACGTAAACAATACATTAAGATTTTTTTTTTTCATATATATTATTTATTGCACAAATTATAAAATAAATACAGTTACATATTTTGTGTACAAAGGCGAGCTTATCTCTAAAAGAGATCCCTTCCAGCTAACTTTACAGGACGTGAGACAAGGCACTAAAAGCGAGGGGGCAAAAAGTGTATAATATACTACATTATAACTAAATACCGAAATAGTAAATATATATTAATACATATACAAAAACAATTATTTTGTTATGGCTATGACGTTTTGTTACATTGTTTACTAAGCTATTTAATTTCATCGTTTCTACAGACGCGGGATCGTCTGATAACATTCCTGTTTACCGGATAATAGGAAACACAAATGTCCTGGAGGAAATGAAGGGAAAAATCCACTCGGAGAGAAAAGTCCCATCCCCTGGGACTTCGCGGGCGACGATGATTAACGTCCTTTACGCGACGAGTTACAAGTCTCGTGCGAATAAATATGGGTCACATTGTTGTCTGTGCTTTTTTGTCGTAAATTGAAGCCAACTAAAGTAACGGCCATATTGAAACTGCTATCACGGTATTAGGCACTGCCGGTTTTATATTTTTCTTAAATGGGTCATTCCTGGGAGAAGCGTTCTTCGCGTCAGATCCGTGGCTTTTATTTTTTCTCATGACGTTATCTATAACGTTATTAAGTGCATTATCGATAGCTTGACTCGTTTTTAAGCCTTCTTTTCCCATGTAATTTTAGTTTTCACCAGTAATGAGAAAAAATAAAAGCCACGGATCTGATTACTGATGCGAAGAATTACGCTTCTCCCAGGAATGACCCAAATATTAGGCCACTTGATTTTGTACCGCCCCTCCCTTTTACCTATTTTAATCACTCTGAAATCTGCCGTCCCTTGAAGTCTCCCGCCCCAAAGCCGCGGCCTATATGGCTTATTGATAATCCAGGACTGGTTCTAGCAGGCCTCGGGTTGGTGGCGTTGCAGACAGCTTCGACCTGTGGTACTAGTGGTTAGTTTGAATATGTGATGCTGATAGGAGTATTATTATTTCTTACGAAAAACGGATTCTTGGTAAAACATAATCAAGTAGGTTAACTTATAGATTTTTGGAAACGAAATCTCTAATTTGTAACAACCTACACAAATAACTCACAATTATTTGAGGTTTCGATTTGGTTCTTTCGTAAATAGAAACTATTAATATATATAATGGTTTCCTTTTGTTGTTCCACCTCAGTTGTCTTAACTTTGACAAAGAATATTCATATAATCTCTCCAATATGTAGTCCCTCCGCTCTTTGTTAACCTGAAAAGGGAAATACGAGGAAAATCGCCGTCAAACTTCAAACCACGAGATCAAGAGGCCTCTAAAACAATGCCGAAAGATCTCATTTCAACCCCCGATACGTTTCCGATATTCAATAAACCGCCTCAAACGGAATCATATCCATTCTCTGTATGTATAAGCTTTAAATTATATTGATATGCAAACAGGTTTTCTCGTGCTAGCGTCTAGCGAAGCGTCATCGATTTACTTCTCACCTTTGTCGATCTGATGTGTTATATTCTATTTTCAGTTGCTAACACTATTCATATACGAGTAACATTGTTTTAGTTGATTTTTGTATTAAAATTTTAACAGTAGAAGTAGGATTTCAGAATGTTGTGTGTAAACATCGTTAAGAATTAGTTTTTCATTTCGTTGCAGATCTACATATAAAGATCATTTTTGGGAGCTCTTAAAAGATCAGGATATGAGTGTAGTTGTTATTAAAATATCTCCATTATTTAAATGTCAGGTTTCGTCAATGCTTCTTTTTTATATCTACCTACGAAATGGACTTACATATATAACATTGTTGTAGTGATTCTGTCAGATTAAATAAATAGGCTTCATTAAAAATCTAAGAATTCCCTTTACATTACATTCGTGATAATAACATATATCATGATAAAAACCATAAATACTAATGTAATAAATAAATTACGTTAGTATAATAATAAATAAATATTACATAATAATACACACTTGTTTAGACAAGTTATCCAAATTATCCTAGTTTGGGATTAGTCCCAAACTAGGATTTTTTGCTGTGCTATGGAAGTTAAACAAAGATAGGACAATTCAAAAATATAACATCCAGACCGGGACCAACTTGAACAAACTGTACAAAGTTTTCTATCCCCGGTGGGACTCGAACCCACGACCTCTGGCCTCGAGTCTAATGATCAAGCCGCTATACCAACAATAGGCGATCGCGATGAATATACGTGTTATATGCTGGTTTTTCAATAGATGTGGAAATTGATGATTACGAGTTTAATGGCATACCCTACGTAAGGAATACGTAGCATAGGTTTGCAGATATTCGATATTTTCACAGCGATCCCTGTAATATTATCACATTGAGCTGAAGACCCGCGAACCAAAAGTACTTTGTAGAATTTATTACGGGAATCTCGCGTTTCTTGAAATTAGATATTATATTATTCAGACTGAGCGTCTTATGTTTTTTTTTTTTCAAGTAGGATAGGTAAGTCGGACCAACGGCGGTTTTAAAAGATGGAAATGATTTCTGAAATAGAAAATGTATTTTAAAAGGAACGTTCTTTCCGTACTAAGATTTAATAATCAAAAGACTACGTTTATTGAATTATTAAAAAGTGTTTTAACCGAAGGCCAATGTTGCACCGCATCTGTAGAGGATACCAACACAGCTATCCCACGCTTGGCTGCTGGGTAGTTACGGCAGCCATATACTCTCCTCCTGAAAACAATAAATAATAGTTGAGTATCAAATTCCTGATCAAAGTCAAACATTTCAAGTCCGTCAAATGCTGAAGTTGAATCTGTGGATTAGGTAAGGTTATTTATTATGTTTTGATTTTGAGTCCTAAAAGTCAAAATTAGCGAATCAATTTCAGCCTTTGGTTTTCCTGGACTGCGGGCTTTAACTACAATTTCTACGTGCTTGCGACGAAAATATTTCACATCTTTTCAGGGAATTTTATTGTTTTAATGAAAATCCCAGAACTCTTAGTAGTAATAATTAAAAGTATATAACATCCAATTAAGGAAAGATAATTTCATATTATTTGTATTTTATTTGACTGGTAAGAGGCAGGCGGTACCTAAAAGAATTTTAAATTATTAAATGAGCGATGTGGAATGTCCATAGATATTTATATTGCAGTATGAGTTTATACATATATTTATGATGAATTTTATTAAAAATAAATCTCGGAAAAAATCTCGAAATAGCAATATTAACATGGACATTTCGTCGCTAGTACTTAAGTGACATGACCTTATTCCGATCCTTGAATACAACTCATCACATGAATCGATACGCATCGGTCCACAACGGCCGTCCTATTCGATTCGCAAGCAACGATGCCCACTCCGTATTCTGGACATCACTGACCTTTCAATATCAGTGGAACTGAATCCGGCTGCGTGGAAAAAGGAACCGATTACCCTTGTTTACGCACAAAATAAAGTTTTCTTCTCATTGGCTCGGAGATAAAGCAGGGCAGAGATTAAATTCGGGTCTTGTTTGCAGTGAGGCCCGCGCGCCCCATGTAAACGACCCTGGATAAAGGTCCGTGCAGACGGACGATGAATGCGAATGTAGTCGACTTTGAAGTTCTATAATTTATAAGTAACTTCTGATTAGTCAATGTTGTTTTTACTTTTAAAGCGAGAAAGGTGTTGACTTCGTGTTTTTTTTATTTATTTATTTACTAAAAATGTGTTCTATATCATCAATACATCTCGAAACAATAAGTTCGTCCGTCACGCTCTGCCTAGCGGCTAAACCATTGGTCTGGTACATACCAAATTATTATCGGAGATGATAAAACGATGCCAATGATTTTAACTCATCCTTTCATCATATTTAGTTGTCCTTTAGCTACTAAATGAGATAAAGAGTCCCTTTTTGTAACTGGCTTCGAACTTGGAAAGTTCAGTTCCCATTTCGAAGCCAGTTACTATATAGGATGAAGGAGTCCCATTCTGTATCTGTCGTATATAGCCAGTTACAAAGTTTGGTTACCAAATGGGACGAAAGGGCTAATTCATTCGATTGTTAAATCAAAAAATATTCGCTACGCGCGAAGCAACTTAAATAGTTATAAATTAGATAGGTGTAGTATTAGATATAAACAAATATAAAAATACGGACGGATGGAGCTTGTACGTTACGATTTATTGAAAGCGCACTAACACCAAATTACAATATAACACTGATTAGCCAGGATTTACCCCACTTTGCCAAACCAGTCTGACGCGGCAACTACTCACGCTGTGTGTGCACTGTGCACAGACCCTAAACGTCCCTAAGTAAGGAGACAAAATATCATTTGGCATAGCGTAATAGGCTCTGAAGGAAGGTTGCTTTACGACTTCTTATTTGTCGTGTTGTAATGAGTTCTGTAACGAGAGGGGTCTTCAATGTTGCTTCCAAGCAAATACAAATCAAAATGTAGGTGACAATTTTATGTTCATCGTAAGGCTGTCGACGTCCACTGCCGAATAGGCCCCATACGGAAGTTATGTATCTCCATATAAGTCACGTTGGTCAGTCGTGTCAACCGCCGTATTATAACAAGACTCGCGCTGATACCCTTCTAGAATTTATTTATTCAACAGTGGCGAATGAAAGAAAGGTTTGAAGAGAAGTTCTTCGGTTCTTCAGCATGGAAATATATGTTTTATTATTTGATAACAAAGTTTAATTCAAAGTGTCATTTCTGTAATATTTACAGGATGGAGTCGGTAAAATAGCAAACAAAAATGTTGGCCATACTGTTTCTAGCACATATGTAAATAGAAAAAATAGAGTTTAACGTGTTGAACTTTTTCATACTGCTACTATAGATAGCAGACACAAACAATAAATTGGTTAGATACATATTTAATTCACAAAGGCACACTTAACCATTAACTTAAATATTCTTTCAGTAAACCTGTGGGTAAATCAATCCATTTTGATGAATAAACTGACAGCAGTACACACAAAATTACACTATAGATTTAAATATGATGGTCAAATTACACCTACTCTAATGTATCTAATGAAGTCATGACGGACTCTTCTCGCGGGAACTTCCTAAAAATGAAGATTGTGCGTTTAATGTAATTGTGATATAGCATTTTATACAATAACAGCTGGAAACCTAAAATCTTATAATACTCTTTCAGATCGTTTCAAAATTGAAGAATATATATACATCTTTAGTCACACGTAGAATTAGCAAAATCATCGACTAGCTCTAGTTGTGCCTTAACTTTTGGAGGATGCTGAAATTATAAAACGTGACATCTAGATAAGATATGGCTTAAAGATCCATTAACTGAGTCAAATTTTCTTTAAAAAACAACCCAAAGAGTAAATACCTCTCTATTTGTCTTAATATAATGAGCTTTATGTAATGTGTTGGTGATAATGTGGCCCGTTCTTTAGCTACGACGTCAATTACTTCGAAAATTTACATTTAAAGGGCCGCAGCGTACTTCTGTATATAATAAGATCATTACTGCGACCACCAATCCGCCTGCCAAGCGTAGTGGATATGGCCAATCCCCCAAAATGGATATCCCACCGAAAGTAGCATTCTATTGGTGAGTCTTATATTCATTTATAGTGAACCGGAACGAGATAGGATCACTCCAAGTTTTCCTGTAGATGTTATAAGGTAAATCCAAGGTTCAGCAACTTGTGTAGTAAGTGTACTCATCTAATAAATTAAAACGTAAACTTCAAGTCTATACATTGAAGATATTTGCGAGAAAAAAAATTGGGGGGTCTAACGATGAGTAATAGAATACATTTCCATCGTTTTTGGAATATTAGTCTGATTGTCTGTTAGTTTGTGTACGCATCACGTAAAAAAACGTTACGAAAAAGTAATGATCATCGACGTGTCATTTTGTCTTGGTTGCAATATGTTAGTTAAAACGATAATTTGAAACAACATCGTGATCAAATTACCAATTGGAGTTAGTGAAACAAGAGTTAATTCAAAGGAACAAGATCTTTAACTCTATATGAAACTAAAAACTCATATTACCTACACGTATAACCGAAACGGATCACGTCTGAACACTGGTCCGAGTCCACCGTGGGACGAAACGATATGATCCCGTGTCCCCGGGGACTGACCCTAATTGAACGTGGCCTGCCTGCCCTATCAGTTGTCGATTATTTAATCTTCACTATTGCAGGGTAACGATAACGCGGGTCAGGCAGTGTTTGCTGCGGTTATTACCTGGATGGTTTCATACAACACACGTTTTTAATTACATATTTTGTCAATGTTAGGTTGGTTTTTGCTATATTCTCTTAATTATTTATATTAACCGTAAGGAACGACATTTCAGGTATTTTGGGACAAAGCCATTTTAGATTTCTGACATTACGGTTTCAGTCATGCATGACACAATACGAGATCAGGTACCTATTGTGAGATTAGGTCCTATAACATTAATTTCAAATAAATAGATAAAACTATAGTAGAGATTTTAGGAAGAAGTTAGAAAATAACTCAAACAGCTTATTTAAGAAATTAATAAGGTTTATGCCCTAACCATCAGCCGAAATACGTCCCACTGCTGAACACAATAGAATGCCACTTTTGGTTGGGCTATCATTGGGACATTTGCCATAATCACCACGGATAGCAGGCGGATTGGTGATCACAGTAAAAGAGAACTGCTGCCAGTTCCTTAGTCGCCTTGACGACACCCACGGCAAGTTTGGGGGTGGCCCTATTCAAAGCCGGGAACCACACGGCTAATGCCCTAATCTTTTCTTAAGTATTCACTGCTTGCTTCGTTCTCGGTTGATAATCGCTGTATATAAAGATTGATATACAGATGACTCTGCTGCTTATCATCTGTATTTATCCTTTATATAGTCACCGTCGTCTTCAGAAAGACTGGGCGTGGACTCTGTTATGGACGCCAGACAGAAAATAACGCGATATCGAAATAAAGTTATCTATGAAATATTTATTGGGAGAGCCTATCGTGAGAAGCATCGATATGATCTTACATCCCTCTCGGGATCATGACCCTAATTGGACGTGGTTGCCGTCTCTTTAAGCCGATTATCTATTTTTGTCTTTAAGTGTACCTACCTATTCTTAATTTTTTATGAAGAGCCTTGTATTGCTTTGTTTAAAAATGTCTTTGTAATGTCATCATTTTGCTTCTTGTATTGCCTGGTACGTAAGGTACTTATTTATAAAACATGTTGATAAATTCTAAATTATACCTAAGTGTAATCATATTGACATAATTAATATAGTACTTACTCTGTCGGTTCAGCAACCTGAAATGGATCTCGCCCTATGCCACACGAAGAGGCCAAACTTTGCTTATTCTCCTGTTAGTCAGCGTTTAATACCTAGATCATCCTGACGAGGCCCCCTTTTATCGGGTTGTAAGATCATTATAAGAATGGTAAAAGTGTGGTCCTGGTATACAAGTACCACACTTTTAAGACCAGTATTTGCTTGTTGGGACCCGGACTTGGGGAAGAAGTTGAAAAAAAAATCTGCCAGTTATACGTTTATATTACGAGCTATAAGTATTTCTACTCATTGCTGCAGGTGGGGTCGATGCACTTTAATGCAGATATATCTGGCACGTAATATATTACTCATCCAACTTTCTGCTTACTTCCATGGTCACTTAGAACCAAGACAAAACTACATATTATGTTACAGTTCAAGAACATGTTCAACTTGACTTGCAATACTAACAGACGAATCACAGATTTAAGTGCTCTCAAGATTTGAGACGATATAATATCTAAAGTATTTGGTCCTCGACCCCTATATTTGTCATTGTCTGTCACATGTATTAATTTTTAATATTAGAGCAAGTTTTATTTTAATACTAAAATTTGAATTGGAATTGAAGCTAGAAGACGAAGAACGAAGACAACCGACACAGCCGAAAGCATTAGCAAGCTGAAGTGGCAGTGGGCTGACCACATCTGTCGCAGAATCGGTGGCCGCTGGGGCAGACCGTTTCTGGAGTGGAGATCGCGGCTCGGCACGCGCAGGGTGGGACGGCCCGCCGCCAGATGGACCCCAAGACAATTTCTTTTGTATTATGAGAAATGTCTTATACGAAATCCAGTCGCATTGGTTGTTATATGAGACCATACATATTATAAGACATTTTTTCTTATGTCGGATCAGACGCGCATAGAAATGTTTTCTTGTCTTGTATCTTATAATGTGCAAACGGCCTAATTAGGTGGCCGGAAGCGGCTGGTTGTGGAGGGCGGAGAGCTGGGTGTGGTGGTGTTTATGGGGGAGGGCCTATGTCCAGCAGTGGACATCTAAAGGGCTTATATGATGATGATAAAGTGGAATTCGAAGTATAACTAGTTAACTTCTTTAATTGGTTTACAAGAAGTTAACTATCTACCTATATTGTAAGTAACTAATATTTATATTGTGTGTTTTTAAACTTCCCTATTTTCAACCTTCTCTTCAAACTGGCATATAAATTCAATTAGTTTTTATTTAACACCATACTTTATTTAAAAAAAAATATTAACCTGAAAGTATATAAGGCACAGACAATACAGTTGGGTAGGAACAATTTTGATAGGGAAGCTGACAGAAGAATCCAGTTGGGCTGGGCAGCTTTTGGAAAATTGCGTCAAGTCTTCACTTCGCCTATTCCACAATGCTTAAAGACAAAAGTCTTTAATCAGTGCGTCCTGCCTGTCATGACCTACGGTGCAGAAACGTGGACACTGACAGTGGGCCTGATCCACAAGTTTCAAGTCGCTCAGCGAGCTATGGAGAGGGCTATGCTCGGCGTATCTTTGAAGGATATGATTCGTAATGAAGAGATCCGACGAAGAACGAAGGTGACCGACATAGCCGAAAGGATTAGCAGGCTGAAGTGGCAGTGGGCGAGCCACATCTGTCGCGGAACCGATGGCCGTTGGGGCAGATGAGTTCTGGAGTGGAGACCACGGATTGGCACGCGCAGGGTGGGACGCCCCACCGCCAGGTGGACCGACGACCTAAAGAAGGTGGCCGGAAGCGGCTGGATGCGGAGGGCGGAGGACCGGGTGTGGTGGCGTTCATTGGGGAAGGCCTATGTCCAGCAGTGGACGTCTAAAGGCTGACATGATGATGATGATGATATAAGGCTAGAGTGCACAATGGCGGATTTATCGTTTTCAGCGATTTCTTACAGCCATTCCAATTTGTCGTGTGGTTTCCGGTAGATTAGAATAGGACCACTCCAACTCTTCCCGTGGATGTCGTACAAGGCGACATTATAAAACATCAATTAGGCCTCCCCAACCCGTCTGGCCAGCGTGGGGAGTTTAGGCCAAATCCTCCGTCTGCCCAGATGAGAGAGGGTTGTGCTCCTGCAGTGGAGACAAAAATAACCTGATGATGATTCCAATTTGTAATATTGTCGTAAAAAATGTTATTATTCGACAAAACTACCAAAAGTCGGCTATAATATCCGAAACTCAACGATGAATGAATCTGTTAAGGCGTTCCACCCTTTATGGGACATCCTATAAGTTTATAAAGACTAACGGTGAATAAGCAAAGCCTTCGGTACTAACAGGCAATTGTCATGAACATTCGAGTGAAGTTAAAGTGAATTGTGGCACTGGATTAACTACTCAGCGGGAACCGATGAAACTTTGACTAAAGCCGAGATCATTCCTCTCTAATATTCAATTTAACTTTGACAATTCGCTTTTCAAATGAAAGTATTTTTGTAACATCAGAATTTGTCGTAAAAAGTTAGTGGTGTCTTAATTTGGAGACATTACATTCTGAACATGTAAGCCTCCCCAGTAGAATGTCACTTTTGGTCGGCTGTCCATTGGGGTTTGCCATAATCACCACACTGACTACCAGGCAGACTGGTGATCGCAGTAAATGATCTTAATGGAACAGGCTCCCAGATGAAGTGGTTTCAGCCAAATCAAAATCAATCAAAATATTTATTTTCAAAATTGGAATACATTATTCTCTTTTTGACGTCAAATTCTGCCAAAAACTACTCCACTTCCACCTGTATAACCGAGGGGAAGAAGTGGCAACAAACCCAACAGCACAGGGCCCTACCTTCTATCAATAAACTCTTTTAAAAATCGCCTTGACAACTGGCTTAAAACTAATACAGTTTAAAAGTTAAAATCCAACACTGTGAAATAGACATATCAGCATATTTGCTGCTCATCTATAATATAAATAATAATATAAACAAGAGAATACTGCTGCCCATACCTAGTGCAATCTAGCCTAGTATATGGGGTGGCCATATGCTGGCCAGGAACTACACGGCCAACATACCTTACATCAATTGATAGTAAATACAAGCGACGACATGTTGCTTGGTAAAGGACACAATTATGTGATTATTAAGAGAAGCCTGTGTACCTAAAGTTTGATGTAAGGTCATATTCTTTTAAATTTCAAAAGTTTGATAAAAGTTTTACTGTAATCCGTGGGCTTTTCTTCTGCAGTAGGTACGTAGGTAGCTAGGTACTTAAGTATTTACTAACAAAGTTCTTAGGATTCCGCAAGATCCGCCTGAGTATAAAAAAATTTCAGTCAAAAAATTGCACTTTGAATCACAAAAGGCTTTACTGTGTTTATATAGCGTTATAGGTGGGTGTTTGTTAGCTGCTCGACATAATAATAAAAATCTCCCTTAAGAATAATCAAGCATGTAGGTACGTAAGATTTACTAAGGAAAATAATTATGTTTTATTTTTCTACTGGGCTTTTTCATTTCGCCTTTGTCCAAGAAGGTATAGTGTAGTGCGTCTGACAGGCAATTTAATACACATTTAATGTGCTCTGACTAAAGTCCACATAGCCTGCAATGTGGTTACTTTGTGGAAAATTCTATTATTAATATTTAAAAACTAACTCGTTACTTATATTAATATCGTACATAATAGGTATATAGAAAGGATGAAACTTGTACAGTCTACTGCAATCAAGTTATTACTCGTAGAAATTACCGGACGAACGTCGCTGACACTAGTAACGGCACTCAAACATTTGTAACACAATTTCTCCCCGAAACTATTAACTTTCCAACAAGAGGTATTAAAAAAAAATGAAGAACATTCGACTCTAAGTGTTACTCTAGCACCATAACGTTTGAGTTATGGTATAGAAAATAAAATAAAAACAATTTTGCCCCCATTCAAAACTATCTGAGAACTCCTATCATAAGGAAGCGTTGTCATAAAAAACTTAGGGCCAAACTTTTTCACATCTAGGTACTACTAAGAATCGGGCGTGTTTTTTTTTATTACGAAATAAGTCCAATATTACTATCAAAGTAAAATGATCAATTTACATTTTATGAAAGGTCCGTAAAGGGTGACTGGTACAAATTCGGAGGATGTAGCGTTTTCTTGTCGCGAGGTGCAGTGCGGGCCAAAATATCTGTCCACTATTGCCCACGTGTCGGACAGGATATCTTCCGGGCCAATACCTTCGCTCACCGCTACTGTGTTGCTTTGTAGAGCTGGGAATGTCTAGAGGTACTAGTAAATCTACTAGTCGATATGTTTTTGTACGCCTTTTTTGTGTAAGAAAGAAATTGACGAATCGAACTCTCTACGATTTTAAACAGGCACTACTTACTTGTATACTTGTCAGTATATTAACTAACTTATCCCAATGTAATGCTCCAATATAAAATAATATGTTCCCAGTGAGTAATGATAAACATTCACATTTCCCAGGTTTAACTTCCTACGTTATGTGCATTTAACGACGAACTCTATAAAATATAGACCATTTATAGTACGTTTAATCTTAATAAAATAGGAGGTTATATATTTAGTGTAGTTTATTTTTGCACTACTTATTTACTATAAAACTATAATATAATGCTAACATCTATGACATTCTTAAGACAGGCCATATCGAGCCAAACCCGTCGTGGGAGACAGTTTTGGTTTCGTGATTTCATTGCTATTAGGGCGGCCGAGCCGTTCCACGTTTATTGTCCGAGATACGAGTGGATTTGTGGAAGCAATTTCCTTTATACATTTTGTTTTGTCCTTTTTCCTGCAGTTTGATAGTCCACTCAGTGAGTTGTAGTTTGACTTCGATTTAGCGAAACCCCCCGATCGATATGATACGCATCTCTCTCGTAGCATTCGAATAGAAAGAGAACGTTAAATTGCCAAGTCCGGTCACGTTCACAGGATTGAAGTAAACTAATTTAGCACCCAAGTCCTTTTATCAAAAATTAAACATTACCTTCTGCCCAGCCATCAAGAGAAGAGCAATACCTTATTGAGTTTCGCTGAGCCTCGTCTCAAAACGGTTTGATTTTTGTATTAGATATTGTATAAGTAAATAATGGATGATATTGAACTGATATGAGTTCTGTTATTTACGAGATATATAAAGACCTTTTTTTCTTTTCGAATGATAAGAACTTTTGTTTGATGGAACAAGTCAAAGATGACTATATTTACGTTTAGATAGAGATGTAATGTTTAATATTGGCGATAGAGAATCAGTTTTTATTTTCATAACATTTTTGTCCTTAAATATATATATAATTCCTATGTGAGGTATTACTATCTAATCTATCATTTCATTTCAATTGCATACATATTGATTGTCCTAAACAAAGAAACTTTATATTCTATATATTAAACCTCTTTACCCGAATCAACCCACTCCATTCCATCGTTCTTAAAGATTCATGTCAGTGCTCCTCTTCAATGTCACATGCTTTCAGGGAGCAAACATGCCTCTATAGTGTGGAGGTAAGAAAGTGTGCCCCCTTTTTTAAGCCAAATAAACATGACATCGTCATTCAAGCAGCCGCCTTGTACGACCTCTGGTCCGTCGTCACGACCTCTCCTTTATTCGACAAGTTTTTGTCGACTCTTCCCCGTTTCACCCTCGCCTACATTTGTTGGGAATGTCGTTTCTCCTTCACATTTACCTTACATTGACATTGAAACGTTTCTGGGTTCTGTTAGGGTGAACACTAAAGTTTGCGTCTGTTTATTCTTGATTCGTTTTCTTTCCAACCTTCGTAATAGTACATAACCCGTTTACGAGAAAGTATTATGTTACAATGTTAAATAAAACGTTACGGGAAATTCTCCGTATCGAAGCTGGCAACAATGTATCGATGTAAATAAAGTGAGTCCCGAAACGGTGCCATTTGAGGAATCAATCAAAGCCAAACGTTCGCACAATCAGCGTGCGTGGGTCGGACGAGCTAATCAAACTAATGGCAGCTGGAGGCCGCCGATTGGGCCCTAGCAAGGGTTACCATGTCATTCCTTGAAATAGGACACTCGGACTGTCATACACTTGAGCTCGTATACTCAATACTCGGGCAATCTTAGGTCACGCTGTAGTCTTTTTTATTTTTATATACCTAGTACTTACAGCAATGACACATAATTGCATTGCACCATACTTTCATTGCTTTCAAGGATCAAACATGTCCAGCAATGGACGTAAATTGACTAATAATGATGAATTCCATTACGTGCTTACGTGATGACAATGAGATGGGAAAAATATTGAAAACACAGTGTTAAAAATAACGTACAACTTTCAAGCAGAAGTGATTTCAAATTACACAAGATTTTAATCGTAAATGTTTAAAATGGTTACCCTACAAGGAACCGATGCCGCAACAAATCACAACAATAACATGGACGCCTGATTGATCGCAAGTTCGCAACTAGCTACCGACCCACCGATTCAATCCGGTCCCTTACACCTGATAGATTCTTCATTACTTTGCGTGTAATTAAACTGTAGTGAATAAGTTGAACAATTGTATTGTCAGATTCTTTGACTATTTTACTTATAATAACGAGTATTTTCCTACAGACTGATGATTATGATAAAATATTTTGTTTGAAATTATAGTGTGAATACAGTCATCGCATCGAACTTCACTTAAAACATAAATAAAAGCTCTATCGACATTACAAGAGCAATTGATTTACTATCTAGCGTACTGTATGAGTACACTGCTCAAAGACATTATAGTTCTACTCTATTAAGTAGACGTATAGTGATGTAATGAATGAGCAACTTGATCATTTTTAGCTCTGCGTCGATGTCAGTACGCCGTCGAGTTAACGTCAGGCGTGGCCTGCCCGGCACTCGCCTTGGACGTTCATTAAGTAGTAAATACGAACGAACCGACAAACATCTCTGGAAAGTTGTACAGCAGAACCGTTTAGATAGCGTGAAACTACTTTATTATGAGTCTGAAACAATATTGTATCTTTCTATTTTTACTATTGGTTTTGCTCTAACAAGTTTTATAAAATCGTGAGACTTTATACAAAACATTAAAAAAAATCGTCATGTCAACGAATCTCAAGGCATGTCCTATATTTTTACTGAACATATGATAATGATGATATGATGAACCGGGACCTACGGTATTTATGTGAAATTTAGACAAAAGCTTCTGAACTTGCAACCATTATTTTTTGTTGAAACAAGTGCAAAGTGCAAAAGTGTCCTACAGATTTTTACACGCGATCCCAAACAATAGTAGGAGTCTTTTAGTATTCACCTATCAACCTGAAATAATATCATCGAGCTTTCCACAGTGGCTGGACGTGCATTTGAAGTATTCCCCAGTGAAATTCAATGTGCAGACTTTGCGGATACAACACAAAAGAACTCGTTTTTTTTTGTCCACCTGACGTAAAATCTGAATCAATGGTTAGGTAGCCTCACTTTTGTTATTGCTGCCATTATATTCTGGACATTCGACGCTTTTGACCACTCGGCTACCAACCGCCGTCTATTGCTTGCCGTGGTTTCCGCATGATAATTCATTGCTCTGTGCTTTGTCTTTCAAATTGTTTTTGGACTATTTTCTGCTGTTTAAATCACTCTGAATCTATGTTATTTTTTTAACTATACGGCGTGTATGTAACAAAATATCTGTAGTGACCGGGGACAGGGGCACCCATTGCTGAGTAATATTAGGGAACTATTTTTTGAATTTAAGAAAAATTACTAAACTTCCTATACAAAATTAAATTTTCCCAGCGATGTAATTACATTGTTTTTATTCGTCGAATTTTTTAAGTTGACCACTAAAAGTGATTCCGTATACGATACTAAAGGCCTCTGTAACCGGTCACTTTGGTTTTCAAGTTTTGTTATACCTTGTTTAGATAATTGGTGATCGAATTGAGAAAACTAATTCATTAATACCAATTCATAGTTGGAACAAATAATTTACAACAAGTTTTAACATTAAGAAAACATTGTTAGACAGTACAAAAGAAACAGTACTCGTAATACCTAAAATAAGAAAAGATGCCGTCGGCGATGTCCTTCAGCTAGTCTTAAAGACAGGTAACGTTGCATCTTCTGCCGCACATCTTATTCGGTAGCTAGAGAATAAAGCAAGGGAGGCTGCTTATTGTATCGCTGACAGCAAAGCCGTAGTACGCTATTGTCAAGCTCCTTCGAAGAAGTATAATAGCGACTTATTTGATCCTAAGGAGCCACAATACGTCGTCATTATTTCGCGCTTATGAAGCTAGAAGCTCCTTGCACTAAATTTTTCACGATTCTTTGATATCCTGTAACGAAATAATTGAGTAGCATTGTACTATCTTCTGAAAGATAGTATCTAGGATTCTCTTACACCAAGTTTATTGTTAACAGGACAATGTTTCATTATTTTCTAATCAACGATAAGTTAATAGGTACAATACAATATTATTTAATCCACAAACAAAAACGGATTCAGAGTTACAAGAGTAAATATGTAGTTTATGAATATCAAATATGTAACAATTCTTTCCCCACAACAACGCCATATTTTATTCGTAAGCTTCCTCCCGCTTGAAGATTTTAAAACAACAACAGAAACTTTGCTTATTTCATAGATTTCAGTTCCATCCAAGATCTTATCTGACACACAACGCGATTTACCTGTATTTCTGTCGGAATCGTTGTTTGAAGCTTTGGATTTTTGATAGGACGCTAAAAGTTAATGAAGTGTAATACAGCAACACTTTACCCGTGTCAGACTGTCAAAAACACGTCATATCAATTTTTTTTCTGTTCTGAGATAACCTTGTTGATTCTTTTAAAAATATTCACAGAATATGATAACTGAAGTTGAAATAGCGAGCTTTTCCACTAACAAACACATCTGTTTTTGAGACGAATCGCTGTCATTTCTTGTGAAGAATGAGAAAAGTATATAAAAAACAAAAGGGCGTAAACATAATACTACACTAATTTGTGCGTTAGCTGCGTGGAAACAAGTTGTATATTATGATATGGTGTCGCGGTAAGTTAGCGTCAAGCTGCTGCTGCCCTCCCCCGGATCAGGTTTCGCAGAAGCGTCACGCTTGATACCCACGGAATTCGGAAACCCGCCGCATCGCACCTCTTTGAACGGTTTTTAAAGAATTTTAGGTGCTTCTAAAAATCTTCCATCATTCACTTCTCTAGCTTCAATATTGTTTCTTTTTGATGTTCTTGATTCTTGAATATATCAATATTAAGATTTGTTATGTTTACAAAAACAATAAGTATCTTCTATTTATCAATAACATATCAGCTTGCTTGTGGTATTTGGTTTTTAAAATCACGCTGCATAATTAATAATGACATTTTCGATGACATTTTAAGAGAAGAGGTTTTATTACTTATGTATTATATTTATTTAACTCTAGCACTAGGTATCTGAACCATACCGGATGAAAGGCCTTTATTTTAAAAAGCCAACATGTTTATATTGATTGATTTATCATCATGACATAACAAAGAATCACAAAAAGTTCTAACAAAAGCAGACATCTTCATTGTGGGGCACAAGCGTTGCAGAAAAATAGCCGAGACATGCAAAAAATAGGCGTCCGAAATTTTGCAGCACACGTTGCCTTGCACCGCTACCTGCTACTTTGTGACATCTTGACGTAGGGATGCTACATGCGGGTTTTGAATCATTTAGTAGCTTGCAGTCTTGACTTTCTACGTTCACCACTGCCCTGTTTCTTTTTGTGCCCTCGCTCAGTTCCAAAACTGTGTAGAAAACTAAAAACACTCATCAAGATTATGCAGCTCTATGTACTGGTTCTGGGTATCTAGAAGTATTTTCTTCCAACTTTATTTAAAATGTAAATTTTGTCTAATTTAATCAATTTCAAGTGCCTTTTTATTTATAATGCAATTAAGTGAGGCTAGTCAAGTCAGTGTCATTTTAATTAGATATTTTTCATCGATAATCAGATGCCAACCCTAAAAGCTTCATCTGCCACTTGAACGATCGAAAGGTACGGCGACGCTCCGGTATTAGGAAGGAATGTACAGTGGGTGACTTGAATACTTCCTGTCCCGTTCTCCCATAGCCGGCTTCCCATAAACTAAATTTATGCGCCATCTCATTCGTACCCGCCAACATTTTCAATACTTACCTGCGTAAAATGATATACATCTGTTGCGGAATTGGTTTCTCTCTCATACTCAAGCGCCGAGATGTATTGTTGATATACATGTCTCGCTCTGGCGTCTGAACGGGGGTAGACTGTGTTGGCTCATGTTGGTGTTGGTGTTCGTTTATTTAGTGAACTTGGAAGCTCTCGTTTGTGTTTGTGCATAGGGTGTCGGGTACGGCTGTGTGCGTGAGTTGTAGAGGCGCGACATAGCTTTGCCGTCTCCATGACTTAAAAGTTTTGTTCAGAATGGTAACCGAGAGCTAGTTCTGCGCCGGCCGGCATGCCGGATAGACGCGTGTGGGATGTTGTTGTCCAACTTGTTCGTAACACTACGAATGTAAAAACTTATTTTATTAAATAATATCACAAAATCTTTTACATCAGTATTTTCGCATGTGATAGTATGGACTTTGCTGATAAATGAAGTGATATTTAAGGTTCTTAAGTTGTTGGCTGTTGGATTTTTTGTGTATCTGCAACGTGTTTGGTTCAACGGACTACAGAGGAGGTTGGTCGCCGCACCATTCTCGGAACAGACCATTGTGCATCAACCAAATAACTCCGGCATATTTTGTATCCAGTCATTTCTCTGACTTTAGTCATTACTATTAAGTTCAAGCTTAATGTTCTAATATACTTAAAGAAAGATTTCATATCTAATCAACTTAGTATCGTTAACTGAAATGATTACAAATGAGGTGATAAAGAGAAGTTATTTTTAAGTTAGTTACTACTTTGCCATATGAAGTTAAAGTATGACAAAAATAAACATATGTATGACAAAAACCAAGATTCGGTTCAGTTACCACATGGTAAAAAGTTTATAACAGTAAACAATCAAATAACAATAATTCAAGGCATAGCAATTGACACTAAATACTTGGCAGATACTAATTTTACAATCAAACATATTATGATAACTTTAATAAAGGTTTGTAGATCATTATAACATAAACTGTAATAAAATCTATTTCAAAACTTAAGTAGAGTGGATCTACAACATCTGGATATTGTACAAATAAACTTTGCTTTCATTTTTGCAGTGTTTATATTTATATACCTAAATGTATTATTAAGACTAGAATTAACTTGAAAATTAAAAGTTAACTAAGAGAAGCATAAAGGCATTAACAAAAACAAATGACCAAATTGAAATGAAAAAGATACACTAACAAAGTAGGTGCATAAATAGATGCCGGAACTTAATGAGGCAATCTACATCTGATTTCTTAACCCAATCTGTCTCTGAAGAGTTGAACAACCTGAGTATAAATAGACAGTACAAACACAAACACCGTCTAACGTATTCTCCCCTTAACACGTCATTAGTAGCATATGTACCTTTCTTAACAAATTACTTGTTTAGGATGTTCTCAATATTAAAAATATTAATTTAATTAAATCAAATACGTGGTCCAAAGGTCATTTTTTTAAAATTTGTAACAGTTTTATTCGTTCAATGTGTTTGGTGTATTCTATAAGGAGACAATTTATTAGCTAATATAGCTTATAGGTTGCAGCCTAATATAGCGCAGTTCATAGACAAAAATAGTAATATAGTCAAGGAAAATATATTCCGGAAATTAAGATCAACCAAAATCTCTAATTTGAGTTCCAGAAGTTTTTCATAATAATTCTCGAATGAAAACCAATATTTTAATGGAATTATACTTCTTTGATGTTTCGTCTGTCCTAAACAAACATAATAACGCAATATTATAATTTTGCAAAGATGGCAAAAAATTCATTGCAATATTTACTATCTACCTACTTATTCTTCCTTTCATTGACTCAGAATAATTCTGCAAAAGCATGAGCAAATATTTCGTAAAAAAATTCATGATTAATTTAATTACAGATTTCTGCAAATATAAATGGACGACTTTTCGTTTTTCTGTATAGTAAATAACATCTACATTAAGTATATGAATTTCAAATACAAAAATTTAGGTAATATAAAAAGAAATAACATAACCTTCACACCTTGGTCATAGTGGGGTATGCAGAGACGATTTACCGCCACTTTGCGCGATCCTGACAAACGATTTAGATTTAAGTGATAGATTGATAGATAAAAAAATATATAAAATACAATGTTTACTGTATGATAAGATAATTAAAGCATTAGCATAGATACATACTTAATATAGTTAATCAGATTAAGTAAATTAATCAAAAGCGCAAAGAAGCCATTACTTTACATTGTTTCCTTAGCAAAATTCATAAAAGCCCTATAAAAAAAAACAGAAATAATAATAAATATCTCAGACATTCACAACAACTATCCAGTTCCAAACTAGGCAGAGCCTGTGCTATAGTTACTAGATAACGGATACACATTTAAGTATGTGTATAAATATATAAATATCCAAGACTTGGCCACAAACATTCATATCCATCATACGAACATTTGCCCCTGGCGGGATTCGAACCCGCAATCTCCGGCGTGGCAACCTCGTTCGGCCAGGAGGTCGTCAGAAATCTTTCCCTCCAGACATCGAATTACACATCCCCGTTCAATAAATTAGATGCTATCTATATAGATAAACGTCTTGGTTAAAAATTAACATCCCTTACCGTAGACTGATTATGTAGGTTGATTATTAAATCAATATACCTAGCCCTTATGAAATTATCCTACACAATTATAGTAATAATAGTTTATTTGTCCCATCACAATGTTAAAATTATCCTATACCTATTTGGTTTATATATAGAATTGCTGATAATTATTTCTCTTTACATTAATATTCTCACTAAAATAACAATCACCTATTCAAAAACTTGTTTATATTTCTGTTTGTCTATAAAATATTGTTCTATAATACGGAAAATTGGCCCAAACGACACCCTCCGTCCAAGAATTACATTGCCACGTAGTTGTATCTCCTTGTCCTAAACAATTGATATCTCTATTTGTATCAATAATACAAAAGGCAGACGTTTACGTGTATTCCGTACGTGGCTTGAATCCAGTGGCGTGATCCTCGTCGTAACGACTGTGGGTTGCTTCACGGACACCGCCTTTATTGAAACTATTGATATTTATATAAGTAAAAAGATTCTGTATTCTTGCTTCAGCTTAGTTATTACATAAAAATAAAACTTTTATTTTATGCTCAGCAAATACCTGATTCATTTTTTAAGTTTCATAAATATGCCAATCACAAGAAAAGTGAATCAAATACTCGTTTCATATTAAATAATTAATAAACAAAATAATTAACAGAATATGATCAATATCAGTAACTTTGCCTAAACGTAGGTTATCAGTCTGGAAAATTGAGATCATTTGCTATTAGCTATATTATCCCCAATATTAAAACCATCCATCCATATAGAACCCTCAAACGGTAAGGTCGGGGTCAGGGAGTACCTATTTAATAATTTGTAGTTCTATTTATATTTGCCAGACCCTTTCTATACTTGAACATATCTTGAGTTTGAGCTTTTGCTAATCAATAGAAACTATTAAGTTTATCTTGTACTCGCAATCCATTCTAATTAGTTGAGGTTCATATACCGAAACCAATATTAGTAATAATAACTCATTGGTTATTATTAGTTGAAACACAAAATTTTACCATATCTTGTGATAACTTCTGACTAATCAATAGTCTAAGATGATGTGAAGATTATATATTTAAACATACATTAAAATCTACGTACTTGAGAACTGTTTAAATATAGGTAGGTATGTCTTTATTCATGTATCTTGTTACAGATTGGTTATAGAAATATAATACATGGCAATGTAATAAATTTAAATAAAACTCAGGTGCATCGTAGTTCGGTTCATAAACTATTTACAAACTGATTTCATTCAGATATGATGGGAGGTACATGTGTATAAAGATACAAACAAACGCACAAATAAAAATTTAATTGGTTAGGAATTATCATTCACTTACTTACATCTATTAAAATGTCTGGCTGTACTGCTTTTTCGGTATATCCATAGTATACAATATGTTGTATTTGGGTCGGCAGCACTATCGGCTTACCGATATTTATTCAGTTCTCAGCTAAGGAGCTTACAATTCGCTGCCGTTACAATATTGTGTTAATAATTCAATGAGAATTTCCAGGGACGGTACCGTTACCGTATCTCTATTGGGCAGCTAATTTGTTCCCTTGGATAACGTAGATACGTTAATTTACCCCACCATAATTCATCTAACGTTATTAGTTTAGTATCCAGTTTTGTTGCTTAGTTGAATTGATTTAAGCAAGTAAATATTTTTTTTTATTGACGAGATATGATAGTTTTAAATTCTTTATAGCAAACTTGCAAATGTGGTTATTTTTTTCTACTTTCATAATATTAGGTAAACTTTAAAAGTTGTGTCAGATTTTAATGATTATTACTTCAATCGAATGATATATTTGTCTTGCCTCAGATGTGCATCAGTCTATCTATGTATGTGCATAGTCAGTTTATACTACGTACGGATAATCTAATGTGTCAATAAATGTTTATTATATACTAAGTAAATTAAAAATTTCATTTCATTCTTTGTTATTATAATGTAGGCACGTATTAATTCACTTACCAAGATGTGCCGGCTGATATTTTTATGCGGTTTAATGACGTGACATGGATACGGGCTGCGGAGGAAACATCAAGTATTGTGTTACGGGCTCACCAGTCTTTATCGTGGCGAAATTTCATTATATTCGTACCCCATTCCACGTACCATTCAATTGGAACACCTTCGCACAATTGGAGGGGCTGCCTCAATGGGTTGTCGGATGAAATTTCTTAACGTTTTGCGCCTATAACGAGCAGAACCTGTCGTGCAATAAGCAGCAGTAACGGTGTAATTGTACTGCGAAATGAGATCCGCAGATATTAAGGGAGATTAAAATCCGCTTAATGAACCCGTTCATTAAACTTACCTTCCTAAAATTCTTAACGTTCACGAATAGCCTATTAAAAATGAAAAAAATGAACTTGTTAATTCTGGAGAAACAAAATGTTTTGATAAAATTAAAAGATAAATCAAGATTCCTTAAACGCCAATGTTACGTTACATAAATCTACAATAATGATGGCTAAGCGAATGCATAATAATTTACAAGATAAAAAGAATCTACTATCAACGGACATAAGTGGTCTCCAGTGAATCACTGGTAATGAAGACATCTTTACAAACAAACCGGTTATGTTGGCCGAGAGAGCTGCTGCCTCTACGATTATCATCACGGACAACTTTTTTCTCAGAATCATACGGTCCAGCGTTGAGTAAATGAAGTTTGATTTTGGAGTTATTCTGTTTAGTTAAGAATAACAATTTAATCACACTGAGAATCGTGAAAATAACAATAAGAGGGTAATTTTTTTATAAAAGAGTAATAGCAACGGAAACAGGACAAATAAAATAATTAATATTCAAATAATATTCCAAGAAAAGACATCAGAAAGGTATCAGAACTTACCTTGTTCCTTCTTTGAATCTACATCCTTCTGCAGATGAATGAAATTTAAATCAAAATAACCTAACAACAATAACATTATAGTGGACATTTATATAACATCTAATTACAAACAGATACGAAAAATCACACGAACAAGGATTTAAAATATTTATATACCATTCAGTGAATAGGCATCTTCTGGGTAAGCGCACTCCACCTTAGGACTCATCGTCACTTACCATCAGGTGAGATTGAGGTCAAGCGTAAACCCATCAGGAATTAAAATATTGAATTCTTTTTAAATAACATAATTGTCAATGTAAATTTGCCATAGGAATATTTTTCCACTAAACTGTATTCTAATTCTAATAATAATTCGAAAGCGCTGACACAAGAAATCATAGGTTGTAATTGTGTCCTTTACCAAGCAATATGTCATCGCTTATATTTACTATCAATTGATATAAGGTACCAAAAAATTTGTTAAATACACAATTTGGCTCGAAATTTACTGCTCTTCCAATCAGTATTATATGGCAAAATAATTCTACCTTAAAACAAAAGTTGGTTATATTTAAAGATGTGTCGTTATGAGTTTTTAAAATCGCGAAACGAAACCGTTATGCGTTTTCAAATAACGATACGATAACTATTTATTTTTAAAAAGCGTGTGAGCTAAATAAATAGTTTCATAACTATCTATGTTACATAGCGCCCATCTTTAGTTATATTTACATTACAGTTTGTACGAGGTTTGTAGTTTGTACGAGGATAATGATACTAGGTACCAGCAGAAATTTAAATTTTGCTTTGTAATATTTTGGTAGCAAGCAGCATCTTTAGCTGCATGCTACCAAAATATAATAAAACACGGCAAATGATTTGAAACTCATTTTTCATTTCTGTGATATCCCATGTATACTATATGACACATCCGCTTGATCCCTAAGGATACAAAGCAAAATATAAAGTGAATTTAAAGTTCATTCCCTTTAAGTGTTATTTGAAAATAGGGGAGATTTCAAATATTTATTTACTCAAAAGGATCTACAAAAATCATGCGCTAAACCTACATCATTAATCATCTCTACCAATGTTTTGAACTCTTGATATCACTGCGACCGAAATTTAAACAAAATTTCATATTAAAATTTATCATATTATTTTGAGTAGTACCAATATTTTAAGAGTACTCGCTTTTGAGCCAAGGATTTATTCGTAGACCCACACTGATTTCCCGATTTTGATTAATGATATACCAACCGATTGGTACTAGATAAAGATTCTCATATTCCAAATTCTTTCCCAGGCCACTACTTCACTAATAACAAATACAAGTATCATTATACCAGCATATAATTTTTGCACATCAAAATGTAGATATGAATGGGGATAACTACTATAATCCTTTACGTTCCCTTTTTTGGAGTTATCAACTTAATTCATCTGTGGACTCTTTCATGGAGGATCCGTAGCCGCATTCAGCGGGAGATATCGGCCACATGACGAGGGCCCGTCCTAAAGATCCGGGTTAAATTTACCAGAAGACATTTATTTATTCACTGATACCCACGATAATCATCTCCCGGGTAACTGAATAACGATGAAGGATTTTGTACTACGGTGAACTTGTGATGGACATTTGAAACTTAATTAGTAGTAAAATTTATACAAGGTAGCCCTGTGAGGGTATATGTCTTACATTATAGGTAACTATTAATTCAAAAATAATATCTGTTTGACAAATTAAGAAACTATAGGGAAGATAGAAAAAGTTAAGATTAACAGGAAAAACATTTCCAAGTATGAATTAATTACGCGTTTTATAAATAAAAAGTATTATTTTGTAAACGAGTTTACCGTAACTTTTTTTACATCCATAGGTACATTTAATATAGATAAACAAGTGGTTGTAACCATTTTCAGTAAATGCAGTCTGTGCATTGTAGATTAGATTGGGTTAGGTTGAATTAAGGGTTGGTATGATTCCCTTGTTGCTATATCGCCATGCGGTTTCCATTACACTACGTGTACCTAATGTCATCAGGCCGCATAATGGTCCTTGCAGCCATTAGCCTTCCCCACAACCCTGTACTTTTTCAAGGCAAACTCAACAAGCAAAATTGTCATTTTTATTGTGGAATGGGCGTATGTGTTTTTTGCTTCCCTATAATTTCTTTTTATTGATTTTATTATATTTGTATTCGGGATACAATTGCCGTGTGACATTTGGTAAATTGTCTTTTTGTATGTTTTATTTGCAACTGAGTTCATATTGACTTGCAGATCAAATCTGATGTTTAGTTTTGCTTGTTTTGAAATAATACAACATGTATAAAATATTACATACTGAATACCCTTATCCCAATTCAACAATGTTATTGCTTCAGAGGGTCGTGTTTGCGCACTATATTTAGGTATTATGCTAGTTCTCAGCCCGTCGGCGTTGTATGTCTGAATTTAGGCCTAGGATTATGCCTAAGGCAGTCAGTATACGCGCTACGGTTGGACTTTTTATATTGTTTGAACTGAAATTTAATTACATTGACATTTTCTTTCTTTAAAAGAGATAATACATATAACAAAATTGTGCCGGAGTTACTCATGTTGATTTTATTAAATTATGTTTTTAAAAATTTGACGGTAATAATTTCTTTTGCAGAATATAAACTGATGTCTTCATAGAAATAAAATTTGTAGATACATTTGGTGTTTTGTGACAGTGTTTGACAATGTTTGAAACCGACGTTCGGACTATGGGTGCCTTAGCTCTTGTTATTCGGTGGTTATTCTTCCTCCTCGTCACTGTGGGGTGGCAGGTTCAATCCCAGGCGGTTCAACTAACCTCCGAAGTGGACAGCTCGTATAACTTTTACTATGAACAGCCATGTTGTTCTGGAACTGGGAACAAAACTAAATACCATGGAAGACACAGAAGAGGTAAGTTGCTTTATTGTACTTTTTTAACGATAAATGTTAGTTTATTATAGACTAGCTTTTGCCCGCGATTTCGTCCGTGTAGGTTTCGATATTTACACATCTTTAGTGGAAACCGGTAAAATAGTAGCCTCTTTTCTGGTTTTGAGCTTTTAATTATTTATTAAATTCGTAAATCGCGAAAAAACATTAGAAAATCAATAACGAATATATTATAGGGATCATAAAAAAAACCTAGATTAACAAGCATTAAAATCTTAGGGGATATTGAACTTTAAATTAGCGAATCCCGTTCAGTGGTCGCAAACAGGCGAAGTGACCCTATTAGTGGGTGTTTATTTTTGAAACTAAACAATTTAATTAGTCGTTATTTTTTTCATTCAAATATCTTTATATTTCCCAGTTCAAGTAAAATTTACACTATATTAACTACTTTGCCTATTTTTATTACTTCCAAACTTATCAATGAGTACTGTAGGTAAGTACCTACAGATAAGTATCTGTCAGTTATATTTTTTTGAAAAGTGATTCACTAGTTTCAACATTAAACAACAGTGCGAATGATTCATCTTTAGAAAAAACACATAATCTCAATAATCTTTTGTAAGTCACGGAGTACACTTTAACACCTATACGAATGCAATGTAAATAATACTATCACTAACACATGCAAAATTTAGACGCTTTCAAGGGTACATGGTGTCAAATGAGACGGAATTACAAACATCAATGCGTGGAAGAGAGACACGAGACTTCTTTTGTTTTATTGCCCTTCTGACAATGCAGGGAGAGATTTTAATACAGTTGCAGTTAATTTTTCCCTTGATATAAATCAGGATATTAATTTCATTCAACGTTAAAGAGTTTTCGTACAAAAAGTGAACTTAGGAAATTAAATTGCTTAAAAAATTACTGCTCTCATTTTTGGCGATTTTCGCGATCAATAAATACCTCCTAATTATATCCAAGTTTCTCTTTATCAAAGTTTGCTACTTTAATTAATGAAATATCTGAAGAAGTTGCAAACACGCCCATTGGACTCTTTTCCTTATAGCAATACTGTAACATGATGTACCTACCTAATATGGTCAAAAAAAATGTGAGTGAGTCGAGTATACTAACATTTATAGTCTTGTAGAATCTTTTGGCAAAACTCCGTTTATTTTATTCTACCCTGATAGATCACAATAGTAGTAATAATAGAAGCACTCAAATTACACTAAATTATTTCGATTATAATTTCATTTCCAAATAGAAATAAAAATACTCCCCTAAGCTCAATGTTGAATCTGTTCGAAAAAAAATGGTGCCTGAACTCAGGGGTATTCGGTTCAACTCAGATGTCATGAAAAGTGTCAATCACGGATGTTTTCGAATAGCAAAACCGATTATCGGGCGTATTAAGTCGGTTATTGTTATCGACAGCCTCGGCGCGGCGGCGTCCCGTCCATCCAACCGTGAAGTAGATTAGGGACATCATAATATGCCATATTTTGGCGTCAGCTGCACGCATCGCATGCAAGGAGGTTGAGGTTGTATTTTTTGTCCAAGTTTTTATTAAAATTCTTTGCAAGCGTTCTCGGTAGCGAACTTTTTTGACAACGCTAGTTTTTGTTGAAAATATTTACCATAACTAGGCACTAGGAGCCTCAGATAAAATATCTGCATAATGATAGAGTCGACATTTCCAAATATGTTCACCTGCTCGATTATAAATTTATGAATTTATACACTGTAGTAGATTCAGTTACATTGTACTTGCCAAATCAATCAAAGTCATAGTCAAAATCATTTATTGCATATGAGTACACTTGATACCTACAATTTATACACGTAATTTTTTTTTATCTACTACCGTTTCATAGGTGTTAGCGAAGAAGAAACGGCGCAACAAACTTCACGCAATGATTACTGTAAATTACATCAATTCCACTCATACTTTACTACTACAAGTAAGAAATTAAACTATAATTTATGTCCAAAAGTATAGGTTTCAACACAGCTTTAGTTTCAAATAATTGTACATCTATTTGTTCATTTAAATCAAAGACTGTTACCCTATTACTTTTAATTTTGTATGTGACATCCACAGAATTTTCCTAAGTACAAAATGTTTATGTATTGTCAGCTTATATATTAAGAGTAGCCTTGTACCTGGCCTTTTGCCCGGGTTAAAAGGGACAATAAGCTTGTGTTTCCACACAGCAGATGTACGGAACTAAGAAGAGATTTCAGATATCATAAATTGGATTTATATTTAAATTTCTTTACAATTTTCTAATGGTAACTTGATCAGCCGAGAGTTGAATTGTGTATAATTAATTAAAAAGAAACATAAATAAATTAAAAAAAAAAACATTTATACATTTTTCCAAAAAATATATGTACAATAACTCCTCCAAACTGTATAATACAGTTTGTTGGCAGAAATTTCTCTCTTACTTTATACGCAATAGCAAATCAAATTCATCATCATCATCAGGTTATTTTTGTCTCCACTGCATTAAGGAGCACAACCCTCTCTCATCTGCCGGAGACAGACGGAGGATTTGGCATACACTCCTCGCGCTGGCCAGACGGGTTGGGGAGATCTGATTTATGTTTTATAATGTATTCCCTTAGTCGCCTTGTACGACATCCACGGGAAGAGTTGGAGTGGTCCTATTCTACTCTACCGGAAACACACGACAAATCAAATACAACGTTTTAATTTTTGATATTAGCAAAAAAAGATGGAATTGATGATGTTAATGAGTTTACTAGATTTTTCTTAGATTTAATTTAAAAGGAGCTGTGTTCAGGTTAGCGGACACACAGGTAATTAAATCAGTTCATCGTATGGAGTGCTCGAGGTGTGACTAAAGTGTATACCTATAATTAAAATTGTTATAGGTACACAGATTACTTAACACGAGTAAAAATTGGTACAACCAAACTCAATTAGCGAATGAAGTGAGCTGCCCGTGTTCATGGGAACTCATTCCCATGAACGCAGCTGCATACCCATGGACACAGATAACCTACCATGAAACTGAGAGGATTGTGCATAATCAAAAACTAAGACTAGTGAAAAGGAGATAAGTCGCGTATACCTAATCAGAGTACTGAATACAGAGAACTCTGGTTTAGTGGAACCTCAACGCTTTTCACTGCTCCGCTCGTCTCCACCTTGGTGGAAACGCACCCTTAGTTTAAGGCGATTCTTTGCCCGGGATGAACAAACGAGAGCGAAGCCTGTCATTAGTGAGGGTAATGTTTTGCGAAAGTTCCTCGTACGTTCCCCGCTAGTTGAATAGCGTTTAATGAAAGGGTTTACTATATACAGGCATGTCCATGTGTATTTATTTTGCGACTATTGCGATGACCACCGCGTTTATTTGACGACAAATATTGTCCGGTTTCACAGGGAAGTTTTCTACAATATTTGGATAAAACTGCTTCATAGATAACAAAATGATAAAATAAACTCTTAATAAGAATAGCAGAACTAAAATACGCGAAGAACTCAAGTAGCACGAACTCAAGCCTAGACTGAGCCAAAATGAGGGCAAATATCCATGCTAGTGCCGAGCAAACAAAAAAATATACAGGCTGAGTCTAAAGAAAGGGTACTCAGTCGAACAAAAGTGAAAAAGAAATACGAGTGAAGATGGAATGGCGTCTCGTCTGGCGAGGCTTAGAGTGCGACTCAGTTTGACCGCTGACCGTAACTTATATAACAGTCAACAGCTCAATTTATGCATTTCAACTTCAACAGCTAGAAATGGACACTTTGATCCAGTTCAAATCATATCCGATGTTTTATTATACTATTGCAAGGATAAAAAGCAGACGACGCAATATTGGTATGTGATAAGATGTTAAATGCAGGCGTTCTTTTTAATAAAAGCTATTTCTTTAATTAATCAACAGTAACAATTAACGTAACCATACTAGTAACAGTTCTCTCCATTCATGAATTTTATGTCAATCATGCTTTGCAGTTACCGAGTGACAATAACGATAGTACTTAGTTAATTAAATTCTCCATCGAACAATCTACGGCTTGAATTCTAAAGAAAAGAGAAGCAACGTTTTACAAAGTGCTTTACCTTCGACAGTTTATAAAACTGTCTTCTCTTGAAGAAAATCAACACTGACGAAGAGTTTGTTTGCAAAAAAAAGCCGTTTATTTGCAAGAACAGCAAACCCCTTCTAACACCGTTTGCTTGACGACGATACACGACACGATACTCGACTCCCTAGGGGATATGACATTACTTATTTCAGACGTAGGTGTGCCGCAAACATTTTGCTCAAAATTTGGTCACGTAGAAGTGAGGAAGGGTATCCCATATCGCATCTTGAAGCCATTCCGATTGTCTATTGTATCCTCACGAGACAAAGGGTTCAGTGCGAAAGGAAGGATGCTACCTTCGTCAAACTGGTTTTTGGAAGCAAACGCTCAGGTATTTCGGTCAGATCACTCTATTTTATCTCGTGGGTATTGTCTTTCGGTTGGCCGAATTTGTGCCATGTATCATTGCAAGTAAATACTGATCATACTAACGGTAACACGTATTTTTTTACCTTTTGGAAACGCAGGATTTTTTAAAAATATGCACTTATTGTGGTTTTTTTCAGTATAAAATAAGATTTGAATGATAAGAATCTTGAGAATATTTCTTTAAAATATAGAGCTAAAATATAATATTTATATTCTTATAAGAAACTACTCGACTTTGTGACGTATGCGTTCCGTTATACTTTTCAAAATCTTCTCATGGGCTAATGGCTTCGCACCAGCATAAAACGCATAGTAATCTGACTTGCCATTAGTAAGCTCAAGAATTACGGAAAAAATTCATTCACCCAAAAATCAAATTCCCTTGTCAAAATTTTAAATACTCGCAAAAATACTAATAACGGCGCACAAGCTCAATTAAACACGAGCAAAAACATTTATTTTAATGGTTAGCTTGCATTCATTACGGCAGGAAACAAATGTTTTTACGTATTATTTGTATAAAATTCAGCAAATATTTTAACATTTAACCCGCCACTACTGCATTAATGGAAGTCCATTTGCAGAATAATAATTCATCCAATAATTAAAAAATATGACTGCTTGTTTGTCTTTCAACTGTAAATTGTAGGTACTTTACCTTTAAAAAATTATTTTTAGCAAACTAAGCAAATAAAAAAACTATTGCCCTGCCATTCAAATTTCCTGTGGTAAATATTCTTGTTGTTATATTATAAGTAATAGGTTCTCATGTGTAATATTATTGGGAAAGTAGGCTACATACAACAGAACTCCTGAATGGTTAATATTTTGTCATTTTGTGGAGTATTGTGCAATTTCGGCAAATATATGTTGATGATGCTGCAATGCGGCTTATACTCAAAATAACGGGTTACTCGTTACTCTAAAAACATTATGATTAACATTAAATGTGTCATGCGTGTGCGTATATCTAGTAAAGAAAATCCTAGTTACAGTTACTATAATTTAATGCGTATATGTGTATATTCCTGATCAATACACACATGGTCACACATTCATTTATTGCTATTTGGCGGCATATATATAGGTAAGAGTATAAGAGTTGTAGGACGCTCCGCCGCCAGATGAACCGACGACCTGAAGAAGGTGGCCGGAAGCAGCTGGATGCGGAGGGCGGAGGACCGGGTGTGGTGGCGTTCATTGGGGAAGGCCTATGTCCAACAGTGGACGTCTAAGGGATGACATGATAGTTGTAAATAGGATGGAACTAAAATACGAATAAACGTGTTAGATAGAATAAAGCAAACTAATTTTAACTAACTTTGGGCCTGATTATGAAAGCACAACGTTAAAATTAGACAGCACGAAAATTGTTGCTATCCTTGTCACACCGTATTATGAAGATGAAAACGAAACAAATTTTAGTGCTGACAAATTTTAAATGTGTGCTTCTGGATCGGGCCTAATATCTAACTAATTTTGAATTTGTGGTTGTTTTGTGGTTAGCTAACGTTCGCTGATTACCAAAAATAATGTGAAATTTGTTTGCTTGCTTGTTTATTAGTTTTTTTGGGGGTTTGTCTTTTAATCACGTCTTTACGGTTAACACTTGGAGAAGGGAATTTTAATACGGGAAACTGGCATGTGAGACAGAAGCTGGTAGTGAATAAAATAATTGAAGCAAATTTGTCAATACGCAAATAAATGCTAATTACTATATGAAAATTTGTTTCGCTATGCGACTGACCAATTTCATTTAAACCGAGCGCGATTACATTACATGAAATTTTAATGTTATTGCAAACTAATTAATGAAATTATCTTTATTGATATTGGCGAGTACAAAACAGAAATGAAACGAATTATAAACATTGATTTTTTTATGGTATTTCCGCTAATAACTAATTTCACGATTATTTTTGATGTTTACTGCATTAGCTGCATGGTTTTTTTGCTGTACAAGGTTAAATAAAATAAATAAAATCATTTTATTACGGACACATGTCGCATAGGTCATTATTATTATAACTAACGGTGTCCATTTTGTATCAGATTCGAAAGACATAGTCGACTTCTATAGTCTATTAAAATTTACCTGGAGACTAGTAAAAGTTTAATATCTTTTTTTATTCCTGATGGGTTTACGCTTGACCTCAATCACACCTGATGGTAAGTGACGATGAGGCCTAAGGTAGAGCGCGCTTACCCAGAATATGCCTATTCACTCTTCCTTTAAAAAGATCCAAGTTGTACTTGTTCGGAAATACCGAAGCTGGCAGAGAGTTCCTTTCCTTAGCAGTATTATTATTATCTTATTCCTTATCTGTTAGAACTAAAACGTAAAGATATCAACGAACAACGGAAGATAAAGATGCCTAGTATTAATGTTGCTTTAGCTTCAAACAATCTTTTAATGTTGTAAGTTATATAAAAACTTCATTTTAAAATATATGTTGCTGAAAGTTTGTTGCGCCGCCGTTTCTTCCTCACAGCGTTAATACCTAGGACTAGGAAGCGGTAGTCGATAAAAATATACCTACATGTATAAATGTACCAAGTTTGTTGAAGGTTAATAAATGATTTTGACTTCGACAAATTTAGTACGAAGAAGTATATTTACTTCCATTTTTGTCGAGCTTTCTATCCCACTGCTGGAGAAAAACTCTCGTCGTTCATGTACACAACCTGAAATTATAAACTAAATAAATACCTAATATTATAAAAAGTAATTTTATTAATTTCCCTTTCGTTTGCAACTTTGAGTTACTCGTTCCCTTTAAAACAATTGTGGTGGCAAAGAGGATCCCCATTCCAGTCGTAAAACACTCATAGCGGACTTCGCTGACGTCTCCTCCGCCCATTGTTGCCGAAAAGCATCAAAATTCTTCTTGTCTGGAGCATAGCCTTTGTGATGGCCGAACGCTGAAGCCACGCAAGTTACTTAATCTCTGTTCCGGCCCCTTTGTGGTTCACTCATCAATACTTTTGTAAATTGCATCAGGCCCCCCAGTTTTATGTTGAACGGGTTCGGGTATTAAATACCGGAATTCTGAGGATGCTACGAATATTCGCATCGAGGAGCCGTCGCTAGTGAAAATTTAATACTTGCGAGGTTTGATGGGTTTTTGGGTTTGAGCGTCGCAAACGTAGTCCAATGTGTTACAGTACAATTTCGATTGTTTTTCTTTACTTTTAATGGGCCGTCGTGAATCGCTTGTATAAATATTTGTGTGGATGATATTTTGTACACTAAATAAACTTTCTTCCTATTCTTAGTAGTGAGTAAATTAAATATCTTGTTCTGAGTTGAGGATAACGACATCGGGCATCCGTTGGACCAACGACAAAATTATGAAAACAATTTGATAAAATTTATGCTTTGTTATTTGAGCTGTGTTTTTATTTCAACTATTTGATTGCAATTACATCGTTGTCCCACCGGATATGCGAATATGTAAAATTAAGATAGGTTAGCTAGCTAGCCAGCTTTAAGAATTCGATGTGTGTAGTAAAATTTAGAAACCTATATTTTATTAACATAGTAATGTTTTATTAAGAATTACGCGCCCAAACTACTATATTCCCAGAATAAATCTATGCAACAAACAGCTGAAAATTCTGCTCAGAAGTACAAAAAAAATCAATTCTTATACCTATGAAATATATTATACACCATACAGCCAATAATATCGGTCGTAATTTGCATCACTTATGTTAAAAGCGCTTTTAAGCTCTCTGTATCTAGAATTCGCACCTCTTTTTACACGTAACTCTTACAGTTAAATAGAATGTGAAACATCAGGCAGTGAACACACCTCTCCTAGCTAGTACTCAGTTTGTTAATGTAAATTTTATTCAGTTTTAAGTGAAAACTCTTCTAGAGTGACCTTAGAATACTTTATAATAGTTTGTTAGATATGTACATACTTTATAGTAGAATAAAATTGCACTCGACTTCACCTGTAGAAAACATTTCTATGTCACTGAAGAAAATATTTCGGATCATATCGACACAGATTATTTAAACAAAACGCCTATCTTGTGGAATTTTCATTTTGTAACACCGGTGTGGGAGCACCCATGGACATGCATGACTCAATCATCATCGAATGTGTGTAACGTATGTCCTTCCAGTCCACTGTTTTAAAAACATCTTGCAGTACGGTGGTAAATAGTTTCAGATACCATTTTCCCCCTAACTTCCCTTAGCAACCGGAGCGAATTTGTCTTCTAGACATCTCATCAAGTGAATGTAGCGCCGATTGGCATCGCTTTAGATATTCCGGAACTGTTCAGATTGCACTGGAGACGAAAGCTTTTTCATAGTCAAGAAATGCATCGACAAAGAGACTGATTATACTCGTCGGCCTTCCGTACAATTTGCCGCAGTATATAGATCTACGGTTCTGTAGCCTTGCCGAAACCCAGTCTTCTCCAAAACCTGAAAGTCGTTAAGTCCTTTGGCGAGACCGTTCGTAATAACTTTCGAGAACAGCTTGAATGGGTAAGGAATGAGAGCAGCCTGTAACTTTGGAGGAGTTTTTATAAGTCTACTTTTTTGATTAATAATACCACTGTATACTTCTACTACACTACTGGCGTTGAATGACGGTATTGAAAGCACTTGGAACTGCGTCGTCTGGACTGGAGTCCAGGCGCGTGGAAATATAAATGCTTTAGGTAGACAAAAAGAATCCACGTTGCATCACTACCGCCGATTAGCGTGTTCAGATAGCGCCATCTATTGACGATTTTGAATAACTCATTTACTCCCTGAGATCAGAAATCAGCCTGATTTCCGTGTTGAAAAGTATCCTATATGTAATTTCAGTGTCACAGTACCAAAATTCATCAAAACCCGTATATTATGGCGTTATTCAGCAACGAACACTCAACATCCACACTTTCGCTTTTATTATATTTTATATAAATAATTTAAATTGCTACTGTTGCATCACCTTAAAACTCAGTAAAAAACTATCTGTCGCTAACTAAAATGTCGGAAATCAGTAAGTTCCATAGCAACGAAAGAAACTTATGATTTATGATAGGTACGTTTATAACTGGAATCGAAATAATGAGTACCTGTACAACAATAGAGGAGGAAAAAAGTGAAAAGTCCTGACAGAACATAACTAAGAGAAAACAGAACAAATTGCGGCACCAAAAAATAATTCTTCATTCAATAAGAATACTCTAAGAAAGCAGCTTGTCCCAAGGAAGTTCTCTTTAAAATTTCGTTTGCAGGAATAATGGAATAAGTTTAATTAGTTTCTTGGGTAGAGGTGCCTAGTCTTAATTAAGCTTTGGTTTCAGGCGATGTTGAGAACGTCGTTTGCTTCCAACGATGCATGCCTACAGCTAGGTCTATTTTCTCTACCCGAAAAGCTAACAAAAAACTAAGCATGTCGGTCTATCTAAAGCATTTTAGGGATCTCAAAACGAATACCTTCATAATAACGACGGTTTTCAAGAAGTTTCCAAACAATTTTATATATTTAAGAATGTATTGCAAAGTTATGCTCAGTTAGTACAATAATATTCGAGTTGAATTAACTGAGCTAAACTTTGGAACTCAGTCTTATATATAAAATTGACTGACAATGATGAGATAATAATTTAATCTGGGTTTTTTCGTTATTTCCGAGATATTTCAGGAAATCTCAAAAATATTGACGAAACCCGAAGTTTGTGCGCGACATGCACTTTGCTGACTATCTATTGGATAAGGGGTCAAACAATTATAGGTACATAATACAGCAGTATGTCTCAGGAAGGACGTCGTCGAAAGTATGTGATAGGTTTTTCTTGTGTAGCTGCAGTTTTTTACTGTTACATGACTCATACACAAACAGTTATGATTATATGTAAGTATACTTCGTGCTACTGTAATAATTTAAAGCTATATTGTAAAAAAAAATGCGTGTTCATATACGACGTCCATGAACACGTCCATGAATATGACACAATGTATAATTTGGATGTTTTAAATGTATGTCTTTAAGATATCTTGTACTTTTTAAACAAATTCTGAAAAACCACTATCTATTAGTGATTTTTCTATACAAAATCTATAGATAAATCTATACAAAAACTATGATTTCGAACATTTGTATTAAGTACTCAATTAGACACAAAAGTCTATTAAAAGAAGCAACTTCAATGTCGCGAACACCTGGCACGTTCACGAACAAAAACAGCCACGCCGTCAATAAAGCACATACGTTCTTTTATACAAATGCAGTCCCCCGGCAAAGGTAATTCGATCTATATTGGATCGTGTCGTCTTTTTGTTTTGCACTCAAGCAACACGCCTTTAGTGTGTTTTGCTCCGTAACTCTACACTCGAGAACTTCGCGTCACTATTGACACTTCCCATCAAAACAAACGTGAATTAAAAAGAGAAATCTGATAAAAAAGGACATCGGCTTACAAAAAATCCGTTGTGTGAACCATAAATCTGTTCAGAATATATAAAACAAACAGACCGATTGATAGGTTTACGTGCAATAAATTCTAACGCAATCAATGTTTCAAATACTGCATTTGTAAACAACAAATAAACATCGATTCGGAGATCCGACGTAGAGCTAAGATCACAGATAGCTGAAAAACAAGTTCTAGAGTGGAGACCGCTTACCGTTAATCGTGCTGAGACGCGTCCCCTAAAGAATATTGACGTTGACCATTCCGACTGAAGTAAATTTACTGCATCTGGACAAATGCCTCTTTACTAGTCTTAAATGCCTTTACTATATAGTTCTCCAGATTGGGGTTTAAAGGACCGGGGTTTTCGGCCAGATTTTGTCTTGTCGCCGAAAGTATACTCCTGGCCATATTTGGTTTAAATTGCACAAACACTAACAAGCTTTTTTAAGTTTTTTTGTAGGTGACACCTTTTGTCTACTACTTATAGAGGTTTCCTTTTTTTCTGGAAAAAGTCCAAGCATTTTTATTTTCTTACAAAATTAAGAAAGAAACAGAAGATTAAGCTATCTATGTCGAGGGTGACATTCAAATGATTTAAATTCAGATTATACATTTTTTATTCGGAATAAACCTCTGTGAAATTGTATATATACTTAACGGTACAGTCTTTAATGCGAGCTATGACATGGAAACGGTTGTGGTAAGCAACTGAATGGGGAAGACTGAAATCTAAATGATAGCGCGCATTAGGGAGGTCTATCTTTTACATTAGATGTCCACAGGAAGGCTGATAATGATGATGATGAAACATTATATAATCTAGACTGAAATGATATTTATATGTTTTTTTTTTTAATTATTTAAATCGTGAATTAAACATTAAACTCGACTACGTTAACCGTACGTTTACGATCATCAATATAAATTTTCCTGATATCGCTGCAATAAAACAAACCGCTGGATTACCGATTCAAATTCGTCGATAGCAAAGCAGCTAAAGGGGGCCTTTATAAATTAACGATGCCAATTTCCCTAATGACATTGTAAAAGGAAAGTTTACGATTAACGATTTCAGTGTTCATCGTTGTATCGTGAGCATAAAGATAGCTTTCGGCCTCCTACGACTAGCTTTGCCTCGAAACAGTTGCAAGGTTTTGAAAACAATGTTTGAAAATCACATTAAGACAACAGTGTACTGTCTTCTACCAAAGGTATAGGTAAAGGTAAAGGAAGACAGTCGTATCTTTCATTCCACTAATATTTTGAATGCAAAAAGTTGGATGTTTGTTACTCAATCACGCTTCAACCACTGGACGGATCGGAATAAAACTTGGCACACATATAGGCTAGGTCCTGGATTAGGACATAGGATAGTTTTTAGCCCGAAAATTGTCTCATTCCTACGGGAAACCAAAAATGAAGAAGTAGCCGCCAAAAGCTAGTGCTTAATATATGAATGTTACGACTGTCTCCTACCAAAGGTACGAACTATTTCAGAGAAGATGTTTTTGAGACATCAATCACTCTAGATAAATTTAGACACAGAAGCGTTGAAACTTAATTCGAAACTTAAGTTACCTAAAAAACCAGCCCCCTTCGGTCTCTATTCACTTGGTCTTGCGACAAAAGGAGTCACAATATAGACTCTACTTTACAATGACGGGTAACTACCAAGGGAGTTTAGAATTGAAGTCGATATAAACATGCCAAAAAGCGAATTCAAAATTAAACCAAATCCGAACATGCATCAAAACAATACTCGGGGGTTCGACAGAAAATTAATTATGGACTGACTTTATCAGGTGTTACGCCTGAGGGTGCGCGGCAACTGTTCCAAACAGGATCCTTGTCATGTTTTCTTGTAAAATTCGATTAAGCGATCAGTAACAAGTGCTTTCTTTAACAAGTTTCTCACCAAAATATTTTAAACTTAAATCTAAATTTAAAAATTAACCGTTACTTGAAAATTGTTAATAGTTCTTTAAATACATAGTTACAGCAGAGAATACAAAATATTAGCTACTACATAAAGAAATGACACTCGTATCTCTCAGCCAGCTTAACGTCGCCTGCAAAATAAAGCACGGCGTGCAGCACGCAGCCGGTTAGAAAGAGAAGCACTTATGTTGTCCCTTTGTCGATAATTCATGCGCACACACAAACGTGTACGGAAAGATTGATGCACTCATAATAGTAGTCTTATTGCAGTAAGATATTTTGACACATTTTTTTTTACTTCATATAATTTGATTTCTTCATATTTTTAAACAAACTTTACAGTCGCTTGCCTATTTTAACACTATTGTGTACCACAACAAAATAAAAATAAACAACCAAAACTCAAAGAGTTTTTGTCTACATTTACTAACTTTGCTATAGACATCATATTTCTATCGAATAATGGTCGAAATGAATCCCACTCCTTCATTAAATTAGGAACGTCCCCCGATACAAATAGGTAACGACGTCGCCCGCCGCTCGTCCCAAATTATATTACTTTATTGTTATTCTTTTTTACTTTGTTCCCCCAAACTAACGTAAATTGGCTTGGGATCACGCTACTATAACGGTAAACTGTACTATTGGATTGGTTTGTGGACTTTCGTATCCATTTCTTTTTCCCTAGATAGAGCTTTTACCGAAAATTACTAAATGGCTTATGAATTAAAATGAAATGTGTGTGTCTGTACTATACACCTATTAATTCCCCGACCCTACTGCGGAAACTATCATTCGGTTTTAAAAATGTCCCAAAGTTAAACTGTTTGGTTTAATGACAGTGTTTTCAGAAGATTTTCATTGCGATAACATTTTTTTTTTATTTTGACATGTTGTCTGCTGTAATTAGTGTAATTTTTTTTTGTCAAGATTCATTCGCGAGAAATCTCTGTTAATAAACCACTGAACACTGATCATCTAAACTACATATAAGTTTGTAAATACTTTCTCAAAGATAGACAGAAGCTTATAATTTTTACTACATGCGAGCTTTAACGTGTATTAGCAATATAAGTAGAATAATCACAATTTCACCATAATAGACTATAAATATATAGGTTACCTACAAATCTGTTAATCTCAATCTACCGCTTTCACCGACACATGATAAAGGGTTCATTGTTCCGCCGATCATAGACCACAATCGATATCGTGATTCGGATTCGTATCGTTGAGTGGCTGAGAGCTCTCGATTCGGACCAAGCGGTGTTCGCACGTAGTCTAGTGCCCCCTCGTGTTAGCGGAGCCAACGTCCAAAACACACGTTTAGCTGCGATTCCAACGGATTGGGTAATTGATAACTCTTCACCTCCGTCAGCGTGTGTTGCTTGTAATTCCGTTATCGCCAATGACCAATACAGTTTCCTATTTACCCTAAAGCTTCGAAAATATAAATTTGATTCATTATGATTATGGTCATTTCCCAAATATTTGAAAAACTCCTTGAGGTGGGGGGAGAGGTAGGGTGGAGAGGTAGGGTTATAGAGAATGCTAATAAAAGGGCGAGCATATGAGAGTTCGACGGAATCTGATCAGGAGCCACTTTAGCTGATCACGATACGTCGAGATGTGGTCAAACTTTCTAATCCCAAAGATGAAGCGTATACACATGTTTTGTAGACGCTCCAACTTGTTAAGCAGCTCCTCTGTTAGGTCTAAGTAGCAATTATCAGCGTAATCGAGTATGGGGAGTAACAGAAACTGCGCCAGCTCGATTTATGTTTTGAATCTGTCTGGAATCAAATTTTTCCACCGGCTAAGAGAACCCATTGAAGCAAAAATCATAACGACTCACCATCGCAACTTGGGTTTTCCAGGACAAGTTTTGTTCGATCAAAATTCCTAAGTTTTTGATGGTGTCCATGGTAAAGTAGTACCTTAAAAAAAATTATGGCAGATCAACGAAAGAGAAACTGTTTGGAGCCACGCACTATCATCGCTTGTGACTTTTTAGGATTGATATTCTAGTATTTCTTTAATAATTATAAATATACGTAGGTAGAACAAAAACCAAAACCTTTTCAAAGTTACCATACGGTTAAACAAAATCTTGCAACCAGCTCTTTACAGCCAAGTTTATTATACCTTAAGAATATCTTGATTAGGTAGACAGCACAAATATATGCTTACATGAAAGTCCCGAATGGATTTAATGATTTAAGAGACGTTACCTATAATCAGTAACCAAATATAATATTTTCCATTATATGTCTCGTCTCAATGCTAGCTTAACTGTTAAAGTAAATCTAGTTATTACATAGGATCAGCTTAATTAGTTTTTGCTACATATTTTATCTCACTGGCCAAAAATATATTTAGATAGACAAAAACAGTAGCGATAACTGAGGTCAATTACGAAGCCTGAAATATCACTGGTATTTTTTTTGTAACATTCCAAAAAGGGGTTCTCAATCCTTTAAACCGCCTGAAACAACTTAAGATTCATCCGTATTAAACCCACAAAATGAGCACCGACAAATCCGTATTTTTACAAGAGTCTTGCCACTCCACTAACCCTGAATATTTTAAGGATTTTGCTAATATCCTAATCCTCTTTTTTCCTCTGCTCGGACTTGGGAAGTCGGCATTCACCGTTAACAGTTTCATGATTAATGACTGAAAACTCTTTGATGGCTTTTTAATTAGAGCTAAAATAGGGGTGTAATACTCGGCGCGCAGCGGTCTCAGGAAGGTTGTTGCGGCCACTGCTATATTTCATAGAGGGGGAGCAACGGCTTCGAATTTGCAAGGCTAATAAATTGCGGAATACCTAGGCCTTATTGGCTCAACGCTTAATCGTCCGGGCGGCACTGGATTATTTTCTCCAAGTTCCCAACTCGCGCTTCTTTGTTTAACTGTCGCATTGGAAAGTAAAATGCTAAAGGTATTCTTACTTTTGTGCGGCGCCCTGCTCCACGTAAGAGCGCTGACTTATCGGCAACACAGGAATGGAATTTCTAACTTTGCATTACAAATTTATTTCCGCCAGCCTCTGGGCTCGCCTTTCAGATTATTCCCATTCTTCAGTGAAAACGGCGATTAATATTCAATATCAACAGCCTATTTAAGTGATTGTTTCTGGAGGCGGTCATATCTACACCTACCTACAGATCAGCGTCGACTTTGAACAATGAAATATTGTTAATTGGAAGAAATTGTTTGTTCGAGCTTTCAATCTCTTGATATTGAGACGAATATTTCATTTGATGTAAAATATTAATCTTTAGTCCAACATAAATATAAGTCTGGCTAAATTAATTACTTTGCTATTTCATTATTCGTTTCTCGTCCAGTAGGTAATTCTCGATTTGATGACAACGTGTCGGGGTGATATCAAATATACGTCTTTATTCGGGGGCTTGTTGGCACCAGCAACGTTTATGAAAGTCACGAATTTCACGAGGGCGCCCGAAAATATTCCTATTACGGCCCGAGCACGTTGAAAACAATGACTCGACAGAAAGTGCGACTAAACAGCCACTTGCAGTAATTAGGACAAACAAAACATTTTTATGCGGCCCGAGTTCTTGACTTGGGAATACTTCTAGATCCTGCTGCCTCATTGTGACTCATTTACATAAGAAGATTCATTGAACGCCTTTGCCTCCGTTGAGCTTAGTTTATTTTAAACAATTTGCTAGTGTATGTATATGTATCCGTATTTAAATTGTTCTTACTTGGTCGAAATATATTAGCAAAGGGGCTCAGGTGTGCATAAAATTTGATGTATGGCCTGGCCGTTACTAACGAACTAACTTTTAATTGCCTTCTAATCTAAAAAAAATTGTTTGTGTTTTTACTTGTTGTACTTAAAATATGGTGAATTAATAATAAGCGATACTTATCTTATTAAATTACATTGAAGATAGATTTAAAATCTTTGTACTGTGCAAGGAGTGAACTGTAATTAATAGTAGCTCAAAAACTAAAGATATACAAATAAAGCTTTAATTATATGGAAGTTCAAATATAATTTTAATAAATTAGTAGGTATGTAGCTCATACTAAGTATGTAGGTTAAGTAACAATAACAAAATTCAATTAATTATAAGGTAAAAATGAGTGCCGAGGGAATGAAGAATTTAAAAATTATTTTAATTTGCATCAACACTAATGCTTATGCAGTCACAGGCTCATGTCCAGTAGATAACTAGTTTGAATCTATTTTATACTGCTCATTATATACAAAAGGTGATTATCTAAAAGGTTCTCGTAAACAGCAATCTAACTCTCATTACCGTCGGAATATGAAGTGGACACAAGTTGCGAACTCCCAGGACCACTGCGTTGTTAAGCAATTTGCCTAAGCTGCTGGCAAAATGTTTTCCTTTCGGAAACTCACACAAAACAATTTCTCACAGACTTCAGCTCTGTCCATTCGGCATCCGGGAGGAGCAAGTTTAACTCCAAACAATAGTTAAGCGAGCAACAAAGAAAGTTCGCGAACTGTGGCCGGTCCGTGTGCGAACCGACTTACCGCTTCGGCTATTTGTTGTGAGCTTCGGACGCCGCCGCTGTAATCACTGAAAACACCGGACCATGTGTTATGTTATGATAAAACTTTTCCTAAGCTACTCATGTTTCATTTACGGGTTTAAAATATAAAGCTCCCACAATATTTGCTAAACTAAGTTCAAACATTTTCTGATAATGGTGGACTCGTGTCCTCAACTTCTAAACCTTTTTTACAAACCTCCGTTACATATTTTTACAGATGTAATATTTATTATAGTTATATAGTTATATAGTTATTATAGTTAAAATAAATAAAATAAAATAAATAAAAATAAAAATAAAATAAAATACTAGGTGACAAATCTCTGATTTGAACAAGATGACAAAGTGTTTTAACCGTAAACTTTATAACATTTCAAAGTCAAATTTGGTTTCAAGCCTTGACTTGTACAAAAATGGTGAAACAATTTCCTCCCGCGGCGTACGTGTGGGGACTGATTTATTTGCGGGTATGAGGCGTGAAGCAAATGAACTGCCTCTGGCTCGAGATATACGAGGAGACCTCGCCGTAACTACAGGGGTGTGGTAGGCGCCTTACATCACGGTAGCACGGCTACGAGACCAACGTCTTAGGATATATGACTTACGTGTTATACAAGTTAGTAAAATAAATCCACAAATCAAGACATTTAAAGAAAAGTTTCAGTAATAATTGGTGTTAATAAAGCTATATCTATCTGTGATTTTTGAAAAATCACCTTATCAAAAGATAAGACAGCTTCAGAACAGATTGTCAAATAAATGTATCCTAGTAACAGACACTACCTTAAATATAATTCAATTTCAAAGCGCAAAGAGCTTGATAGAGACAAATTGTCTCCAAACACTAGTTCTATTCACAAGCAGTTTGTCACTGAGCTCAGAAACAGCAAACGCATTAGCGCTTGTGGCAATGCCGCCTTGGCTTGCGGTGAGCAAGCCGGGCCCAATTCCAACGCCCGAACTGTCGTTGCCGACCAGCGATTAGTCAAACGGCTAAGTGCTACTTTCTGATTGTTTTTCTCTTTGCACACGTCCGAAACTGTAATTTATGCGACTTACAGTTTCCAGTCTCTCGAAATTTGCAATCGGCAGGGATCCCAGCGCAAAACCGAAAGTTTATTTATGGTGTTAACTTTTGAATTCTGCGGGTGCAGCTTTCGCAGACCTTTTTTTGTTTGTAGTTGTTACTTGTTACTGGCCGAAGGGAATAAACCAGTCTGTTTTCCAGAAATACCATTCCTTATCCAAACGACTTTATTTTAAACTTCATTGGATGAATAAAAATATATATACTCTTGTATATATTAAAATATATAAACTCTTTGTTGCTCAGAAATGACAAAATAACAAGTAAACATTTAAAAAAAGTGTACAAAGGCGGTCTTATCGCTTATGTATTTTTTATATCAATCGTTTACCAGTTATGAGATACTTATTTATGTTACCCCTAATAATGTTTTAATAAGACTCGTTAATTATGTTTAAATGTTTCTATGTTTATTATTGTCTTTAGCTTTAGCGTGGTAAACACTTATGTATGTGTGTAAGGGGCGTTAACAAATCAGACTAACACAAAGTTTACACATAAAGTCAACAACACCGCTTGGAAAGGTGACAAAGGCACAAAGAAAGTTTGCTAAAATAGCTATAAATTGGCAACATTGTTGTAGTGCCCCTTGTTTCGCAATGTTTACTCTATGTATTGACAAGCAATCTGTTTTCGCTAAAAGAGGACCAAGCAAACACGGTGGCTGATTGCGCGAAGGAAGCTTGCTCGCTATGTTTGTATAATCCTCAGCCTTTGCCTTTGATTAGCTACCTACTTCGGTTTCAGTGATAAAAAGGAAAACTAGGGTAGAGGGTCACGGTAACTATTTATACGGTGCAAATAGTTTGAACGAAACAAACGGAAAAGAAAATTAAACTTAGCAAAGGCTTTCGATTAAAAGACTTAAACATCCGACTGGAACTTCTAAGTAGAGGACAAGATCCTCCTTGACTTGTAACGTATTTGATCTAATCTGACGTGACTTCTAAATTGGTCCCTTTCGATACGGCGCGGCGGCTTCTACCAGTATTTCTAAGTAGTGTAGTGTATTTCCAGTAGTGCAATGTGGAATTCCGTACCACGCAAAATCTCCCTTTTTCTGCCTTGACGGTCCAGTTTTCGAAAAACGTCACAGCGTCAACAAGACTTTTCTTTTCCAATTCATAGAAGAAATGTACTCACCAGTTTTATGTTCCTAAGTAGAACCAGTACTTTAGGCAGAGCAATGATGAATCAGTGTCCGCAGCCGCATTCCACATCCACCGTACATTCAATGTTATCAGAACGTCAATTCTAATATTAGGCTCCCTTCAATGCTATTGCTAAATGATCAATGTAATTGTGCAGAAACTAAAACATAGATACACTCTTGTTTTTATCTATCAAGTTTCGTTTTCATTTCTTCCTTCTTCTTTCTTTCCCTTACCTCCTCATTTAATTTCTCATGCTTTTGGTTTTATTTTAAATGTTTTTATGATTTGTTTTAATATCGCCGTCCCTAGTTTTCAATTTTGATTACGAAAATAGACTTGCTGTAGGTTGCGGTCCTTGTATGTAGTAGTGTACCTAAAGTCACGAAAAGTCACAGTACAGGCAAATATGTTAATTTAAACACATGCCCACACTTGCGAAATTCACCATGAACTATTTTTAATGTTTATGCAGAGCATATCATATGTATCAACTGCAGTCGTCATCTATTTGTACATGCTTACACACACGTATGTAAACGCAGGGCAGAAATAAGATATCAACCCTTAGACGTTCACTGCTGGACATGGGCCTTACCCATTGGACACCACCACAACCGGTCGGTCAGGGCTGAAGTGATTCAGCTATAAAATAAAAATCACCTGACAATTCCCTTGTTTTTCACCGACCTTCCATTCCATTACGGGCCGTGTCAGTTTGACCCGACCGACAGTCTGCTTCAAGGGCTAGTCACTCGAGTCAGTGCACCCGCTTCCGGCGTTTGATTGATGCCCTAAGCCTCGCCGACGACGGGGACTGCCGCGGTGGCCGCCTCGGCGACAGATCACGCACTGTATTCTGAGGAACCTTAGTAGATTTAAATTTTGCCTTCGTTAATGTCGTGTTTATTGTATACTAAAGTCGTAGGTAGGGACCGTCTGACCTGCAGTATCATTCAAATTCATATTCAATTGCTGTTTAATTGTATTATTTATGAAAAAATTATTTTGTTTTTACTGTGTGTTTAAATAACAAATTAAGAAGAACAATATACTAATTACAAACATGGAAATGAAGGGCCCTACAGATAAAATATCTCCTCCAGCTCTGCAGAGTTTTTAATGGTGCCGAGGATACTCGGCACCATTAAATGCTGCCGAGCAATAATAATTAAATGCTGTGTGTTTAATTATTTTCATTATAGTTAATATCAATTATGTTGTATCAGATATTTTTTGTAGACTTTATTACTCTAGAAACGCTAAATTATAATAATTTTAATAAAGAAGTAAAATATCAAATGACTACATGTTATATAATGTTTATGTACTGTACATTAACTAAACACATACTAAGTATGCTTGAAATATAAAAGACCCGAGAGCTTAGATCCTCCCACCTCTCAGAGGCAACAATTAAAACAATAAGGGCCGGGAGTGAAGGGAGTGACGGAGTGACTACTGAGTGGAAACGATGACGGCTCCGCAACCGACGGTACGGCGGAAAAATACTTAGGTAAATTATGTGTCGGCACTTACACTGCCACCGTTTCAGGTAAAGCTACGTTCAGACATGCTTTGTAGTGGGATGTGGTGAGTAGTGGGAACTGGTATAACATAGAATTCGTAATGCAGACAACAAAAGGTTCTTAGTATGGATACTTCAGTATATTTGACTTTTTCACCAATCGTCATCGGGGTTTGTTTCACCTTAGTCTACATAAAATCTTCTGATTTGCACCAACAATTCTTGCATAGAGAGTGAAACACATTATTTTATTATTACAGACTGGTAAATATTGATTTATTTTTGATGAGGTATTCCACATACCAAAAAGTAATTTTTTGAAGTTTTGTAAACAGAAGGTACATGTAAACTTTATTTGGTCTGACATGCTACTAGCTCTGATATTACGACAGAGCGAGCGCATCAAACAAAAGTTCCTCGTATGTACGCCGCTTTCCTAAAACAATGAATCCGATGTATGTAAAACGAAGGGGGTGTCGCTGCCTCGATAGTTCTCATGACGGCCTACCGATGCGGAAGGAAGCCGCACTCGAGTTTTTTTTCAAAATGGCGGCCTATCAGACATCACTCTGTGGCGCGAAACAAGAAAATCAAGATGGCTGCCTTCATTAAAGGGGTTAGTCGAGTAGTTTCGTCAGGGCTTTGTAATCGGAACCGATAATTAAAGTCTGCTTACAAAAAAGCATTGGGTGCTTCGTCATCGACACATTAGAGGTAATGAAATAAATAAGATCATAGCATATGCAGCTCTATGCGTCTTTATATGAAATAACATTTATACGATTCTGAGTTCTAAAACCTAGTATTTATCGGAAAATATTTCATAGTTCAGCAAAATTCAACCCTTTGACAGTTCGAGAGTATCGGACAGATGAACGCATGACATCATTTTTAGTACGCAACAACGGGTCCCATTTTTTCATTCCACCCATTGATATATGACATTTTCGGTCCTTTTTCATTGAAGAGCATCTTCGAGTGTAGCGTCAAAACGGCTTTTTCTCTTAAATCAAAGTGAAGCGGCTCTTGGAAACGGGCAATACGAAACAGGTCGGGCCGCGAGCCGCACTCCAAAGGGCCCGGGCGTCTCAGATGTCGCTGTGAGAGCTCATTCGCGGACCCCGGCCACACCCTCCACTTGACTCGCATATAAGCCTAGCGGCACGCTTTATTTATTATGTACAGCCATTAACGCCACGCCATCATGGCGGCCAGTTTTTCAATTTTTAATTTCCCTCTTAGGTGACACTTGGCTCTTCACTGAACTGTTCCTTCATACGTAGCTTCAGAATGCACTACAACATCATACAAACCTCTGTGCAAGGCTCTGTGTTGATAAATTTCTTAGTTCATTTAAACACGTTTTTAATATTCCTGTTAATCTTAAGTTGGTTATTGTGGTCATTTGGTACATAATGTTCTAGGTACATTTGTAAATAAGAGGTCTAAAAATGTTTGAAATATTTTTAAGAAACTCAAAATGTATTATTAACTTTTCGCTTAAGTGCCTTACCTCACATATTTTAGGTAAGTAAATCTTTATCGCTCTATATACCATTCGCAACGTAACGCCTATACAATATACTATCATAAACTTGAACGCTTGAAATTTAACTATTCATCTCAGCCTTCTTGATATAACCACTGATTTATATTAATTTTGATCAGTGTCTATACGTCTAGATTTTCACAAAGGAAATCATTTCTAAAGCATAGGATTTGTACAAGACCTATTTAAGTAGTTACCCTGGTAAAAGCTTATATTTCTGCCGTGTATATTACACCGTTTTCATATTCTCAAATACCTATGTACTTGGACGAATATCTATATTGTGTTTGCACATATTATATAAGTAAATGCTTGGGACGTCGAGGGTAGTATCGGATATTTGTCGTTCGGATTCAACTTGTACGGCTTGGTCTACCGCTAAGTACGTTCCCAAAAGTTACTCATATGGCTTCTAAGTGTGACTTTTAAAATGGTGACCATTATTTTAAAATGAGGCGGGATCAATTCAATGGCTAATCACATTTCAAGTTTTGACTTTGGTCAAAATCCGAAATTGTGCGAAGATATTTCTTGTATAGTAATAACTATACATTAAAGTATTTTAAAAAATGAATTGACTAGCTACGGTAAATATGTTTATTTCTTTAAACTTTAACAAAGTTGCAGAAGACAATTGTCCGACATTTGTTTTTGATGAGGGAACGAAAGTTTGAGTAAATGAGTGAAGCCGTTAACAGTAACTTCGAATTTCCCTTCTGCTCTTGACGGTCAACAATGCAGTAAACATTTAACGTTGCCCTTCCTCAGCCCTTCAGGTCCGAGACCCAGCCTCCGGACACAGTCCGACTACCAATTCCGGACACAATTGCCGAGTCTCCAAATTTATTTCATTAAATTTAATTCTAAACTCTAAGGGCGGGCAATTTGGTCAGAGGCAAACGAGTTAAAGTTCAGTACCTACTCAGCAAATTAATCTTAAGGGAGTTTCGATGTTATCCTGTTCCAAGCCTTCGAGTGCGCCAAGTCCGTTGGACGTTATAAATTAACAAACCCTCGCCGGTAATTAAGCGGAGGTGTGCTTCACATCGAGTTTAACGAACAAAAATTCAATTAACCCAAATTGTGTTAGAGCAATTTTTCAACACAGAGTGGTCTATTTACATATCTGTGTAAATTTAAATCTGTCGAGGCCTGCCGGCCTGTTGTCGCTACCAAGCTCTTTTTGAAGATTAATAAAATGTTTTACTAAATCGGTTTATGTTCATTAAAAACCATCTAATTTAGCTACAATTATTAATTTTAATAAAATATAATTATTATTAATATTTCAAATCTTGATATTTAATTAACTGTACTTAAATCTAGTTTCATAATTAATATTCTTAAGAGTCTTAGCTAATCACTAACTTTTTTTTGTTTCAGGTAAGATAGATTCGCGACATGAAGATGATGTCTACGCTGTTGGTAAAATGGGTTATTCTATTATATAGAGAATTAGCTGTACTTACATCTTTTATATTACAACCATAACCATTTAGTGATATTGACCGTCAGTGATCGGAGAGTCTATGAATTGATTAACAATATTCCAATGTTGTATAATAAATAAACAATGACACCATAACAATACCTAAGGTCTAATCAGAAAGTACAACGATTGACAATAACAAATGCAAAGTCATAATGTACAAAACACAGACTAGGTATCATCTAAATTAAGAAATAAAGTTTCAATAAATAACATGGCTTGTACGAGTACAAACATAGGCTATGCAGATCATATTCCACGTGGCCGCACACCGAAATCTCTTTAAACATACATTCACTGTTAGCGTTCAAAGCCGGAGCGCTTCTGCCAAATTAAGTCAAGTTGAAACTTTATAATTAACACAGTTAAATATCCATTAAAATTCGTCAAATGAGTCGTCTCTTCATTTGCATATTTTGCAACGTCGGTCGAGTTTCGGGCTAGCTAATGCTGCCGGTTAATTTCCTAGGAGTCCCACGACGCTCGTACATGCAACGCTTTTACTGTCTAGTCCGCGATATGGAATTAAATGTTGATTACTTTCGTGAGTTTTAGGGCCGCACCGCGTCTGGGACCGGGGAAATCCATTCAGGTGTTCAGTTTAGAGCCACTTTGCAACTACAAACTAGTTAGCAGTTACTCTCCCGCTCCGCAGCTGAGCCTCATATACCATTACTAAGTAAAGCCAATGCGACACCTTATAGGTTTCTAGTAATTAATTAGTTTGCTTGGTAACTGCAGGATAGTTAGCGGAATTAACGGCATTAAACAATAACACGTTCGCTACATTCATGCAACTGTTGTTTCAATCTGAACTGTCATCTGCGCCAACATGACACTAGTTGCTTCATTCTCAAATAACTTACATTTCTTATAACGATACTCGTATGTTGCCAAGTTGATAATAAATAATTGTTGAAACTAAGTTCCAGTTTTCACTTTCGAGGTATGTGAGATGAGAATGATTAAAACTCCGATTATTAAGTTATCTACAGAAATTATCATCACCCGTGAATCGCCTATTCAGATCTTTGGTGGCGCATTGTTACAAATTTCGCCTATTAAAGTATTTCTTAGCAAGGGGCACTAAACTATATTTATTTTCTCGAACACGAGCACCAGTTACAAGGGAGAGCTCTGCTGTCAATCACTCGCACCACTCCACCATAGATCGAATAAAATATTTACAAACCTAATCCTGAGTGGCCGCGAATCCATTATATGGCCTTTTATAGACGTTGGTATCATATTGCGTTGGGGTGGCCTTTAATGAGTACTGTTACCTCGTAATCATTACTTATTGATAGCAAAATGTCTAGACAATTTTCCTCGGCTAGTTTTCTTGTATTTGCTGTCACGAACCTATTGAATTTATTAGCTGTTTGCTGCAGTTTCACATGTGGAATTACTATGAGTTCAAAACTAGCATGTTCCTGATTTACATTTCCAGGATTTCTTTCCGTTTCATTTATTTCTTACTTGAGATTTGATAGTTACTTAAACCTTTATATTTATCCCTAATTAAGACCCCAGATAAGGTAGAAACATGTCGGACACAATTCACGACAGTAATTTTCGTTTATTTAGGAACTAATCCGTCAAAATCTGGTAAGAAGAAAAACGTGTATAATCTTTTGAATAATCTATAGTTCGTAGAGACTCAAATTATAAATCTCTCTGTCCCCGTATATTGAACTATGAGCCGACAGATTTGCTCGCTCGTCCATTTCATCGTTGATCATTGTCAAAACGTAATTGATGTTTGACAAAGTGACGTCACCGCTAAAGTAACTTGAGAAGCTTTTAAGAATAATTAATGTACCGATGAACTTTGACAAAAATTTAAAGATGCTGTGGTTTTTTATCTTGTCAAGATATTGGCAATATTTTTATTTAACTGTATGTCAACTTATACAGTTTCATCTTTGTCTATATTCTGAACATACATAAATTGAACAAATAAATAGATTTATGTGTTTTATATAACGGAATCTGGATCTAGCAGATTTTATGTTATAATGATAATACTAACTTAACGCAAACTTTTCTCATTTCTCGTTACATCTTTGTCATTATTATCCGGCGACATTTTGATAAACTTTTCACCTTAAAAATGTTTATTAGACACCGTGATTATCTGAAGGTGGTGAGTTTTCAGAGAAACACACAAAGACATTCATTACGAATGTCGCCGGACAAAGATCAGCGAGCTCAAAAGCAAAACTCATCAGCGATGGTACTATAGAGACTCGAGCGCCAGAGGTAGTTCCCACTAGGGACAGACCACTTTGTACCTGTACAAGTTGGTCCTGGTCTTCATGTTATATTTGTGAATTGTCCATTCCTTATTTAATTCCCTTTGTACAGTAGAATATCCTAGTTTGGTATTAGACAAGTTTACATGAAGACACCAAAAGAAGCATTCTATTGGGAAGGCTTATGTTCAGCAGTAGACGTATATAGGCTGATGATGATATGAAATATTTATTTATTATCAAGAATACTAACAAGAACAGCAATACTTATATTATTTTTCAGCTTTAAGTTCTAGTCGTGGGTCACATTTCCATTTTCCTATCTTTATCAAAACAAAATCTCGGCATATACTCGTACATAAACATGAGAGGCAATGACGCATTCCTTAAATAATCATTTTCAATTTTCTTTCTAAGTCCGCGACAATCCCCCTCTAGCCCCAAAATCCTTCAACCCTAATCTTAAAGTTCTTTGCGAGCAAATGTCGCGCTATCAGCTCTCCTCAGAGTAAATAACGAGTTGAAAAATGACAGTAATAACTATCGGGGATAATGAGTGGGGAGGAAATGCCCCGAGGAATACATGGGGTGTGCACACCAAATGTTGCAACGAATGGGCTGCACAGAGCTATATATAGGCTGCGGGGCACAAACGTAGCCGCAAGCCAAACAAACAGTTGTCGAAATGTTTTCCGTTTTTTCAATTCAAAGATACGGATTTTTATATTTATCCTCGACAAGAAAGTAACAGGTAACGATCAAGTAACATTATGATCGAAAATGTACGCTTACATACAGGTTAATAAATCTTGTAAAAAAAGTCTTCAATTATAAACCCTTATGCACTTGATTGTGATAGTAAATATTGTGCGTGTGGCTACTTTTAGCCCTGGGTGGAGCTGGAAGTTTAAGATACATAATGCTCACTCCTTGATCTCAGAGGGTTAGGCAAAGACGATGTATCGCTGCTTGGCGTGATCTGACAACCTTTGTAGTACCACGATTAGCTAGGGAAATTTAAGATAGTATAATTTAATATGTTATGGTGATCGAAAAATGTTTTTTTCAATTGTGGTAGTATGCTAGTGCAACGTCGTTTACTTCTACAATCTCTTACATATTCTTACGCCAAACACATCGCCACACTAATCTTTGTCGTGTTTGAACTTAGTTTTAAAAGATAGAAAGTACTATTATATCTGAAATATCTAATAGCTTTCTTTAATGATAATGGGCTTAAAGTATAATATTAACTTTTTCTTAATTCAAACATTTTAGACTATATTGACTCCAGCTTCATAATTTGGAATACAAAATTTATAAACCGACCACCTTTAGAGAGCTAGAAGATTTATGCTTATAGAAATTAATTTGAGACTGCGCCGTTGTTAAGATTGACGTTATTAACCAAAGTAAAAAGTAAATCTACCGACTGGCCCAAAATCGGTGCTCAAAGTCTAAAATGCTACAGTAATAAGAATATATAATGCGTAATGGATGAATTATTTGTTTATTTTTATTTTCATTGACTAAAACCGAACATCATCTGAGGCTTTAGTCCACAAAGCTCCCTTATCAGTAAAGCTCATTTACACTAAATCCTGTTTCACGTGCCATCATACACGACACCGGGGATGCCAGCTTTTAAAACCCAAGGCTGAGGGGAAACGAGGGAGAATTTATCAAAACCGTGTTCTTTCCATTAGTAACGTCTCAGGTTGTCAGTGTCCTAGCATTGATAAAAAACAATAAAAGAACCCATTGCCTTTTTGGTATCAAAAAGGATTTAAATTTACATCCATTTGAAAAAATTAAAGTGAGACTTTCAGACACTGTAATAATATTAATGTTAACGGTCAATTCAATTTTGTTCAACATGACATTATAATGGACAAATTCATTAAAATATTTTTATGCAAATAAAAAACATGTACCTAAATTTAATGTTGTGTCAACCATGAGCCAGATATGTTTATCGTAAAAGTCTCACTTGAAAATTTAATATTGGATCATTTAGTAAATGCTATCATTATGTCACTCCTTATTCGTCTCATACTGATCATAAGCTTTCTGAAGTCTCCACTAGAGGTTGTTTTACATACCCACTGCTTGCTATCTTCTCAACATCGTCTAACCATTGGACTTTCAGTCTGCATGGTCTGCAGTTCCCCGTTCTAGGCCGCGGTCAGTGATTCTACTTCTCTTTCTATTGTCCTGTCAGCGCATTCGATGTCCCGCGTAACTACTTTACATAGACTTAAAACTCACGTTACTCATCTCACGCATACAAAACTGCAACAATGCTTCCTCCCCTAAGGCAAATTGCAGTTCCATGATTGCGCGTGTTTCTTGAAAACGACGCAATATACGCGACGGTGTAATGACATCTTTTGATGGGAGACGCCTTCAAGTGTCATTATAAAACGCACAGCGACTGCACGGTGGTGCTTAAGTGAAATAATATATGGTGATGGTGATGATGATGCGTCTACTTCTTGACGAGATGTCTTAATACTCTCATTTGGGAAAGATAAACATTATTTTTAGGGGATCCGAGAATCATGCAAGCCTCTTTATATCCGTGTCTATCCGGCGGAAAACGTATAAACTACTGAACAAACTAAGTTATCATTTTCAATGATAATGTATAGAAGAACTAAAAAATATATTACGTGTCCTCATTCACACATTAGGTACGATGCTGATTTTGATGACATTGTGCTAATTTTTACAGTATCGTCATCATATTAGCCTGTCATCTTCCACTGCTGGACATAGGCTTTCCCCAGTGAACGCTACTACACTTGATCCTTCACCCTATCTAGCCACCCGGCTCATCAACCGGCCACCTTTTGGTTATGTCTCCATCCACAAGGCGTCCCACGCTGCGGTAGGATATAGTCCACCTCATAGTAGTAAGCGGCGGCGGTATGTATATAGATAATACCTTCAACCGTTGGATTGTTTCGTATGTCTGCCTGAGAACTCAAATGGAAAGCCTCGGTTGCCTATAATTACAACGGTTATCCAACCCTTCGAGTCGGAACACATTCGTTGCCGTATTGCGGCAGAAGTAATAAAATGACTGATATAAACGATCTAAGTAAAATTTACACCCAAAAAATGGAAAAGATTCTAAAAGATAACCTATACTGTTGCAGCCTAAAATACATAGAAAATAATTAAGTACCATAAAAAATAAACACAAACTACCTTCGCAGACAGTACAAGTATGCACAGGCACGAAAAACCCAATTAAAATTGTTTGCGAATGGCTGAGTAAATCCGAGCAAATTTTTTCTTCAAAGCAAATAACGACTAGGTAAGCTTCTCCTCAATTTAGGTTCATAATAAGATATTTATAAAGATGTTCCTAAGAAACGACAATGGCGGGAAAGTAACAGACTCGTTTTCTGACTGAAATGTTAAATTACATGAAGCTGAATAGGTTGAGAAACGATAAAGTCAGTCTTGAAGATATAAATAATAACTACAGCGACCTCATTTGGTGAATAGAATAGAGACAACAAAATGACTACGCTATAAAATACGCTATGCTCATCTTATATTTTTCTTCGTAAAGCATGATATATAAACTCGAACCAATTTCTAACACCTGGTAATCGACTAGACCCTCTTTATTCACGTTTTCAAGCATTTCAAGACACTTGCCTTCCTTTTCCTTTTTGCATCGCTTTATTGTCGTCTCATTGCTTATTACGAGATATTTTCTGTATTTTTTTTATTATAATCGTTCCGTCTAAGATCACGCCCGCTGAGGAATTTAAAAATTTCAAATAACGCCTAACCTCCTATCATCTGCGTTAAGGAAAAAATATGTGACATTATGTGCTTAGGAGGCTTCGTCTGCTGCTTTTTGAATTTTACCTTTATTTATTATTCGCCTTAAACGAGTTTTTTCGCTTTTCTCGTCTCTTCCGGCTTTAGTATTTGAAACGCATTTATTGATCTGTACCTACTTTACGTCATGAGTGATATTAGAATAGTCAGAAGTTATGTTTGTATAAATAAAAAAAGCATTTCTTTTTGCAATATCTCTGTTCAAAGAAGTTAATTTTTTGCTCCAATTTTCATTACATTTTAGTTAAACATCTCACTCTCAAATGCTGAGAAGCCCGTTATGTTGACATTTAGTTTATAGATGGTAAATTAATCCAATCTAATACCGAAGACGTTTAATCGTCTTCCCCTAGTCGGGCTGAGACATGAAAATCTGACCATTTGTCAGGCCTCCCTCGACCCCGTCAGATGAACATATCAAATATCATTTGAAATTAATCAGGGGTAACTTTGCGACGCGGGATGTATCTTGACTTACCGTAGTCTTGGTATCTTTTTAAGTTTTGTAAACTAGAAATTCTATCTATATATTGTCGCCGTTTAGTAAAAGTTTCTGAAGCGCCAAGATAGGATTTTACTGAAGAAAATTTAAAACATATATTTTTACCTAAAACGAATTATATATTTTTATCTAAATTTTGATTAAACAAATTGTTGTTTTATCAAAATCGGATGTTCAGACAAAGAAATAATAATTTTATGTAGGAAATTTTTATTTTATTTTCTATTGTAAAATTCTACCTTGGCGTTTCAGCAACTTATCCTAAACAGCGACAATAGAATAGAATAGAATAGAATAGAATATTTATTATTGTCACAATTTTTTTGGCAATTACATATAACAACTATTAATTATAGTAACAATTCTTAAAATACATGGATAAAATATTTAACAACAATAATTGTGACAAAAGGAGCCAATTTCAGCATAATGCCGGCAAGGTTTAACTTGCTCGGCGCTGTTTTTCTATACATATACAATATACAAAACAATAAGGAAATTATTTTGTAAAATAATCATTGGGACGTTTTTTACCTTGATTAGAACTCTTTTAATTTAAGCATACTAGGGTAACTTTGCACCATTTTTAGTATTAAAACCATCAGAGCAACAGTAATATAGATTTCGGGATAAAGCTCCAACAAATTGTTGAAGACTTTATTTGGGATATTGGAAGTAATTTACACTTGAGTTATTTATCAAGAAGTACATATATGGACAAAGCGCTAGTAAGTGCCTTCGTCTTCTTTTATTTCTGAGGTATAACATTAATCCTCGGCTTAGTTTTACATAAAATTAAGTATTTCGTTTCATTCAAATATGCATTTCGAAAACGACCACCATCACACTTGTTAAATCTTCATATAACTCATTGCAACGACCGGTGCCGTAGGGCAAGTATGTACGTCTCTACCTTTAGCTCGCCACTTAGACGGCTTACCGCGTCTACCCGAATCATTTTCTACGAGCCCCCCTCCACGTATTAATATAATCGCGGGGAAGCTTTATTTTATACTCCCCCCACCCCTATAGGACAGCAGATGTATGGCAGTTATAAGTCAGACGAATTAATCCGTATCACTTGACAATGACATGGGAGTAACATCTCAAGAAGTTAATAGAAATGTATTACTTGTCCCAGGGGACGGAGATTTGTTACGTGAGCAGTGAATTTTTTATTAACGTGTATTATAATGAATAATTACTGTGCTTTACAAAGATCCATCTGTATCGTAACTAGGTATGTAAGTTTAAATTTTAAATGTTATTCTAAGTACTATTTTTATTAATCTCAATTATTTAGTGGTATATTTTAGTGAAACACTAGAAAATCACTTAATATTTGGACAGACAATTTATAAAATAAATAAGAGCAAATTACTGTCAAGTTTTATAAGTTATACGAGAAAAAGTCGAGTATCAACGATATATTTACCCGAATACTGCTAATTTCGTTGTAATCACATCAAGGGTAAGTTCAGTTGAATAATTTTCTGCTATTCCGCCTCGTGATTGCTCGATGCACCGCGGACCACATCTCAAACAAATTGAAAATCAATTTAACGAAGGGGCCCTTCTATGAAGCAGACAGGAGACGTCGGGAAGAAACAGACCTGTTAGTAACCGACGGGAGGGTAGAAATAGGAAAATACATCACCTTAAAGCGAGTAGGGAAGATTCATATCAGACAGGAAATTCGACTCGCGTCCCGTCTTGGCGGAGTGGATTTTTTAAGGAAACGTTACCTCCTTTCGCTTTTCACATATGGACTTCTGATTCATGAGTTTTATCTACCATGAAATGTGCGCGAGAATTGAATGCCGGCTTGTCTGTACGCCGAAATGAATGGTAACGAGCATCGAATTTTACGTCGAGCTTTTTCCATCGTCTTAAAATTATGTTCCTTTACATCTTTCTCAGAAATATGTGTTCATAAAAATAATATTTTTGTAAGGACAATTTATTGTAAATAGAAAGATAAATTCTTTATTATACACAAGTACGAAAAATAACAAGTACAGATTTATAGGAAGTGTACAAAGATGGTCTTAAAGTGATCTTTTTCAGGTAACTTTTGCCTAGGAAAATAACAAATTACACAATTTGGTGATCTTCAAATCTTCAGTAAAGTCATTTTATTCCGAATACTGAGTTTATGGTATTACTTTAATACAGTCCTTGGTCAGACTATAATCATTGCTTCAGATGTATGGGACGAAGCGTTTTGTTTTTTTTATTTTTTAGAAAATGGTGTCAATAAAAATGCAACAAACGGGACAGAGGTGAATAATACACCCGAGATGTAACTTAATTTTCCGCATAACAAATTGGCATTCTTTTGTAGCATTCGTTTGCTTCACGCACCCCATCGCATTCTGGCAGTACAGATTATTATTACGTTCGAAAACCCATCAAAAGTTACAATTGAAAAGTTAAAGTATTCCGGGTGGGACGGCGGCCTCCCTCAGTGTCTACAAATGAGATTGGTGTAGGAATATTCTTTTGTGTACATGCTCGATATTGTGCAATGCCATCTTATATTTAATTAGGTTTGACAATTTTGACATGTCAAACGCCTGTTGTCACGGAGTTTGGTGTCATGTATAGATTTACGATATAACGAAAGTACGTGTTGTTAAAACAATAGAATTGTATTATCTGTGGTCATTGCCGCTCTTGCTTATGTCAATCACCTGTCATTGTGTTGTGTGTGTGCCTTACAATATATTCTCTGCTAATATTCCCAGTTAGTTTTTCTTATTACAATAAATACCAAACCGGTCGAGTCTCCATCGTCATACGTATCCCATAAAATAACGCGGTAACTCGCTGAGTGATGAACCAATATACCTAGTAAACATCCGACTAAAATCAGATAGTATACGTTTCATCACAAACAATATTATTACGTAGCTATTGGGAGCTTGTGCGTAAGATACGAAACAATAGGGTATGGTTACCTTGCAGGCAGTCGATCTCGCGAATGCTTTGAAGTTAGTGTAGATTCTAGTGCAATGTTAAGAGTTTGATTAAAACCAAAAACTAAAGTATAACAGTAAAACAAATTTCCGGAATGGGAGTGGATATTTGAATGAAGTGTCATATAAAAAGAAAATGTTAATGGAATTTAGAAAACATCAGTTTTAGGAAAGTGGACATCAAAAAAAATCTTTTAAACTTCGCGTGTCAGTTATGTGCAAAAAAAATTGGGGGCTAAGGATAAGTCATAGAAAACATACATAATTTTTGTCTGTCTGGGAACGGGAACGGGAGCGGGAGTCGTAGTCGAAGTCGGATTAAGAGTGAGTAGTCCACGCGAGCGGAGCCGCGGACACAGCTCGTTTTAAAGTATAAAGTCCGATGATGAGCTACGGCAGCGTCGGAAAGGAAACCCGAAACGGCAAACCAACCTTGGTCGTACAATCTTATGGCTTACATTTCATTTTACTTTTCCAGTGCCCTTTTACTAACTCATATTTATGTAATAAGATATCAAATCAAGTTAAACGTATAAAAAATTGGAACCTTGGAACAAATTTGACGTTAGCTACACGTTACACAGAAAATCCTAAGGTTTATTTATGGATGATGTCTACGATGCACGCACGTAGGACGACTAAGGTAGGTACGGGACTGATATAGATCAATATAAAGAATATATGGCAAAACAGAGATAGATAGGACCCGTCACAAATATAACATCCAGACCAGGATCAACTTGTACAAATTGTGGGAATTGAATAGACTGTGGTGTTCGAGTTCAACGACTAAGCCACTAGACCTCGAGGTGGTCTAATTTATTCAAAAGTTACTGGGCTAATATTGTAGATAATTTGTATATCAACGAAAGTATTACATGATGTCCAAGATGTTATTTGTCACTACTCTGTCAATTATAAAGGCTTCAAAATAGATCATTGTTATAACTGTCTACTTTTAATCGATACACGGTACTAACTTCGACTAAAAAACCGTAGATAAAACTTATCTTGTTCCGCGCTGCATTCCAAAACAATTTTATTAAACTTTCTCCTGCCTGCTCGTCTCGGCTATTGTACAGGCGAGATTCGCTGCAACTTCCCTAAATTCTTTCCCCGACTTTTTCAAAAACAAATTACCTTCCCCTGCAAGCGCACCTTAAAACACGAAGGCACCGCCCTGAATAATTAATACAATGGAAGGTTAAATTCGTCTAAGTGTCAACTTTCCCCTAACTTTTTAAAATACGACACCATCAAAGTGCGGTCTAAGTCGGCGTCTAGACCTTTTATCTACCCGGGGGTTGTTTATTTAATTTCGCTTATTTTATTGGGACTGACAATTATTTAGGAGAAATATTTCTTAGATGTCGGGACAAGTTTGTTTTTTGAGTTTTTGTCTATAGGGTGGGATGTTTGATCCTGATTGACAAATTCATCCTGCACGAGTAAATAGTATTTGGTGCGAAGGTGCTTAAGGTTGTAAAACAAATTTTGACACTGCAGGGTGAATCGAATTATTGATAAGTCGTGAGTGCATGTTGCGCGTGATGGGTGTTTGCTCGAGGGGTATTAAGTAGGAGCTATTTTATAAACGAAGACGTGCGAAATCAACATCCCAATCCTTGTAGAATTCTTACCCTCTAAAAATAAATTAAATTTTATGAAACTTTAAATATGATTAAATAACCTAGGCAACCTATGTAAATTCCACAAAAATAAAAATACAATACAATCCCTCAGTATTCTTCTCCACAAGTAAGTACTAGTTTCCTGCATGTGATATTCATCAACTCATTACACTATCATATTAATATTTTAGATTCGCGACTACGTATAAGATTTTTACACAAAAATAGAAAAAAAAACAATAAATTTTGGGGGTTCCCCATACTTAGAACTGAAATATTAGAGTTTAGTTTAGAAGAATTTTTTTCATCAAACCCATACGTGTGGGGTATCTATGGATAGGTCTTCAAAAATGATATCGAGGTTTCTAATATCAGTTTTTTCTAAACTGAATAGTTTGCGCGAGAGACACTTCCAAAGTGGTAAAATGTGTCCCCCCCCCCCCTGTAACTTCTAAAATAAGAGAATGATAAAACTAAAAAAAAATATATGATGTACATTGCCATGCAAACTTCCACCGAAAATTGGTTTGAACGAGATCTAGTAATTTTTTTTTTAATACGTCATAAATCGTAAACCAGAATACTATTATTAAAACATCGATCAAAGTTACAACGAACTACAATAACTTTTACATTATTTTACTTGCTGCTACGGAACCCTTCATGGGCGAGTCCGACTCGTACTTGGCCGCTTTTTATAAGAATACCTCTAACTCTGGTCATAAACGAAGTGAAAACAAAGACCAGAAAAAAATATAAATTGTAAAGTGTGAATGTTTGTATGTTGCTCAATCACGATATAATGCCTGGACGGATTTTTATGAAACTTAATACAGTGACAACGTAATATATTCTGGAATATAAATTGTCACTGTATTATATATGATACTTTTTATTACGGAACCCTGACTTGTATATTTCCGTGCGCATGAAGTCGCGGGTCGGGGTAAGTTTATTATAATTTGTATTAGTGTTACAAAACCTTTCATTTCTTCGTGCGATATGTTTTTACGTAGCATTACTATGACAGCGAGATGAATTAAATTTAAAAATAGTGTCACTTATAGTTATAACTTTCCTTCCGGGTTTTCCTGTTTGTCACATATAAATAGAATCAAGTATTTTTTCTTAAAGGTATTCTAGCACAATTAAAACAGTCCACGGAATTATTTCAAATAATTGCCCAGTAAAACTGTGGCTGGATGCGGAAGGCGGAGGACAGGGTGTGGTGGCGTTCATTGGGGAAGGCCTATGTCCAGCAGTGGACGTATAAGGGCTGATATGATGATGATTATGCCCAGTAAAACATTCTTATCGTCGCTTGCATGTAATATGTTCCGGTCGCAATGGACGTGTATTTTTAAATTTCAGAAACAATGAACATCGGAAATAAGGGAAGGAATAAAGTGCCAATATTTTAGAAACCTTTACAATTATGCGAAGGATTTCTTATTTAAAACCTTCTAACCTTCTGTTATAAATTAAAATAATCATATTATAACATTCGTGTACCCGTATATTATCTTTGATTGCAACACAATTTCCTTCAATCAAGCTGTCAATAAATATGGGAACTCGGTCACGTGGCCGATATCAGATACGATGCATTGCCTAAAGTTCGATTAAAAGTGCAATGTTTTTTATACTTCCACGTAAGCAATGCCCTTTAAATCCCGACAATAATTTCCCTGGGGGCACTGCGCTGGCCTTTGACAGGGGTGGTCATGGACAGCAGGGGTGATTGGGGTGATTCAGGCTAAGAATTTACCAAGGGTACTCCGCTAGGGTCATTGGTACCCGTTTATTGTTCCTCGACGTTTATGGTCACCGAAAGGTCGCAATGAAAGGTCAAAGCCGACCGGACCCGGGACCAAAGGTAAGTTTACAACAATTAATATCAAATAAAAGCCTTTCGAATTAATGGTTTCGCAAAATTTACTACGTACGAGTAGGGACATACAGAGGAATACCTAAATGTCGTGTGGTATATTTCTTGCGAGATAATCAGAATAAAGAGAACTTAATTATTTTATTTATTTTTGGAAGACAACTTATTTAATAACCAAATTGTCTCAAACGTTTTGTATATTAAGTATCGAATCGCAAAGCATGTGTAGTATGTTCCTCGATGACGCATCATAGATGCGATCATGGGCGAAGCAGAAGGGAAAGAATAGTTATATATTTTTTTATTCCGTATATAAATAGATTATAGTCATAATAAGTAACATAAATAAATTAGCAACGCTTTGATTCTTGACGGCATCCCAAAGCAGAAGATTGTTACAAATATCTAAGTGTATAAAATATAAATGAAGATAAAAATCAAAGGTATGTTTTAAATAAAATAATAACGGTAAAAGCAAACACATAATATATTAAATACAACATTAAATAGTATTTATTTGTGGGGTCCACTAGAATTGAGGATTTCCATAACACATATATACGTGGTAAGCCTGGAATCAAAAATATCAATATTTCGGTTATTTTTATCAAGTACTAGGTCATTATACAGTACACACATTCTCGACATTGCCATTATATCCTAACACATACATTTCAAATTTATATACTTCGAAATTTCTTTCCTTCCTTTTTACTATTAAAATATAGCATTTCATACCACAAGTACCTCATAAAAATGCACTTTTGGTATTTTCCTCACAGCAAAGTCAAAGGACAACTGCAAATTCAATTGCGAAAGCCTCGGAGTATCATAAAGGAGAGAACATAAAAAGCCAAAGCCACTGCAGTATGCTAAACAAGAATCTCTTTTTATTGTTTTCTATCCTGAATCTTCATACTAACTAACTGAGTAGACACAATCCAGATAACTTAATGGATTTGATAGGATAGTCAGTCAAACAAGTTATTGGTTAATCTTATAAATAAAACGTACTTAAACTTCGCGTGTACATTGAAAATATTTACAAAATCACTAAAAGCTACTGAGTAATATTTTCTCTTTATTTCATGGTAGCCCACTCAATCGAAAGTTGTGGGAATTTATAGTTTCCAAAAACTTGCATCCACTGCATTAGTATACAACAAAGAAGAGTAAAGTGTAAGCTCGACGGAATTCGTATTGCAATTAGTAAGAACTACATTTTGGTAGTAAAAGCGGGGGTGGATGGTCATGACTGTGCAGGAAGAAGGGTTGGACAAGAGAGGGACGGAGAAGAAAGGGGAGAGGGGTGAAGGAAGTGGCGGGTGAGGGGGGGAAGTGGCTGAGGGCAGATGGAAGGTGTGAGGAGAAGGGGAAGCAAAGGCAAGGGTTAGGAAGGGGTTCAAGGGAAGGAAGCGAGAAGAGTGGATGGGAGGGCGGAGAGAGGGAGGTGGGGAAGGATGGGAGAGAGGAAGGTGGAGGAATCAAGTAGGTCATTGGTCTGCGTGTACAAAGCCGCGGGCACAGCTAGTATGAAATATACATAGAAATAAATGCAAAATAAAGGGATTCTATTGTGGTTATTAACAGCTATCATCTTCAATAGATGATAGCTGTTAATAAGTCTCATTTTAGATTGCTTATTGATTGGACACTGATATACAGCAGATAAATGAAAACCAAGTCGTTCGACACTATGAGGCCATAAAGGTTGGACATAAAGTCGAGCTTCATCTGATATTATATTAAACTCAACTTTTTACGATTTATCTTCTACGAGTACATTAATGCGAAACTTGAACGTTATCAGATCTTTCAATGTTAGCAATTGATTAGATTTTAGTCGAATAAACCAGTTCGATGAAACTATATTATTGTATTATCGCCAGAATTGCATACCTAATAAAGTGTGTTCAGTTTCAAACTGTTGCGATAAATTAGAAGTGGGTGAAAAGCGAGTTGTAAGATTTTCTGATAATGTTTGGAAATTACAAGTCAAGCTATTTAATAGAAGCGTGTTAACAAAGAATGCTTTTCTCAGGCTCACTTTATTAGATAAACATGACATTAAATATGAAGTAAATACTTTATGTTAAACAATATACATCGCTCAACATCTCGCACGAGTCTTTGCAGCGGTTCTCAAGCACGAAGCCAATATTTCCCGGCATGTATGAAATGCAAATACAATTTAAAAGTTTACATATTTTCTCAGTGTAACTAAACTCTCGCGCTCGCGCCTACAGCGGTCCTGTCCTGACTCTACATATACATATATCTGAACAAATTCTATGTAAGGTAGTATTTAAAGTTTCTTGACTTATTTATCTATGGAAAGTATTAATCACGGCATGTTTCTAGTCTGCATTCTAGTAAATAATTGGTTCCAAGAGAAACATTAGACCTATTAAAACAAGATGCTTTTGTGTTCAGTCTTATTTTTCTGGTCTGATATACTAAATATGTTTAGAAATGTAAGTATTAACTTAAGCTATTTTAGATAAAATCATAAAAGCACTTTTAGAATAATCGTCGTCGGTATCAGATAATATAATGTCGCCCGATCTAACTCATCCAATTATGCTTCATTTGGACAGTGTCTTTTTAGTCGGCTTCAAATCAAATTATCCTGGCTAATACAGAAAATGTATTCAAGAAACTCTTTATAAAGTTGTAAGTCAAAGCCTCTCTTGAGGCAATAATCCCGGGCACCAGTAAACGCCAACTTTATACTAGCTAGTAGGCGTGGACAATTTACTTTGTTTTTTCTTCTGTTAATACTTCAACTTTCACCTTTAAATATAAGTTTCTACGTCATTAATTTTTCGATGTTTTCAATCAGGCATTCGTGGATAGTCGTAATCTTTACTCTATAATCAAAGATTTATCGCTTTTGCGTCTGTCTTCATACATATTCATACACCGTAAGGAATGGAAATTACTTCTTTTAACTTAGTAGTCTTTAAATATAAATAATTTTATTACATATTTTGAGTCAGACATGCGTCGGTGGGTAGTCATGACGTGTGCAGTGCAGAGGTTAATTAAAAGGTTTCTTGCATTGTGTGGGTGTGAGTTATTTTCCGCGATATCAAAGGGAATTCATTTTATTTTTAGGTACTCTGGTATGGTTGTACACCTCTATTTATATTGACTTTTTGTCAGAAAAGGTGTCTTTATTATTTGATTTATAATTATATTATTTGTGTTCTTTGAAAAAGTGGGTGTTTTTATTTTTATATATGGAATTCAACCTTTATATTTTAAAACAGAGTTATAAATTGTACTTATTATGTTTAAGTTCTTTTTTAATTTAAATTATATTACATAACATATGTTTTTATTCTTAAGCCATCCTACTGAAACCACTGGGTTTATTTGTAGGATGGTTGGTCGCTACTTGTACGAATAAATCTTATTCTGTTGCTAAAATAGCTATTTGCTTGAATGGAGACTATCTAGGACGCATTGCTGCTCGCCAGATAGTACCCCTTCATAGTAATTTTTACTTTTCGCGCATTGCCCCCCAGCATTTCGTCCACCAAACTTTCTGGTAATTAAGTATTATATATAACTTATATATATAATACTAATACTAATATAACTTGGCGTATCGTGTTTCACACATATCAAGTAACTTTCTAAAGGTTCCAGTAGTTTAAAATGTTGAAGAAAGTTTAATAATACCGTTTATAAGTTTACCTCTGTTATTAAGGTGTCATGTGAAGAACAAAGTGTCTATTCAATTTACAGTATTAATATTGGTGTAACGTCAAAGAATGACCTCGGGCCAATGTAAAAAAACTTACCGAGGACGAAGCATAAAATAAGGATTCATAATTCAAATCGAAAAAAGTTTCTCGGGGCTTGGTAATTTTTCCCATCTTACATTACAGCAAGTTTCGCCGGAGGGGTCACGGGTCTTAGCTGAAGGAAATCTAAGAGAGGGTTTACATTTTTAGCCTTTCGTCGTGTTCCCTCTTCACTTTATATCGTCTTTTGATTACTCTCTCAACAAGTTATGCATATTGTAAGAATCCTCGCCCTCGTCGGTTAGACGAATTTTTGGCGTCTCCTTTACGCCGCGCCTTTTCGGCGTTGATATCTCATTTTTCATACCTTTCATCTTTACGTTATCTCTATTATGAATGCATTCTGTTTTTGACTGATGGTGTGGTTAACCATGATTGGTAATGTTTATTTAAATTTATAAACTGTGACATTGTGAATAATTTGAATTCTTAATAACTTACTTACCTTAATTGAACTTACCTTTGATTACATCACATTAACAAAAGAAGTTTAGAAATTCTTAAAATCAGTGCTAATTTAACTTGCTATGCCCTGTTAATTCCCCTTAAGATCCCAGAACCACCCTAATTGTTATCGGGCTGCCCGACCCTTAATGGCGTTTCTAATGCGACTAATGTATTTTCGGGGACATTTTGCAGCTTGCTCGGGGTCATTTTTCTGTTTGTATGAGCGCAATGCAGTTCCCCTGTCCCTTCAAGTTCTGGTAACTGTATTATCTGCAAATATGTTCCCAATTTCCATTGTCCAGCCTAATGCATCTGAGTGGTTGTGTAGCGAATGCAATGAACATAAATAAGAGATATAAGAACAGCAGATACAGCCTTCTGAGTATTTAACTCACATAAATCTTACTAGATATTGTTAGAGGGTGTCTATTTCTTTCCTAATCCTCGAAATAATATCATCAATGTAATAGTTAAACAATTATATTGCTTACTAACTGTTGCCAGCGACTTCGTGCGCGTGGACAACTTAACATCACAAATTATTATATATTTCCCGTAGGAATTAGATATTTTTAGGGATAAAACTATCCTATGTCCCATTCTGGGACCTAACCTATTTGAGTGCCAAGTTTCATCCCTATTCAGGTTGAAGCGTGATTGAGTAACAAACATCCAAATGTCCAAATACCCAAACTTTCGCATTTATAATATTAGTGGGACCTAAATCCAAACAAGAGTCCTAGTCCACCATGAGAGCTTCGTGCGGCTTGACGTAGTTAACACACCAAATACTTACCCACATCTGACATTTTATTTATTTTATTTAATTTTATTCATTTTCACAAAATCTACAGCACATTAAAAAAAACAATATTAATCTTATTTAAATTTCTTACTGCCATTTTTTGCCAAAACGAATGTAATAAATAAATACATATACTTCTCTAATACCAAACTTGGATTTACTTATGTGTTATGGAAATTAAACAATGATAGGACAAGTCACAAATATAACATCCAGATCGGACCAACTTGCACAAATTGTACATTGTCTGTCCCCAGTGGGAATCGAGCCTACGACCTCTGGCACTCGAGTCCAATGACCAAACCACTAAGCCAACGAGGCGGTCCTTAATTGATATACGTCCTAACACGGTATAAATCCGAATCTATTATGTTTCACAACAAATTTTAAGTACGGCCCCGAGTCTGAATCCTCGATCTTATGAACGTAAGGGCACTTCCGACAAAGCCATCAAGACTTAATAAATGCATAAAACAAATCCGTTTCCACAAAATCGAAGCACTTACGATAACAAATAAGGATAAGTTTTTATTCCGCAAATTCTCATTCGGAGAAATAAAATCGTAAGTAAACAATAGACGGAGTCAGCGGCACTCGTAAAACAGTCCCTATAAACGTAGTAAGGCGGTAAATTAGATTTTATTTTATTTCTTAAACAATTTGCGGCCGGACACAGACAAAGGGCACGTAGGATCGATGCCGTGGTCAGCAATTCAAAGGTTTATGCGGGCACGTTTATTACTTACCTACACGCTCTCCTGCCAGTTGCGATTCTACTCTCATTTGTTATCGATAAAATGATCAACCTTCGACGGCCATGCTCCTGATCTTTGACTTTTCTGACCTATTTCTTTAACCAATGACTCGTGTCCATTGGGAGACACAAATAAAAGTTTTGTTGTTTGAAGATTATTGCTTATTTTGAGAAATAGAAAAAAACAGTCGAGATGATGACTTTCATGGAGCGAATGAATGACAGCTAGCTAAGGCTAGTTTTTGACATGTGAGGGCGCCACAGTAGACAATGCGTAGACAACTCGCATCATAGATTTTTCTTTCATTAAATATACAACAACGGTGGAAATATTAACAATACGTTTTTTTTTATAAATATTAACAATATAATACAATACATTTTATTGCACCAGCAAATACCGTTACAATGTTTAGATGTTAAAATGGTACACTTTGGGCAGTCTTATCGCTTTAAGCGATATCAGTTAACAACATACCTACTACATATTAAAACTTAGGCATCGATATATCCATATTTAGCATTACTTTTGAGTTGTGATTCAGAGGAACATAAGGCTATTGAACTTGCCGTTGTTCGTTGCTGACCAGTGCAGCGGGGTTGTCGATATCGAATTTTATAATAGCTTAGTAATTACTAAGCTATTATAAAATTTGGAAATCCAAACATCGATATCGACAACCCCGCTGCACTGGTCAGCGACGAACAACGGCAAGTTCGCAGTGACCACTGACGGGCCCCAATCGGCCGCTATTGTCCGGCCATGTCCTTGTTCACATTAAAACGCAGTTAACCGTTCTTTATTGTTTTATCCGCCAATAAATGTCCACGACTCCTGGGAAACGTTATGCCACGATTTCGATTCCTGCAGTAATTAGAGCCGCCCTTTATTACACAAATTCTGCACTTACATTTTCAATGTGCGACCATTTTAATGGTACAAACCTAATCTATGGTTGTTGGGGGTCTTACAATTTGGAGCCAGTGTATGAGATTTTATGCATTTAATGGTTGGGATTTTGGAAATATACCATTATTAAACCTCTGGCTCGTGATCCTCGGACCCTCGTTTCTTTAATAAAGCTTATACAAATTATATTTTCCTATGATTAGAAGTAGGTATTACATACGTCAAACCACGAAGCTTAAGTTTCAGGTTTGTACAGAATATCCTGATTGATAAGTGAAAAGCGTAGTTCAAGCTTCAACAGAAGGATTAACTAAGTCAACGAAATAAGTAACAAGGATAACTAACACTAAATACCTAACTATGAAATCCGTAAAAGATTGGAGTCAATAGATTTAGTTTACGTTATAATTCGCGAATAACAATACACCTATCTCATGTTAGCAGAAACTACCGACGTGAACACACCGACCAAGATAATAAGACAACCGCAGAGCCATTAGCCTCACCCCGATCCTCAGGCGAGATCTAATAAAACATTCACATGCCAAAACGGGGAAAACACAAAATCAGATTGTCTCAAAATCACACGACTGACGGCGTAACGCGGGGCCTCGCATCTATAATTCAAAACGTCGGGGATCGGAGCAGGAAGATTCTTTCGGGCTAACTCCGAGCGTTAACTTATGCCAATCTATTCTTGTTTAGTCTTATATTTATAGATCTTGTAACTCCCAAAATGTTGCTCGAAGAATAACATTTTAGATGTAACATTTTTGTTCCGTCTCAAATCTGTGGAATTCTCTGTCTCTCCCATGCATGCTAAAAAGGTAAATTTCTTGTCTGTTTTTAAGATCAGTATTTTTTATTTACTAGATGATTCTAACTATAAAATAATATTGCGTTTGATATCTAGATTCGGAGAGCTTTTTGGGCCTAACGTTAACTTATGCCAATATGTAGGTAGTTTTAAATGTTGAAACATCCAAAAATGTTGCTAAAAAGAATTTAGGACAACATTTTGACTTTTACAACATTAAAATATGTAAGCCCTAAAGTTATATTAAATTCTTACCTTGGTTTTCTTTTGCAAAATATTGTCTTAAACATTAAATATTAACTTTAAAATGACGAGATATAAGTATTGTATAATATATTTTTTTGGTATTTTAAAATATCCGTATCATTGTAAACCAGATTTCAGATTAATTTTGTGAATCTAATACCATGAGATAATCAAATCTCATAGTATGAGGATAGATATTGATACTTAAATTAATTATTGACGTCATAATACCTCCACTACTATGAATAATGGGCAATATAACATTATTCCATAGTACATATATATATATTTTTTAACTAATTTTCAAATCTAAAATATAGGTCACTCACCACCTTCACATCGTATTGATTCACGTGAACTCTTCATGAAGGTAGTCGTGTAAATATGACGTGACGTTAAATTTTACGACAGCAGGCGGCTATAATTGTTCCGATTGCCCGGACATGTTAAAGCGTGGTTGACAATTATTATTGCTCATATGCACTGCGCTAACTACACGCTACAACACTATAATTAATTAAAACACCACTACATATTGTAAGAAAATTTACCAGAAGAATACTGTATGTATTTAATAGTAGGTTATTCTGTAAGGTTAAATCTAGCACTATTTTAGGTTAATTATAGAATCTGGAATTATGGAAACCATCATATTAGTATTTTAAAAGCAGGTTTAAAGATATAATATAAACTATCTATATGGAAACGGAACGGAATCTGTTTATGTTCATTTGTTTTCTTAGTAACTTAATTCGTAAGTAAACATACTTAGTATGCTTCCGAATAATTTAAACGAAAAAAGACCAACTGGCCAAAAGTTAGTACAAAAATTTACCACAAAGTTATCGCACTGAACTTTTTTACTCTGTGTAGAAACTAAGACCACGGAATTGCCGCCCGTTCACACTCCAGTAATTATCGTCGGGGAAGTTTTCCACCTCTGAATGAAGGTTTCAACCATTACCCCATCAGTGGCGTGAAGCGGAGGAAGCGAATGTCTGCATCGCTCGACCGTTATTCTAACTTTCGAAGTTAACTGCCAATGTTCAGAAATTACCCGTTCAGAATAGATAGGAAAATGAACTTGGAATTAGGATGGATTTTTGAGTTTGATCGTAGTCAATTCTAATGTTCAGTGCCTCGTAACAGAACAAACACAATCTATATACACAATGATATAAGGGTAGAAAACTACAATAGGAAAGTACTAAAGAACGTGTCAGCTATATCTACCTAAAAGTACATTGATCCCATCTGTAGCAATAAGTCTACTTGACTTGACTTGTGCCTTGACAATACTAAGCTGCGCGTTTCATTATTTATTAGTTATTTATTATCCGTAAGTTATGCGACTTCTTGGTACATAGTATCAATGTACTGGCACGTACTGCTGGTGCGGCATTCGGTTCGATTTCGAAAGAATATACTTAAATTGGACCATACTCTAGTATATAAAACACAATTCCAGTATCACCTGTAACCTATTCTTGAAAATAAATACATTAATAATAAATACACATTTCTGTCGAAAACTATAAGGACTAAGAAACGATGTTTATTTTAGAAGCTTTTAAATTTCAAATGGGTGTTGTATTTCAGAATATCTAATTATGAAAACGCGCATTTAAATTTAAAAGCTCCTAAAATTAACGTCAATCTTCAGTCCTTATAGTTTTCGTCGATGTAGTCGGTAAGTTAAAAATACCATAATGTAATATAATAAGGTATGTTAATAACGTCTAATTATGAAAACACGCATTTAAAATTTAGAAGCTCCTAAAATGACTTCGTTCCTTAGTCCTTATAGTTTTTCGTCATTATAGTCGGTAAGTTAAAAATGCCCTAATCTATTATTGATAAACCAGATGGTTAGTGACTACTGTCGCCCATATCTGAAGCTTAAAGGCCATAAGTTCGATCCTGAGAACTACGTTGAAATGCCTCGTATGTCTGTAATTACATTGGCTTATTTACCCTTCAAACTGAAAAACAGCAATGCATGCATTGCTACTTGACGGTAGGAATAGGTAAAAGGTACCCATCCTGACAGATCCTGCACTAGAGTCCTACTACCAAGCATATAACAGTAACAGGACGTCATATAACAGTAAGAAGTTTCGACATAGCCTAGCCGAAGCTGCAATTAATGTTCACCGAAGCATCCCCCATGCACGCGAAGGCAAACTTTTCTTAATTAATTGTAAGATTTTAATCATAGTACTGGCGTAACGAAATTATTATGGACCGTTTAATTTCCTTGCCCTTCGGCATCTTACAGCTAATGCGTTATTGCAAACTTTTAATCAAGGGTGTGAGGAAATTATTAAATTATGCAGCCTGTCGTATGCACTCGAGGATTATAAATCTTTAGCGTTTGTTTAGGCAATATCTAGTAGCTATTTATTTCACTAGAAACTGTTATAAACTCTTGGCTACCCCACGATATACAAACAGCTGGAATATCTTTATGGCTAACATCGCATATCTAATTAAAATTACCATTTTAACTGTCTACAAGTGTTGTTTATAGAGAAGCTTTCTGTTTAATATTATTATATCATTTGCATATTATACCTTCTACAGAAAGTTAATATAAGAGAACCCCTATCATATTAGTAATGTCTGAAATATGCTTCTAAACTCAACATGAGACGGCACTTAAGCCAATTTACTAAACCATCGTTCCAGCCAAACTGAGGAAGCCCCAGACAAACGGCAATAAACCTCACTTTTACGTGTTTGTGTAGTTCCACGGCGAATAAACTCACTAATGCGAGCGCTGACTCCAGTCGAGACTCCAAAGTAAAACTCATCTCGTACAAAAATAAAATCAAATTAAGTCTGCGATCTTGGGCGAATGAATCGAGTCGAACTGGGCCCGTGTCGGTCCAAGATCAAATAATTTCATGAAAATGAACCCGGGGTATATTTAATTAACCCGAACCTCCCCTTGTTAAAGTGCACAAGAATTCCCCGGTTAAACATTAGCATTCGTCAGGAATTTAATTCGCGCTGGATGGAAAATATTTATTTACACTTTTTCGTGTTTAAATTCTATTCGTCTCACACATGACTGTGTCGAAAGGAAAAGTAATTATTTTTTATTGAATTTTCTTTTCGCTAGAGAAGTTTTAATTACTGTAGAGGGAGGTGCGTGCACCGTTGTTTTATAAGCCGGTGTTGGCTCGCTTTCGGTTCGCTTCGACGCAAATTGTTTGTTGCGGTCATAATATCGCTCATATTCCCTCGCACTCCTGTAAATTTACCGATTCCGCTTACATAATTTATTGGCCCGGCATTAATTGCTTTTGTTTCGATGTACGGAACTAATTCGAGACTATTTATTTAGGGAATATCGTAACTAATCGACGGTGGAGGTCGATCGATCCCGTTTAATTCACTTACGTGGAAAACAAACAGCCGGCGGACGTGACCGAACTGAGGTCTGTAATAGCAGATTGTGCGTTGAAATTAAGGAGGCCGAATCTGAGCTCATCAAAGATTAAGCCCTTCCATGTACCTGGGACCCACACTAAATAAATAAGCCCGGGCAAATGAAAAACAGCCACGTCCCAATCGTACGGTGAGAATTCGGAGGAGGCAATAATAAATATGCATAGCGCGTCGATGCCACATCCTCTGTGATTAGTCGAGTGGGGGAACCCCCTCGACAGTGATACGGATAGGTGAGTGAGTGATAGCGAGGGGGCAGAGACACTAAGGAACCCCCTAGCTAATAATACGTGTCAGTCTCTCTGTATTGGCGTATTTCTTGGATATTGCCAATAAACTGTGTTCACGTGAGTGTACACTTTTGTCTTTGTCATTGAAGCTGTCGCTGAAGTGACAATGTTGAGGAAATAATACCTTTTATGTCTCACTTAACTTTTGCCTACATCTGCTACTATATTTGTTGCCATAATATGTGTCCTTGGCACTCGTCTAATTTAAAAGATAAATTGCATATTGTATTTATTTGTTTAATCCTTAGGTACATAAAGTGCATGTCATCACAAAAATTAATTGCAAAATAAAAAATCATGAAGATTACAAATGTGAGTAGAATAACAAAAAAAATCAAACTATTGATCATCAAAGTTGTCTTTAATTAAATATATCCATAAAAGTTATATGTTTCCTGATTTCTTATTGAAATCACAACAACATTTCTAATCGTACTACTAATAATTATTGTACAAGTGCATAATATCCTTAGTGTAAGCCTTTTGATGAATATATTTTCACAGTTTTGCATCATTTCATACAAACATATATCATGGAGGCTATATTTATCTCGGCTCGCATGCTTTTTACAACCACTAGGTTTGAGACGAGTACATTCGCAAGTTATATCCTCCTGCGGGAAACTCCCCGCCAGAAGAATGAGTCCCCAGGTAAAGGGGAGTGATGCCCCTCATACATTTATGAGTGCATCTGCATTAGTTGAATCGTGTGTAGACGCTAGGCCAATATAAAATAGAGACATATGACGTAGGATATGTTTATAGATATAAAGATCCTTTACAAAACATGTATACATTTCTGTAAGTACCTACATGATAATTGGTTGAGATATTTTATTAATGGTTTGAGTTTACTTAGCAAAGTAGTGTTTTAGTACACATTTGTTCTTATACCTATTTTAAGCGTAGAATTTAATTCGCTTTATCATTAACTATTAAGATCAAATCAAATTATTCATCTGAACTATAAGAGGTACAAAGGATAAAAATTATGCCCTAGTTCCTCTGCCCTAGAGACTCGCCGAGTCTAACGTAAAACTTAAACTAATTCCTAATAATAGTAAAGCTAATATAATATAGACATTCATTTACAAAATTGTCAGTAACAATGACAAGACAATACAAAAGATTTAACTACTTCTGAATTATAAAAGAAGTTACCGTCCTGAAGAAAATGAAGGGGGATACAGGGGTTGCCAGGTAACGACCGACGATACGACGAAACATTGTTGCTATAAAATCCCTTTTACAATTATTATAAAACGTACAGTAGAGGTATTCTAGTACATGTATGTTTGAACCACAGTCAGGGCAATGTAGATTACCCTAATTTCATTAATTCAGAATCATGCGGCTTAGATAACATAATTTATTCTACCAACATCGGATTACGCTTAGTGATTTCACCTCTAGTGCTATGCATTTATTATCACTGGCCCGATTGCGCTCGACGACTCGCCAAAATCGAATTAGAACTCGACGTAGTCCTAAACAAATTTCAATTATGAGCCTGTAGAAGTAGCGTCAGAGTCCCGACGTTCCCTGGAGGTGCTGGGTGACTTATTGCAACCGCCGCCGTCCCGGTCTGCTACCTCAATAATGTATTCAGAATAATTGTTCACAGTACCAACATCGGGTCGATTGAATTCGCCCCCCGGAGACAACAAAATAAGTTTTGATTTATTAAATTGCCATCCGATCACCCGAGGACTACGTGAGTGTGATTTTATGAGTTTCATTACACGTGACGGTCCCGGAAACAGTTGCGGAGTCACGCCCTTATTGATTTCTTTCGACAATAAAAGAATCTACACCAACCTTAGCCTCCCGTATACTTTTTCCGGTTCAATGAGCATAAATTGCAATAGGATTCCACGCGGTAGATGGCCCCGAATATTTCTTCCAAACCACCCATGTCAGTATCTCTAAGAAAAGGTGCAAAGATTTACCGGAACCCTTATAAGGGCGATCGGTTAACATTAAAATATTTTATTTTTCAATAAACCTTTAGTGCGGGGGTGCGAAACGCCGAAAATAGTACGGCCGCTGATTTTCTTCTTACGGTAGACCGGGTATAATCCCAATAACTCACATTCATCGGATCAAATAAAGTCGTTGAAATCACAGCGTAGCGATTGATTTTTCCTCGGCTCCAAAAACAAGACGGTCTAAATAATAAATTATCCATATTAATTTAAGAGTGTACACAGACGGCAGCTGGCAGTCTGTCTGTTTATACCCTAATTAATATTCTATTAAAGCGAATATTTCATCAATAGCATCAGCTATAAGTCTTGACAGCGTCGTAGACGGGCCTGGGTTACCAAAACATTTTTTTATTTATTACTGATGGTTTTACGCTTGAACTCAATCTCACCTGATGGTAAATAATGATGAGGCCTAAGGTGGAGCCCGATTACCCAGAAGATTCCTACTTATTCTTCCTTTAAAAGGTCATATTTTACTTGTTCAGAAATATCAACATTTGCAGGGAGTTCCATTCCTTAGCAGTTCTCACTATGAAAGAGGAAGTAAAAGGCTTCGTACGATACGATAGCATGGTATGTCTATTAGATAAGGTTGAAGTTCCTGCAAAGCTCCTTCTTCATCCCCGCACACAATTCTCGCACTTCGCACGTCATAGCTCCAACACAGGGAGCCTAATCTTTTGAACATTACACATTATTGTTATCCACTTTTTAGCACTCTATAAGTTACCTTGGAGAGGTGACACAAAAGATCCCATAGAGTCGACGTGTCGCCGGGTATACCTGGCCCACTATTAAAAGATAAGATAAGATACCTTGGAGTTACGGCAATCTCCATCTAATTAATTTAAAAAAAAATAGTGTTCGAATTCTAATATATTTTAGACGGACTAGGCTATTTTTTTGGTGAGGTAGACCTAATTCACCTGGAGCAAGTCACCTGAGTGAAATAAGTACACCACATCGTAGACTTAATTCACCCATTTGCTTTGCAGGTGCATCATATTCATTACTTGGTAAAAATACTGTACTCACATGGAAAGGTCAACTTACATAATAAGCTGAAAAAGTATTTAATTGGCAAATGTTTTTACTCATTGCATGAGTTTTTTTAATGATAAAGATAATAAGTGGATGCTTTTTTAAATTTTATAAGTATTTCTGATATGTTATATTATATAGATGTATAAGTTTTTATTAACATTTAAATTCATCAATATGCTTGACATTGTAAATATTTCGTGTAATCAATTTCTATTTTATAATTATATTTTTATATGATACTTTTACATATATTGTAGCGCCCTTACAGAGTTCATGTTAGTACCTGTGTATTGTTATGTGATATCTTATCATCATCAGGTTATTTTTGTCTCCACTGCAGGAGCACAACCCTCTCTCATCTGCCGGAGACAGACGGAGGATTTGGCCTACACTCCCCACGCTGACCAGACGGGAGGGTGAATATCTTATAAACTATATGAAACAATAAATGAATATGAATATTCATTGACCAACGATGCTTTCAAGCTAATAAATTCCTACACGTTGTTTCAAATCGTTCGTTCCCCCAAAACACAAAATGGATACATTTTGTTTCCTACTTCAATGATTCAATTTCACACATACGGTCCAAATCACCGAAGTAAGAAAACAAAGCAATTCTAGTCAAGATATTGGGAAAGAACCCCTGCTCATTGAAACGACAATATGAAGCCAATAGTTGTGTTCGAACGCATCCCATTCCGATGAATACTTACAGGAAGGAGCAATAAGAAAAAATAACAACAGGAGTTGTGGAGCGGAGCGGTTCTGTAGTCAATATGGAAGACAAACAGGTGCCAATATTGGGGATATCCATACCTCCATAGTTGACACCGGCGGTAGCAATAAGCTCGGGATGACGTCACGCGAACGTTGATCAGAGACGTGCGTGTTTTGCGGAGATTGGCACAGATTACTATGCTTGATCGCTACCGTTCCGTGTTTTGGTTGACTTTTTTCTAAAGGCACAGTTCACTTTTAGCATGTGATCTGATAAATATTCATGTGTTTTGTCTTAAGCAATTTGCAAACCCATGACATCTTCACCCTGACTCTTGTTCGACAAATTCAAAGTAACGGTTTATAATAAAAATCTTTTGATTTTAAGTCTAAAAACTGAAGAATATTGTTACTGATAAATATCTCCATCAAGAAAGTAACGGAACAATAAACAAAATTGTAACATATTGATATTAATAAAAGCCGATGCAAACCAAATACGTGTCTCGCGCTGATCGGATTTTCCATGCCGCTTTCACGTTGAGTGAAAATAAACATCTCATTTGACTTCATAATGCGAAATCACTTTTCCAGTTTACTGTTCAAAGTGCTACGATATTAAAAATGGATCCAATTCATCGTGGCACGAACTCCAATAAATCAATAAGTTGTTTAAATAATACGCAATAAAGCTCGAGCTCTCGATATAGTGTTTCAAAAAATCCATTTTCCGAGCACGGACCATTAGCGAAGCGAAGGAAATCTGCAATCTCAGGAGATTGAAAATCAAACAATGCAAACGTTCGTAACGTAATACCGTTTGTTATTAAGACACAAATGTGGCATTAGAGGGAAATAGGGCAAAGACGAAAGTTGCTCGCCGATGCGCTCGAGGGGGAAACGCGTCACGAAAAATGTTTATAGAGAGAGCGGGGCAAGGGGGTAATGTTCGGTAATAAAATTTTATACACCTTAATATTTTGCCGAACGATGAGTCGAGGCGTGTGTGAAATTATGTACCTACAGAGCGGTGTCAAAATTTACAACTCTGTCAAAGGCGAGAAGTGTTGCTCTTTACTTCGTCCATCTTTTAGAAGAATCTTTTAAAATTATCTCATAAGATACATGATCTTGCATTTTTGTTTCCGTTTAGCAATTTATTCGGTGTAGTGTATTGTGATTTAATCTTTACACATCCTTGGTGTGATGTTACTTCACACACTTTGTCTCAAAAATCTACAATATCATTGAAGTGAAACCGTTTTATAGGCAATTTATGCGGTGTGTTTGTACTACTTGACTCTTAAAAGCCCCGAGTAAATGAATCCCAGTGGGTGATCGCGACGTGTCGTGTAAACAGAATGTATGCGAAGGTGCCACCCCCTTCAGTTAGACACCATTTCCTTGTGATAATTTATGTAAATGAAATTCACATTACCCCGTTTCCTATTCGATGCTGTGTACGCACTCTGGCATGTTTTCAGAGAGTGCTTATTACTGTGTTTTGTCTTTATTATCTTGTCTCCGTCTACTTTGAGATACGTTTGTGTCATCGCACTGCTGAATTTTAAATTTTTTTGCCCCTTTCTTGTCGAGTTCACAAACTTTATTGGCTGCACTAAAAGCTGTGTAGCCAGGAAAACATAATTAAAATGCATTTCACTTTAAATTCAGACTATCGTTAAATGTTTAAGGGTTAAAAAACTTAATCAACTCCACAGAGAGGATCTACATTAAGAAATCTGTGTTTATAACGCTTTTGGGACTAGGTACTATCTCTAACACCACAGTGAGTTTTCTAATCTATTACCTTCTGTCGGGAACCTAATAAAGGGTCAGAAGTTTTTAAGAGCGCATTCGCTAAAAATAAGGTGTCGCAAAAGTTTTCTTTATTAGTTTCCCCCTTTAATCCGGCCAGGCGTGTCCCAACCCAATGTCTTTATGGCGAATTTTCAATCTGAGTCTGGGCGGAAGCCAATAAGAAATCAACTATTTGTTCCCTGATTCCCGTGCATCGGTTCGAGGGGAGTCTCGCTTCTTTACGACTTCTTTTACGATTGGAGGTGCATTCGGAATTAGTCCTCGCTGCCGGGAAAGCCTTTTCGTGTCTGCGAAGATGAATGGTAAAAGGATTACAATGACTAACAGAGCTTTTTTATTCGCCACTATAAACCTTAACTTTTTATCGGTTTGGCAATCGATAGTCCCGATAGTTTGTTATTTTTTATGTGCTTCAAAAATGCAAATGTAAGCTGAAACAGGTGGAAAAAGAAGGCCAAAAAAAGGTGAACTTTCACAAAGTTATGCTTAGTGTATTTTATTAACAAACGTCTTTGTGTTCGGTAGGATAATGCTGCAGTTGAGGTTGAGCTATGTAAGGATTGAACTCCATTATAGCAGCCGCGACGCACTTTGCCTTTACAAATCGCGTGTTTGTATTTAATAGCATCTGCATCGAGCCGCACCTGCGACGGCAAGGCTGGTCGTGGGCTATTGTATCCATTGCTTCCACCTTTCGTATAAAGATTGTGGGGCGTGTAGGAAAGCGCGCTGACCGCGGCGTGGCTGAGCACGACGCGGTGCCTGACACCGTCATAATAAGAAGGTCCGCACGTGTATGTGGTTGCAGCTCAACCCTAAGTATTCATTCCAAGGCACGCTTGAACAGACGGCTTGCGGTATAGCCTATACATACTCGTATCTGTGAGTCCGTCCATCAAAATTATGTCAGTAGTAAGATAACTAGCATTGTGCACACAGTTTCTTGTTCAGCGTGCTTTTTTGTCTATATATAGCGACGGAATACAACTCATAACACCACCCACAACTTAACTTATCTGTGCAAAAAGAAAAACACATTATACAATTTAAAAATCACTAATTCTAGTGTAGGAGTTCGTAGAAGAATATAACTTAACTCACACCTGCCAAGATATTTAGATACAGTACAGTACCGAAGTTAATAAAGCAAAGTTAATGAACAGTAAAGGGTGGAATTCAGGTAATCTGTCAGTTCACAGGGGCTTTATGAAACTGTGGCTTCATATAAATTCATTATAATACACTGGCAGACGCGTCGCGACGTCGCTGTCTGTTGCTTCCCTAAATGAATTCTTACTTATCAAAGTTGTATGGTATTTTATGACATACTACAAGCTTTTGCCGCGACGACTTCTTAACATACTTTCAATACTTAACATTTAAGACCATGGATGTGAAAACGAATGCAGTGTTTGTTCTTTGTGGTATGTGAAACCAAATCTTGTCCATGGTGGACATTATAGCCTTACTTTCGCATTAAAGCAGGCCTATGTTATACCCGCCACACTCCATACAAGCGAACAAATTTAATCACCTACTGTTACTACTATTACAGGCGCACCAACCTGTCCGTGTTGCGCGTAAACTATCGAGAGAAGGACAGCGTTATACGTCAACACGAGCGCTTCTCTTTCTAACCGGTTGTGTACTACACGCCGTGATTTACTTTTGGGGGGCAACGTTAAACTGGCGGGTGGAGGTGAATGTCGCTTCTTTATGTAGTAATGTTTAGTATTCTCTGTCTATGTAGAACAGTGGGCGAAAAGATAATGATAAGCAGAACCATTATCAAGAGTGTTGACTTAGATTTTGAATGTTTGGACATTTAAACTTGTCTTGTATGATATTTTAACTAAGTGCAGTTCGTATTTATTTAATGTCATAAAAATAAAACTCGACTTTATATAAGAAAAAACAATTTATTATAATAATTGAAATCCACAAAGCTCGATGAGGTCGGGTCGGAGTCTCCGAGTTAATGTTTTATTACGGTTCATATGAGATTACTTGGTTTCCCTTTACGAGACTCTTTTAATCGCTTCTTAGTTTCATCTACCATTAACTCCGCAATGCTGAGGTAATGAAACTAAAAATAGGTGTGAAATAGCTACATTCTCTAAATGATTTGGAATTTTTGAAATCTATTACTATGTCATATAAGTATAGTTGTGAGGAGATACTGCTTTTTCAAGTAATGGTTTAACAGGCAGATCTATTACAATAACTGGGCTATATTTAAACTGGACTTATTAAATCCTACTATATTTAAATCCTACTTCCTACTAATATTATAAATGTGAAAGTTTGGATATTTGGATGTTTGTTACTCAATCACGCTTCAACCACTGGACGGATCGTGATGAAACTTGGCACACATATAGAATAGGTCCTGGAATAGGACATAGGATAGTCTTTATCCCGAAAAAAATCCCACTTCTACGAGAAATACATAATAATTTGTCGCGGGCAACAGCTAGTAGGAAATAAGGAATTGCATCGCAGTGGATTATTTAAAATCTATAATATTGCAATTTAAATAAATTATAATTTAAATAAGTTAATTAAGTTAAATAGATTAATTTCTAAATGCAGCGTTCTTCTGTATATTAAGATAATTACTGCCAAGCGTGGTGAGACTTGTTGACGTATTTCAGTAGATGATGATGATGAATAGGTATATACCACATGGAAAAGGGTTACCGCTGCCCATAGACAACAATAACACCCGATTCCAATACGTGCCTACGTTGAAGAACTAATTTTGCACTTTAATCTGTTAAAGTTTTTTTTCAGGAAAGAAATCTTATTGATAAAGAGACTCCAAATGTTTATTTATTTAATACTTTACTGTACACACAAATAAAGAACAACTCAAAGAAAAGATAATTATATAGAAGGTTAGCTTATTTCTAAAAAAAAAACCTCCAGCTAACCTGCGGTGAAGACAAAGTATTAAAGAGAGGCAGTAGTCGCATGTACGAGTACCTACTGTATATTAAATGTTACAATTAAAGTCGAAGAATTATTTCTTTGAAACTCAATCTTATAAGACCAATGTCGAATTATTGCGTCTGTAATTGACTTGACTCCAGAAATTTAAGGAGCATGAGTTTATAACTGAGTTTGTTCCAAGACCTACTCATACCACCTATAGATATATCTAAAACTTCATCTAGCTAATAGAAAATCGATAATTGGATAGAACGACGCTTGAAGTTGTCTAACAAGAATTAAATATTTAACAAACTTAAGATTTTCACCCGTTAGTTTCAATCGATGCTGAAAACTCACGTAAGGCAGTAGAAATATCTATATATTTAACTATATTAAACCTCCGGCTTCGGCCGCCGATTTTTTTTGCAATTATACTGTATCCAAGAATTATTTACCCCTTATTTCATTTAAACCTCTTCGCAAGAAATGTGTGTTAACAGTGCTTGGAGTAGGTCGAGCTATTTTTGGTACTTGCACCATGCATATAGTATGGATATGCCATTTTTAAAAACTTATCCCAGGACAGACAACGGTAACGGTATCAAAAAAGTAATATTTAAAATGACACCTCTCGTGGGCGAAATTTTTTAATACCGAATTTCAGTCTGTTTTAGACTGTTTTAGTTGTTGGCCATGACGCCCTGTATCCAAAGCGATCAAAAAAGTTAGGTCATCGCATCAATACTTTATCATGCCGTCTCAATCCCGAGATCCCGGAGATATGTCCATAATAACATGTACATTTGAGATCATTGGCTGGAAATCGCTCTATGCGATTCGCTCCGCTCCGATTACTGATGAATAAGTACCCAATGGGCCCGATTCTGAAAGCACAACGTTAAAATTTGACAGCACTAAAACTGTTGGTATCCTTGTCACACAGTATTATTAAGATAAAGACGAAACTAATTTTAGCGTTGTCAAATTTTAAATGTGTGCCTTCAGAATTGGGCTCAATATCTAGATTTTCTTAGCATATTTAGTTTGTATATATTAAATCAGGATATAATTTAAGAAATATCAAAAGTCAACGATATTTTCAAAACAAACTAACAATGTAGAAGCAGACTATGATTTTCCTATTCGATTTGGCCAGATTTCCCCATGGAAACAGAAATGAATTGAACTTCGTGCACTGCATAATGCAATTATGGCTGTATGTATTTTTACATCCATTACGAGATGACGAATAATCTTTAATATTACTCGATGAGTATTACATACATAAAGTTTAAAATGACACCGCTTGTTGCCGGAAAATTCCAATACCGAGTATCACAATTTCCGCTTGCCCTAGGTATTTTTCGTATAAAATAAAAATAAATATTTACAAATATTCTGAAGTCTTTTATGTTCAGTCCTCTCTTTCCCGCGAGTCTCCCACTTTGTGAACCATAGTACCTATACAAAAAAACCTATAATGAATGATCAAATCTAAGCTTGCATACTTAATTGATTAGTGACATCGTTTCAACTTGCCGTGTGGTTTCCGGCTTAGAATAGGGCCACCCCCAATCTTCCAGTGAGTGTCGTCCAGCAGGGAGGGGCAGCAGCGTTCTGTGCCCTGTGTATATTAAGATCATTACTGCGATCACCAGTCCGTCTGCCAAGCGTGGTGTTTATGGCAAATCCCCCAATGGACAGCCCACCAAAAGGGCCTGCTATTGGGAAGGCTTATGTTCAACAGTGGACGTATTTCGGCTGATGACGATGAATGATGATAGTTTCAACTCCACTTTATAACCGCAGTTAGTTCTACTTAATTAATATTTCATCTATACTAATATTATAAAGAGGTAAAGTTTGTGAGGTTGTAGCGGGTAATCTCTGGATCTACTGAACCGACTTTGAAAATTCTTTTACCAATACAAAGCCACGATATATTAACCCGAAAAATGAAAAGACCCTTTCGTGGTAGTCGGAAAATGATTACCGCCCAACGAAGTGGGCCCGGGTCTGCTAGTGTGGTATAAAGTTATATGCTAATCAATGATATTAATAAATAAACCATCACTATACGACTTAACAAGTCAAAATCGACTTAACCTTTATTGCGTGACTGAAAAAACATCAACATCTTCGCATTTATAAGATTGCATATTAGGTACGGTATATTTTTAAATACATTAACTGTACGGTGGTACACACGTGTCACGATTAACTCCGTTAACTCACTCTGAGTTGCTCTTAGCTAAGTAATGGAGTATTCATCCAGGATCGTGACTGAAATCTCGTATCATAATATAAGCGGGTTAATTCAGTTCCACTCCATGCGGTAGAGTCTGCGTTACTTAAGAGCTAACCAAATCCGTCACTGGATCCACTTGTTATTAAGTTTCATAGCAATGATTTTAGTTTTTCTTCTCTGTTTCGCTTTGGAGATTTTATATTACTTTTCTTTTTTATTGAAATGTCTTGACATCTTGAAGCAATCCACTTAAAAACCCCAGTTTATTTGCTAATATTAGTAAAGTTTAATACATGTACTTATTTTATTCATTTCAATACTAACAGAATTTATAACACGCAATATTTCTGCTTGCAACCATTTAAATAAAAATAATAGTTCTAACGCCAGAGAATACGAAATATTACTACGTGCTATATAAGTTGGAAAGAGTAGAAGCCCATATGTTGTTGACGTATAGCGTTGTCCCTCTCTCAATCGACTATGTTCTCGCGCTGAGTGCAGCAGCCCTATTTACACACGCACACAATCGTATACGGACAGTCTGGTACGCCTGTAGTAATTTGTACTTAAATTTGTATAGAGTGCCTGGAGGTGTGCTAACGCAAAGTCTGATAAGCCTACACAAATCTTTTCCCAAAATACCAGTGAACCGTGATCCCATCGAACCCCCGCTGTCTCACAGGGGGCCCCCGAGACGCCGCAGCGGCGTCCACCGATCTTTCTCCAAATTATTATTGCTAGAATTTAAAATAAGAGAGAAATTAGTAATTAAAGGAAGTTAAAGGCACATAATGTGATTACCAAATCGGCTCACGAAAGACTGGAACGAAATATTTAATTTCGACTTCGTCCATGTTATTGTTACAGACAGAAGCGATAACGCCACGAAACACAAACACCCTCGGGGCGCGTTCCGAATTAATCCAATCCACGAAGTAGGTATTACAGAAAGCTAATGGGGCAAAGTTTTCATGTAAGCCAATTGTGTGCCGTTAATCTAATCGGTGCCGTGTAGAACGATATTTTCATATCAGACCGTTACAATTGCCAAATGAAAAATACGCAGATTTCCTGTTGCCTGTAATCGCCGTGTAATCCATCAAATGAAACGATGGCGGACGCTTTGCTTACGATTTACGAAATGTCGCGACGCGAGCGGCCCTATTAGGTATTGTCACGATTTTCATGCGAATGATGTATGAGCTATTGTCGATTGAAATGTCGATCTGATTGATTGCAATCGTTTGAAAATCAACCGAAGAAAGGACATACTAGAATACAAATCTAAACGACGACCATTCTGAATTTTTTATCATGATTACCAAGATGAGTTTATGTCAAAATATTCTGTATGTAGGTTAGTAACGGAGAATGGAAATTTCGATTACGGCTTCAACAAAGCAAGAAAGGGACCCGAAATAAAGTTACCTTCCAAATTATAATATTCATATTCGTTGTTTGCTTAAACTATCCTTGACCAAAATAATTTAGTTTGATAGCATCTTTGGAACGTGCGCCGGTTTATTATAACTTTCTTCCTGAGAACTCCAGCTGTGAGGGTCCACGTCACCCCTTCCCCCTCCAAACCCCTTCTCACCTCCTGTGCCTGACCAGTGTAACCGTGCTCATGCGATAAAACAATTACCACAATGAAGTCGAGTTTGCTACACGTAAATTATGAAACAAAAATGTGACGGAACTTTCAAAGAATTTGTAACAAAATTACCTAAGCGAAGTAAAGAAATGATAACATAGAAATAATGACAAAACTAGCATGATAAAAATATACCCATGTAATTAATTATTTAGTAAAAAAAATAACAATATCTGGAGATTCACTATTTATTTACAGATAAAATCTAAAATGAAAATTCATTACACTGTTTCTTGCTGAAAAGGGACGAAAAATTTAAACAACATATTATTTAATAGAAACCTTCGTTGTGGCAGTTGTAAATAATGAAAATAAGCACGAACACAGGCTACTAAAAGAGTTGGAATTCCAAAAAAACAATTATATTAAAACAATAGGCCATTATTATCAGATTCAGTGCTAACGTTGTCGTGTAACCGCATAATCGGGTCGCGTGTTACTTGAGCCGAGGATCTTGATATGCCTCGGCCCACTAATTATACTTTTGCTTATTACCTGCAATCGCAAATACAACTTCTTTTAAAATTAGGCTTCTAATTTGTTGTTCATATCTTACAATACTTCAAAATACAAGAAGGAACAAAATGACCTACAGAAGGTAACCACTGATATCCATACACATACTTTTACACGTCAACTATAATCAACATTGGGCCCAATATGTAGCCCTGCTTTAAGCAACAAAAGTTTCAAAAATTTATTATAATCTACATGAGAATTGAATGATGAAAAATGCACTGTCACTGAATACGTGAGTCTGACAAGAGTCGCAATGAAAGACGACGCTACAACCGCGACAGGGTTCTAAAATATGTATTTCATAGTGCCGAATGCCTGAGCCAGGGAAAATATCGCCGCCGAAGCGACGACAACGGCGTAGGCACCATATTGCCGTGACGTACTATTCTTTTTGCGAAGATACAATATACATTGATATGATAGTCAAGAAGGTCTACTTTTATAATAACGAACAAAATGAAGGGAGGTCGATACAAAGTCAATATATAATAATAAAATTCTTCTACTTACTCTAATATTATCAGTGCAATAGGTAAACAAAAAAAATGCTAAAAAAATTGTAAATAAATATATATAAAATCCCATAAAAATAAGTCCCAGAACAATAGTAACTTTTTCCCCCTCTAAGTGTTTTTTTAACGCCAATTGAAATCTCTAAATATCATCTACATTCAAGGTCGAAATACCAGTAGTTATTGAAATAGTACCTACAATAATAAAATAATAAGGAAGTATTGGGTTGCGAAATATTTTTCAAGAAAATTGTGTAAAATGTAAAAACACATATTTTTTCAGACTTTAAGGGAAAATAAATAAATATCTCAGATATTCATACCAATTATCCAGTCCCAAACTAGGCAGAGCCTATGCTATGGTTACTAGATAACGGATACACATCTATACTTATAATAAAACTGTAACTGGTCTATGTCTTTACATGGGAGATATTGTAGAAAAATATGTATGAGGGGTCTTTATAGGGCCAATAGAAGCCACAATAACTGTTTTTAGAATTTATCTCTGTCTGTATGTATGTTTGTTACCTCATCACGCAAAAACTACTGAATGAAATTTGATGCAGTTTTCACAGTTGTCTAGCTAGAGGTCTAACTTAAAACCTGGTGTATGCTTCATCTTGATACGTCACTTAAAACCTGAGATATTAACCTGGGAACGGGAGTAGGAACGGGATCAGATTCTGTACTCTACGAGAGCCGAGTTCTGGGCACAGCTAGTACTTAAATAAATATATAACATCCAAGACTTGAGTACAAATATTCATATTCATCATACTAACATTTGCCCCTGGCGGACACGTTGTGTACTTTGCTTTGCTGACTTTTATTCGTGTCCTCATTTGTGTTATGCATGACATACCTACTTAAAGAATGTAATTTTTTCTACAGAGAGAAAGCAACGTGTAGGTATGTGTTAAACAAGCACAACATCATAAATTTCTTACCGTACACAGGATAATGCAAATAGTGGATACTACAAGGTTGCGACTGTCCCAGCGGTATCTAGATCCGGGAGCAATGCTGATTCTTAAATCCGTCCGCACCTGCCCAATTCCCTGCAGCAAATGCCATATTCTCTATTCAAACTTCATTTAATGCTACATTGTCTCCTGCGTCTTTCTTTTCACAAATATCTACAAGTTTTAGATACTGTGCATAGTTTAACATTTCATCCTTTTCTTGCCACAACGTAATGCATATTCAACAAAGGTACTTAACTGATATGTAGTGGTTAAGTATACGACGCAATGATATGTAAAGTGAATTTCAAGTACACACACCTTCTCTCTATGGACATGTAGTATGCATCAAAACCTGCATAGAAAATAAGTGCTTGTGACGTTCAGTGGTGTAAAATGTGTTATGAGGAGATAGTTTCCCGGTGGAAGTAAACTTAGGTACGTTTTGAACGGGCGTTGACTACCATTTTAATTCTAATCCCATTTCCCCCTCTCGATGTCTGCATCAAAGCGTTCTGCATATAAAAGAAGACAGTGACGGCTGGCTTTGCGGAAAGTGTATTCAGCAATAGTCATGCAGCCAGCTGAACAGTTTTGAAAAGTCATCCGCGCGAACGCAATACGTGAAGCAGACAAGATTTCCTTTTTAAATACAGTTTTAAAAGAAAACCGCATATATATTACGAATATATGACAATAAATGTACGAAAACATACGTGAATTCTAAAATCACGTTTCGCTTACAATTTGTAGTTTATTCGTTTGCAATGTTCTCTGCCGATGTCAGAGCCATAAAAGTAAACATTGGTATTTGGTGCGTGACTCAATCCCACATGTTGCCCTCGCCCGACCTGCAGACACCCGAAACACTAAAACAGGACAACACGCGACCCGAAACGTGCCCCGTCCTAAAATCTTTAATATTAAATAAGGCAACAACATAATATCATTGCGTAGATACACATTTAAATTCTAACCTGAATAAGGCTACGCTTTTCTTTACAGGAAATTCAAATCTATAACGAGACCTATTACGATTGATTTCTCTTTATTTGAATATTTGTTCTGTAAATGCATATTATAAATGCCTTTTTAAAAAATGGCAGAGTTGTATCAGGAATACGATAGCAAAGTTAACGTAAAATACTTCTCTCTAATATAATCTACTGATTTAAAATATTAGAACTTTGAAAGTAACTATTAGTAAAATTCAGCAGTTAGAACAAAATTATGTAATTATATATTATACGCAATAGCTTATTCATTTAAACCCAAAATAATTCAATATTTATCTTATAAATAAATATTAAGCAGTCATCAAACTTTGGAATAAACGTCACTTCTGTAACTCCCCGTATATAGGACAGAACTCGAGCCAGGCCTCCATAAAATCCACACAAAGTATTTAACATAAAAAAATAATGTTTTGGATAATAATTAGACGGCACTGTGTCGTTTTTGTCTCTGAGACATAAATCCTCACTAATAGATATTCTTTACTAGCTTTTGCCCGCGACTTCGTCCGCAGGTTTAGATATTTACACATCTTGAAAAGTGATGCCACGTTGTGAGCAAATTCACTGCTTTTAACGATAAATCTGGTTTCCCGTTGGAATAAGATGTTTTTTCGGGATAAAAACTATCCAATGTCCTATTCCAGGATCTAACCGATAAGTTTGTGCGCCAAGTTTCATCCCGATTCGTCTAGTGGTTGAAGCGTGAAAAAGTAACAAACATCCAAACTTTCGCATTTATAATATTAGTGCAGCAATTACACAATATAAATTCATAAAAACTTACGATATTGAAATAATAGATGTCCTACCTTTTTCGGGTATATATGGCGATAACAAAACTTGGTCGGAAATTTCGTAACACGAGAAAGTCTAATGTTAGCAGTTTCATCTGGTTTTCGTGTCCTTTGATGTCTATTCTCAAATCTTTATGCGAATAGCTCAAACGTATCTGCGAACATGCGACCTTTATCTGAAGTCCTTTGATCTGCGCGTGTTTAGAAAAATATCTACTTTAATGGAAGATGTTGGCACATACGCATTCCCGTGTTGTTGTTAATAAAAAACAAGTTTTCGATTGTGTTTCTCATTTCGTAACTTGACATTATTATATGGTACTAGATGAAACTCATTTCATTTTTCCTTCTTTTCAGATCATGTTCGAGAATTCTCCTGTGGCAATCTTTACTACAGAACATTCTTCGTGGACTCCAAAAGAGACGCCCTATATGTTGGGGCTATGTAAGTGTTACTTATTTACCTATGTGTAGACAGATAGATAAACTTTTTATTGCACACAAATTAAGGATAACAATAAAATAGATATAGATTTTTGGAAAGTGTACAAAGGCGGCCTTATCGCTTAAAGCGATCTCTTCCAGGCAACCTTTCAAAAGGAAAATAAGAAAGGCAAAGCGACAGAGTATTGCAGGTGAAAGAAGAAAAATTTATAATTTTAGAACATGGTAAATACTTAGTAACAATATTACACAATTAAATTTACATAATAAGTATTAATACATGCTTGATTATGCTTATAATATATACTACCTACGTTAATATATTACATACAAATATACTTAAATACATACCTATGCATACATATATAGTTTATAATACAATACATATACCGTACGTAATATACTATATTAAATTAGTTTATGTGCGCAGGATAAATCATGATGAGCTATCATTTAAAAACGCAATATTTAAACATCGCATACTTATAGGTATATGTATATACTTTTTAAAGTAGTTGCATTATAGCATGATGGTATGTATCTGTAATGTTAATACCTCATTATTCGACTCTTTTGTTGTTTACAATTTTACAAGACATATAGAAGTAATAAAATCTAGATTTACTGCCAATATTCAGACTTTTCAGAACGAAAAATTTATAACTTAGTTACTACGTTTTATGATTTTCGACCGTATTCGTTTCATTATTCGACTCCTTTTAAACGATCATACCTAATGATAAGGTTTATTCAAAGAATTTAGACTATTAGGTTATTATATTTTTATAGCATCGATTTAACATACCTAGGCAGTCTTTTATGCTTATTATGTATATAACTGGTTCTTGGAATTAGTAAATGATTATGTAAACTTATGCCCGTATCAGGCACACGAAAGCAATAAAACCCTCATTCTGAGCTGAGCAGTAAAACGATTTTCTGTAATTTCAGTAGTTTTACAAGACATTGTAACTTTACCTATATTTACGATTAAATTGACTTAATTTATCAAGGGATTGCATAAAACTAGATTCACATTGCAACAAATTATCACGTATTTTATCCAAGCAAGCAGCCATATATTTTTTTATCTGGTTAATCAGTTCATTCATTCATATCAGACCTTAGACATCCACTGCAGGACATAGGCCTTCCCCAATGAACGCCACCACACCCGGTCCTCTGCCCTCCGCATCCATCCGCTTCCGGCCACCTTCTTCAGGTCGTTGATCCACCTGGCGGCGGGGCTTCCCACCCTGCGCGTGCCGATCCGCGGTCACCACTCCAGAATCCGTCTGCCCCAACGGCCGTCGGTGACATATGTGACCCGCCCACTGCCACTTCAGCTTACTGTTAGCTTCTTTCGGCTATGTCGGGTGGTCGTTCTTGGTTCTATTTGGTTAATCAATACTCGCTTTTAAATATAAGATTTACTCCGGGTTATTTGATCAACCAACATAACTCGCGTTTCAATATCATCGCCGCGATAACGCCGTCATAATGTTGCATTTCACAATGCCTAAACCTACATTCACAATGCAATAATCTATCACGTTTTCATAGCTACGATTTCTTGGCTTTTTTTAATCAATCACACCACGCGTTGGTGAGAATATAACCTTTGTTAGGTATTTTCATCGTATTGCGCTGAATTTGCGTTCATGATACACGTGCGTCATGCGTTCATGATACACGTGCGTCATGCGTTCATGATACACGTGCGTCATGCGTACATGATACACCAAAATGCTATAGATATGGTCCCGGCCCACTACCTACGATACGTTGTGATATTTTCAAATAGGTGACTTCATAATATCATCGGTTTTCTGACTAATAAACGTAACTAAAATTATGTAAATTTTACTAGGCAATTGTTAAACGTTTCCGGGCTGTACACTTTCTACAGATGGCGCCTTGAAATTATACGGTAGAATAAAATAAATATGCACTTTTAAAAATACAACTGTACTTAAGTCAAAAATGTTCACCACGAAACCGAATATAAATTTCTCTGTATCATTTGCGAAATTGTCAGGACAGCGGCTATATACCTAGAGCAACATAATATCTATGAAGTCCTAATTAATGTATTTCTTTTCAGGGATCGGTTGTATCGGCTGAATATGAATAATATCAGCTCATCAAATTGTGAGGTAAGTAGTTATTTAAAAAATAAAGTGTAATTCTTTGAAAATAGTTAGATTTGGAGCGTTCACGAAAAGAAAGCTTAACTTACTTTAGTAAAAAAAGGCACACAGTGAGTGTTGTGAAAACCCCTAATTAGACGATTTTGATCCAGGCCGAAAGATTAACGCTAAAAATACTCAACCTTATAATAAAATCACTTAAATTCCATTACAAATTTCCTTATAATTACTCAGAAGAATCACAGGGGATAACGCGCAAGGGCTAGAACCTCTTAGTATCAGCAGAAATCAAACGCTGAAGACCAAAAATGAGTAGTCGAGAGTAAAATACTCGACCAGTCCAAGTTGGCTATAGAACCTTCGATCATGGTGATGATTCTAATACCAACATCAAGGGTACTAAAAATGTATATTATAGGTACTTTACACAGCTTTAAATCATGTTAATGAATGAAGACGTGAGCGTAATACGACTGCGAATGAATCAAATCTAATAATAATTAATTTGTTCACAGAGGGACTCCATAAGCTTGGAGCCAAGTAACGTTGCGCAATGCGTGTCGAAAGGCAAATCGGAGGTAAGTCAACATTTTCATATCTTATACCATATACTCTAGAATTTAATTATTTAAGACATTTAAAGTGTTTATAAATAACTCAAACAAACACACACATTCACATATCCTCCAAGGTACACTAATCCAACTAAAATTTGGGATTTTTTTTATCAAAATCGAGACGTCAATCTCAAAACTCCAAATTTTTTTTTTTTAATTTTCCTAAAATTGAGGGAGCATAATAATTAGGTAAGTATATTTTAGGTATTCAAAACTTCTTACTTTAACAAATACAATTTATTTGTAGAGTTTTGTAGATTACGCTCTATATCTTCGTCACATTCCTTTGCTACCTACTAAGTAGGAAGTGACTGTCTGTGTTTCGCTTCCCGGCAATTGCTCGTTATTATTATGTTTTATGTCTATTATATTATAACTACTAGCTTCTTTGTAAAAGTGTTTACGCTCAATTCGGATTAGAACATAATATAAATTTTAGTTTACTTTATCATGTACCTACATCTTTATCATGGTACGTGAATTGTAATTCTTATGAGAATAAATAATCTTAAAACAAATTGCTAAATCAAATGCAAAGAGTCTAGCCGCACAACACAGGGTACTCTAGTGTGAGGTCTAGATAGATGTATCTATGTTAGTTTCTGAAATACTTTATGTACTAATTGTATTATGAGTTGGAAGAATTTTTATGAAAAACGAAATAAATTATTAAATTAAATTAGAACAAAATTTTACAATTGTAAAAATGTACCAATAACTTAAATGTTAGACATTTTTTAATCAAACCTTCCTTATTACTTGCAAAATTACCCACAACTAGCACTATTTCCATCAAGGGTTAATCCCATTTTTAACAGTGAGCGGCGGGAGGCAAGCATATTTCATAGCGGGGAGCTTAGAGCCACGCTCTGCTCCGCTATATTAAGGCCGTTAATTTTGATTTACAATCGCAGCGTAAAAGCAATATTTGTTTTATTTCTCGGCGGTTACACTCAGTCTCGAGATCGGGAAACGACGATTATTGCGAGTAGCTTTGCTCCGCGATCGACTAATTCGTTTATCAACTGTGGGAGCGATTCGTTCAACTGAGTGTTTTCTTATATTTTCGGATGTGGTATTTATGAATTCTTTAGTTTCGTATACGAGTATGTTTTCTATCTCTCTCCTTCTTGTGACTGTGTATGTCGACAACGGAGACGGATAATATAAGTTGCAATATATCTCTTTTGTTGACTCCTCAAGACACGAGTCTAATAAGAAAGTCATAAAGCGCGCAACCAGGAATGAGACGTCTCATGCGAAATGTACGTAAAGTCGCAAAGTAAGCAGTAAAACTTTCATATACGCTCCTAAAAGGTACGCAATACAAAAGGCAAAAACTGCCACAAGCAAATTCACAAGTTTAGTACAAAACATCCGAGTATGTGGTAACACATAAGCAGCGCAGATAAAAGGTCAAACTTTCGCAATAGCTACGGAAGAAAAGCAATAGACCACATGCTACCCACTCCAACTCTTCCAATGGAGAAAAAAGTAAATTTGTTTTATTAGTATCAAAGAGGGCCATAAAAAAAGAAATATCCCCGAGTCTATCACCTCGATCGCGGCAGGAACGGCCACTCGTGAAGGCTATAATCAAAGTTTCTCGCTGTCGGCGAGTTTTTCTTTCTCTAAACACGATGTCGTAACACGAAAAAGGCTGGAAAAATGCCGTCGGCGAAATTCCGTGCGGCGTCTGTCGGCTCTTGTTGTTTTAAGCTCACGCCCTTTGTGACGCTTTAGGAAGCATTTACCAGCTGCGTTAATCACAAAACTTACGTTGAATAGATGAACTATGCATGCCCTAGACTTGTTTCATGTGACTGTAAGTTTCAGCGATTTTTGTCCATAGTCCACTTATATGTATATGGGGACGAAGGGGTTTTAATACGTACGCACGTATTTATTTTAATGTACTCCTTCAAGTAATATGGTATATGGTGATCACGAAAAGGTATCATCAAATCATAGCAGTTTTTTTCCTTAGGCTGACCACAACACAATTCATTGTAATCACACAATTTCTCTTCAAAACAACTTTAAAAAAATTCGATTCCACCGAAGAAAATCGTTTCAAAATTAGAGTGAAATGAAAATCAAGTCTTTCAACATTGGCATTGCAAAGCGATGTTCTTAAAATTCTAATAAAAGCCATTACACTCGATTAAAAAAATACGAACATTTCTTGGGCGAAAAGAAAAAGGACGATTTCGCGGAAAAACCCAAGGAAAGCTGGCCGTAAATCTACTTACGTACAAAGTGGCGAATAATTAACGAAATGGACCAATCGAAGGCATTAGTTCAGTGAAGTTATGCGAGCGCCTCCGGCTAAGTGCCGTTAAAAGAAACTTAGACGTGAGCCTGATTGTTCTGCTGCTTAATTCTGATTGTTTCTGAGCGCAAAACAGTTCCTTGTTCACGTCAGTAGGTAGTACAACTGAAAGTTCCAAGTATATTAATCCAATAATTACTTTACAAACAATCTATTCCAAGAGTTGAAGCAAAAGAGTTTAGCGAAAGTTTTTATTAGAAAACGTTGCACTTTATTTTGTTTTATTGTCGTCACGTTTTCTCTCGCCTTTTTAAAGAATAGGTGTATTATTATGTTCTCAGCTTTCAGTCTTGATTTTAAGACTACGACTCCGAAAGCAATCATCTGGATAACTCTATGATTATTATGATCGAGTATATTTTCATTTACTTCGAAGCGTTTAACTACTTCGTTAATAACGACCCCGGCTCCGTTCGACTTGTAAACTTCAGCTTGCAATGTGTACGTAGGTAATCGCTGCCTTGATTAATTTAAAAGTAGACTTTCTAAACTACCTAAATAACCTGGAGACATGGCCGCAAGGATTACTGGCCGACTGCATAAAACACTGTAATTTAGGGACCTACTTTACTCCCTCACTCACTATGTCCCGTCTTATTCTCTCATTCTCTGCTCATATACCTTCTTGATCGTTAAACGACTATCAAACCTCGATAAATTTGAAAGTTTAAAAGTATCTCTATGAACCTAAATAACTAAGTTTAAACACGAAGTTCCTAGTTGTAGCCATTTACTGAGAGTCAGATACAGCCTTCCTGGTTATCATAAGACCTAGAAGGTTCGAGGTGTAGACCATGAGTCTAAACAAATGTTCAAACCCGAAATACAGTGCTGCATTTACCTTTTAATCCGATTTGAATTATAAATTATAATACATTATAAAACATCAATCAGGCCTCCCCAACCCGTCTGGCCAGCGCGGGGAGTGTAGGCCAAATCCTCCGTCTGTCTCCGGCAGATGAGAGAGGGTTGTGCTCCTGCAGTGGAGACAAAAATAACCTGATGATGATGATAATGATGATAAAAATAATAATTAAAAGTTGGCTCATAAAGACTTTATCTCAGTGTCGTGTCATGTCAGTTCGAATATTGCAGCGTTTATAAACCAGCAACCACTTTGACCGCGTAATTATTTATATTAGTGAGATGTAGCCAAATTATGGTCACTTTTTGTATCGTCCCAACTTATATGTTCTCGACTCCATATTAAGTTTGTTAGTTTCCAATTTCAACTTACTATACGTCGCATATTCTGTGAGAAACATGCTAATTTTTGACGACTTCATTTCAACTCTATTTATGGCCACCACTTTCTATAAAACCCGATAAATATATAGCCTTTGTTCAAGCAGAGAGTATCGCCTAACCAACAGCGAAATAATTTTCAAATTCGGTTTAGTACCTACTTACAAAGATAACTTCAAACACACACCCATCCACACAAACTGTACTTCTTTGTTATTAGTATAGATCGAAGATGTTTCCTTATTGTTGTGCTAGTCGTTGACATGATGTGAACTTTTTGTATATAATGTTATCGACTAAAAATCTTAACGCTAAATTATTTGGGATATATTTTGTGAATGAAAATTCATGAAGAAGAGGAAGATTTCAGTACTTAAATGAGTCTATAACTCACTAGATATACTAAAATCTACAATTTCAATTTGACGAAGTACTATACTGTTTATTCAATTATCGTAAGGTAACTTTTTAAATATGCAATTTGATCTCGTATCCAATCAACTGGTTTATTTATATGTCCGATCATTTCTAATATTCATGTCCTAAATCATTATTTATTTATTGTAATTTATTAGTAACTAGCTTTTGCCCGCGACTTCGTCCGCGTAAGTTTCGATATTTACTCATCTTCCCGTCGTAATAAGATGTTTTGTTACTCAATTACGCTTGAACCACTGGACGGATCGGGATTAAACTTAGCACACATATAGGTTAGGTCCTGAAATAGGACATAGAATAGTTTTATCCCGAAAAAACATCCCATTCCTACAGGAAATGCATAATAATTTGTGACGTTAAGTTGTCCAACTTGACGTCACAAATTATTAAGTTCGTTGACGAAGTCGCGGGCAACAGCTAGCTTGTAACATTACCGGGATATTCATTACAAGTCAGTCGTTATATTAAAATAATGTTACTAAACTATAAATAAATAAAAAAACTGGCCAAAAATTTAAATAACATCTCAAATAAACACATTTCAAGTAGCTTTAAGGTTCAAAATTAATTATAAATGTGCCTTAGTCATTTAATATTTTGACATAATCATTATAGCTATAGCTATTTTAATAGAAACTAATTAACGTTTTACTAACCGACGACCTTGTTATTTGTTATCATTTTCTCATTTTTAGTCTCATAATGTTGTTATTCGTTTTAGTTATGCTTTGTCTCATCATATATTTTCATTCGTAACTTCAATATCTTTTGTAGAAAAAGCCTCGCAGTTTTTATCTCTGTTTTAATTTCCATTTCGAATCTGTCAGATTGCAAGCAAACTGACTAGTCCACAAGCTTGTAGTGACGTCAACCAGCTCCCAACTCACAGAGTGACGTGAGCGAAAATTAGTTTCTATCCACTATCCAGCCGCAGTGACCGCATACCAATCTACCTTTGAATAATCCTATATACCTTATCTATTATTAAAACATCAAAGTGTAACTTATATTATTATAAGTTTATCCAGTGAGCATAAATTTATTTTTGCAAGAAACCGCATACCTTTTAAGACATAAAATTTATAGAAACAAACTTGTTTTGCTCAAGTAGGAATTTAAAACGTCTTTCTTTTCTTTGTCGGCCGGGATCGATAGTATACACTGCAAACCCAACCAGGGAAGGTAGAAAGGCAAGAAAGAAGTTGGATGTACAGGAGGAAAAGTTCCTCTAAACTCTCTGGTCTTCTTCGTTTCAAAAATTTTAATAATTGGTCTAGATTTTAGTCCCCCTTCTTAGTTATGGATTTATTTTAAAAAGTAATGTATGTAGAACTGAAACTATACCTTTTAGACTTTATAAATGGAGCGCTAATTGACAGAATCGAACTGGCGCAGTCGAATGGACGTGTTTATTCACTAAAGCGAGCAATGCATATTCCTGTCGTTCGGAATATTAATGCCCTCTTTTATAATTTATGTCGGGTGCAAATTTGCATAATCACGGCCTGTGAACGAGCTCTCATACGTACACACCTACGCGCTTTTGTTAATAACTATTATTCCAATAAATTTCGCCAGAGGTGCCGACTATGCACGCAAACCGTTTTAATATTTATTTTCGTGCATTTTGTTATATGCATGTGCACATATTTATATATTCAGCAGGGTTCGTTGTTATATATCATCACGACAATATCAAATGATAAGTATAACTGTAGAGCTTAATATAAATTATTCTGACATGTAGTTACTACCCCAGCGTTGAACTATAATAACATGATTTCCTCATATAGGTCTAATTTAGCTGCCTAATGCCCATTATATTATATATTCTTTATTGCACATAAATTTTCCAAAGAAAAAGGGCATAACATAAAAGTGTACAAAGGTGGACTTATATTTACTTTTCATTCTAAAGACTGACACCATTTATTTGTATTTGTATAATGTATTTTGCATGACATATTTTTATAGTAGTTTCAAAATATTAACTGAACTAATCAAACTCATATTATTCATTTAATTTTTTTTAATCAGTTTAGATAATGAAATTACCTATTTTTTTGAGAAATATCATAGGATGTATCAAAACATCTCATATCTATACATATAATAAAAGAGTAGAAAAAACAAAAGAAAAGCGAATCTGTACATTGAAGTTAAAAAAAAAATTTCACTGCCCGGACGTTACTGAAGACCAGTAGAGTCCAAAAATATAATTAAAAAAATTCTTATCTGTCTGTATGTATGTATGTATGTACGGGCTAATCTTGGAAACTGCTGAACAGAATTTGGCAGCGTTTCACAGTTTACTAGCTTTGAGTTCGGGCCTCATACTGGTATAAGTCATATCTCAATAAAATGTCAGGATGCTGATATACAAGTTGACCTCTTATTTCATATCATTTGTATGAAAGTGTAGTTCAACATTACTGGTCGTTGCAAGAACTTGACAGAAAGTGACAGAGATGTTTTAAAGCTCATTTATAGATTTATTTTTGCTGATGTATTTCAGGTATTTCCACAAGTCTCGATACAAAAAGTTCGTTATTCGATAATTAGTGGCCCTGTATTAGACCGGTGATCGTCGACAATGTCAATATCGAAGCTGTTCAGGAGTACGTCTGCCTAGGACAGACAATATAGTTGGGTAGGATCAATTTCAAAAGTTGACAGAAGAATTCAGTTAGGGTGGGCAGTATTCGGAAAACTGCGTCAAGTCTTTACGTCACCTATTCCACAATGTTTAAAGACAAAAATCTATAATCAGTCCGTCCTGCCTGTCATGATTACAGCGCGGAGACGTGGACACTGATGGTGGGCCTGATCCACAAGATTCAAGTGGCTCTGCGAGCTATAGAGAGGGCAATGCTAGGGGTCTCTATGAGGGATATGATTCGGAATGAGGAGATCCTATGAATAACGAAGGTGACCGACATAGCCGAAAGAATTAGTAAGCTGAAATGGCAGGTCACATCTGTCGTAGTACCGACGTAGTTGGTACAGACGGGTTCTAGAGTGGGACGCGACGTCCCACGCGCAGGGTGCGACGCCCTGCCGCCAGGTGTATGGACGACCTGAAGATGGTGGCCGGAAGCGGCAGGATCTGTAGGGCGTTGTGGCACTCATTGGGGAAGGCATGTCCAGCAGTTTGACAGACATTTTGTTGTACAGTTAATTGGATATGCAACATAGGAAGGGAATAGGAGGGGAAGGAAGTCGGATGGAAAAGAATAGAGGGATTAGGGTAAGAGAGGAAAGATAAGGGGGCAGTGGTAAATAAAGGGTGTAGGAAGGGGTGGATTAAGGGAAGGGGGAGAGGTAGGAGTAGGGAGAGGGAAGGGATGGGGGAAAGGGTTTTCAACGTTGGGGGGGAAGGAAATATCACCTAATTTGCACAATATTAAAATATAAAAAAATTATTGATTATATGATAATGTCAACTTTATTTAAAAGAAACCGGCCAAGTGCGAGTCGGACTCGCCCATGAAGGGTTCCGTAGCAGCAAGTAACATAATATAAAAGTTATTGTAGTTCGTTGTAACTTTGATCGATGTTTTAATAATAGTATTAAGGTCTACGATTTATGTCGTATTAAAAAAAAAATTTACTAAATCTCTTTCAAACCAATTTTCGGTGGAAGTTTGCATGGCAATGTACATCATACATTTTTTTTAGTTTTATCATTCTCTTACAGGGGGGGGGGGGGGGGGGACACACATTTTACCACTTTGGAAGTGTCTCTCGCGCAAACTATTCAGTTTTAAAAAAAATTATATTAGAAACCTCAATATCATTTTTGAAGACCTATCCACACGTATGGGTTTGATGAAAAAAAATATTTGAGTTTCAGTTCTAAGCATGGGGCACCCCCAAAATTTAATGTTTTTTTTTTCCATTTTTGTGTGAAAATCTTAATGCGGTTCACAGAATACATCCACTTACCAAGTTTCAATAGTAAGTTCTTATAGTTTCGGAATAAAGTGGCTGTGACATACGGACGGACAGACAGACAGACAGACAGACATGACGAATCCATAAGGGTTCCGTTTTTTGCCATTTGGCTACGGAAACCTAAAAAACTGTGGTCCAACGGGCGAAACCGCCGCCGGAACACTAATTTTTACCCGACTTCAAAAAAAGAGGTTCTCAATAGGATAGTATATTTTTTATTTATTTTTATTTTTTTATCATATTTTTAATGCATAACCAGATTAATAAATTTCTTTTAGGATTTAGTAACACGTAATACATAAGAATGTGTAATGTTAAGTTGTCCACGCGGACGAAGTCGCGGGCAACAGCTAGTGTATTATAAATATTGAATTTTTACAAACCCAGATTTTAACAAATTCATTCGTTTTTAACAAGAAAGTCAACATAATCAAATTATTATGGCTTTTGTTGAAATTATCAAACAGTAACTATAATAAATTAAATTAATAAATCCAGTTAGGAATCAGATAAATTCATACAAAATATACATTATTATTATAAAAAAAATCAAAACCGCTTGGTATCAAAGTGCAGAACAAGTATTATCCATTATTCATTTAACTGTCATTAATAATTATATATGGTAACTAAACCTATCATAATCAGTACGAGTATCACACGATACTTACAGCTCACTCAGCGCATGTACTTATCTGCGAAGCAAGATATACTTTTTAGTCTGATATATCTGTGTTCAGCGTGCTGTATTCGACCTATATTATTACTACTTTTATTAACGTGTAATGTTTATTTTTGCGCAGCACTTCGATTGCCGGAACCACGTGCGCGTGATCCAGCCAATGGGCGACGGCGCGCGACTTTACGTGTGTGGAACGAACGCGCACAGCCCCAAAGACTGGGTGTTATATGTGAGTAGAACCTAAGGATATCTCATAGAATAGTGGTACGATCGGAAAGTCAAGTCTCTGAATCATTTTGAACTTTATTGTTGTAGGTAATAATTATAGTTTCCACCAATCTTTGTTTTAATAAAACCGCTTTTTTATGTCTTCTTCAAAGATATCAATATATCTGAACCAAAAGTTCACACGTAACCTTGCTTAATACACGCCCGGGTACTTGCTCAAAGCGCTTCCTTATGCCATAGTCAGGAGAAATATGTGGTCATCCGCAAAAAAAGGGATCAGTATTGCGGTATTTTACGTTACAATACAATACAATACGCTTTATTGTACAAACAAATGCAGCTACATGTTTTAAAAGTTAAAAATAGTACAATTTAGGCGGTCTTTTTGAGTTAAACAATTTCTTTCAGACATCCTTTTATACAACATTCTACATAGATGCTAGATAAAATAATTTAAAAAATCTTACATGTGATGACATATATACTTATTCTTATTTCCTTTGGACGACCACATACCTACCTATACACAAGCTTAGGATAATACAATTTGTTTTAAAAAACTAGGGGTCTAAAGGAACAATATGTGTCTAAATAAGTGCAACATGTAGGGAGTGTCGTTATCTCACGTTGTGTATTCAATTGCACGTCTAACAAGGCTATCTTGGCGCGCCCGCCGCTCCGGGATGCTGGCCGTTATCTAAAGACCCCCACTTGAACTGATCCCAACATGAGCCTTGGACACGCGCCAATACGCAACAGTTCCCCAACAGGTCCACAATGCATGTCCTTCATGAGATATATATCTTAAATAAGCTATATTGTTGTACGTTTATTATATGGTAATACTTACACTAGATTTGACGTGACCAGCTAAAAATCTGGCTTCAATCTGGTCTGTCTATCGGTCGAGTGTTTTAGCTATGTTATTTCTAAGGCTCTAAAACCGGGTTTTGGTCAAGTTTAGTACATTTCGTAATTAACAAGTTTAGTACATGTTTTATCTCTAAACAAGACATGTACATTACATGTAGATAGACACTTCGGCAGTTAACGACCCAGTTTAAACTTTTTGCATGATTTAATGTATGTCATGCATATGCATTATTTATGCAGGACGGCAGTGCATGCGGCTGTTTTGATTATACACGACGATACAGTTAATGATTTGCGTAATGAGCAAAATGAAATGGATTTTCACAAAGTATCATCTGATATAATAGATTATAGATGTCAGTGATACCGTACGATTCCTTACTACTATTCACATATCGTTCTAAACATCCTTAGCACATAGAAATTTGACTTCAATAGTAAGGAAAGCCCTATATGTGAAACGCCCCACACACAGTATCACATAAATTCACTAGAATATAATTTTTTTATTAAAAAATATTTATCGGAAAAATTCGCATGTAAAATTTTCATTGGAGACGGGCTTTAGCGGAGTCGTTCGGGTAGAAACTGCTCTGATGTGAAGGATAAATCTGCGCGCTTCTTACGGCGTCATTTGGAGTCACTACCCGTGAAATTTCTCGTCGTAGTAATGTAGTGCATTATGTACTGCGAATGCATCTGCACTTGGGAGTGAATATTTGTGTGAAACCTCATTTCATATTAAAATAATATAACTTTGATATTACGTACTCTTAAATAATCAATTAATATACAGGTAGGTACATAAGTTATCCATCATCTTTCGCAGTCTTTTTTCGGCTTCTTTCAGTTACTTTGATCTAAGAAGATTTATTCGGACCGCAGTTATAAATTTTAAACAAAAATTTACCTTAAATTAACAGCGTTATTTATGTGAACAGGATAAACGTGTCCACTATCATATTGCAAATTCCCAAGAAAAATAAGTTTATTTCACAAAACCGATATTTCGTTATTTACTATAGAGATAGATGGATATTTCGTTTTGGTCAGTCATAGATATTCGATAAATATATTATCTCTTGACTATTCACCGTCCCTTTAGACCCTCTATGCTTCGATAAGTACAGGCTACTCCCACAAAATTATTTTTAAAGTCATAAAACGTTTTCCACAATAGGTATCGAAAGCAGACCGCAATAAATTTCTGTGTGCCCTGCTCACCTCTCACTTTCCCTGCACTTGACTTTCATATAATTTTATGATGTATCGGCGGTCGCTGCGACCCTTCACACGTTTTATCGCGTTTCAGGAATATTATGGCCGGTTTTTGTCGTAATATTATAAATTTTCACTCTAAAGTATACATAGGATCAGTTTATGGAACATAAAAATGTATTACGAACGCGAACACTGCATCCTGTTTGCTTTAGACCACCGATAAGAAAGGATTTAAAGGAAGTAAAAACGATTTGGCCGTTTGAAAAATGTTATTTTTTTTAAACTGAAAAATCTTTTTTGTATTTGTGATTGACTGAATTCTGATTCATCATAATCTTTTGACGACCACTTCTGGACATAGGCCTTTCCCAATGAACACCACCACTCCGTCATTCAGACACTTTTGGCCACCTTTAGGTCGTTCGTCCATCTGACAACGGTGGGGCGTCTTAAACTGAGCAGGTATTACATATTCACATATATTATAGAATTAAACATATATTCTCACGAAAGACTCTGCTCACTATACACATATATCATAAAATTAAAAACCTTGTCCGTACTGTTACCAAAGTATGAGACTAAATAATGAAATCGTGTCCGTTTTTCTCGCTAATTTTAGGATAGATAACTTTTGATCTAAATCTGTGCGTAGAAAAAGTATGTGTATGCAATGCAAAAAAATTATGATGTTATGCAAAAATGAAAATTGACATACTTATTTTTACGAAAGTGCTCAAAAATCTGCTGGTAATATCCAAATACCGTACTTTACCAATTTAAACATTTCGACGCCACACATAACTCATACTAATAGAACATCGAAAATTGAAAATATATTATATGGGGGAGGTGCTGTCGAATGTTTCCCTACGTTGATCCTTGCTGCTCCAACAGAGTACTGTGAAAACAGAGATAGTTTGTTACGGACATTTGAATAGGGTTAACTCTTGTGATGTGACAGTTGAATTTGTAACACACAGAAGTTCATGTTTACAAAATATTTAATAAATGATTCGTAAATTAGTACGAATGTTTGATATAGTCTACATTCAACTATTATTGTAATTATATAGAGACTGATGATGATAATAAAAATGATAAGATTATCATTATTATTATCATCGATCAATGATATCATTCTAAAATATCACTGAAATAACTATTTCACAATACTCAAGACTTTAATAAGTTGTTTAAACTTATAAGGAATCTTTGGTTTTAGAAGTTGTTTGAAACTGTCTCCTTACGCCCAAAATAGATCTCGAATTGACTTTCAGTAGCAGTTCCTTCTGTTTTGGAAGTACCTAACTTCAAATCCGTGGGCGTCCTTTAATGAAATAGATACTCCAAGTAGTAGATGCGATCGAGTTTAAATAAAGACTTGACAAAGGGAACTTGCATGAATCTTCCATAAATAGTCATTTGCCGTCTTTAAAACTTACATAAGATAGAATTTTCTGTTATACCTAACTTTTGGTCTTATTTACAATTAATATATCTTATTGTTTATTATTACATTCTCAAACTTCGTCAATATTTTGTTGTACCATATTATTATTCATTATACTTCAATGTTTATGTGGTATTCTGCAGAAATTTCTAGCCAGAAGTAAGATCTATACGTTATAATAAAATACAGTAAATTGTTTCTGTACATTGATTTAAAAAAGAAGTTAGTCTCTAGGCATTATTTTAAAAGCAGTGTAGTCCTAAAATCATTAAATGTTGTATGTACACTTCTCAAAAAATGCAGGCAACTAATAAAGTATCTTTGAATTGACAATGTTCTTTTCCAAATTGTCAATGTTTCTAATTTATTCTGACAAAGTCGCGTGCAACTATAAAAGTCTTAGCGTATTCTGTATTTTGAGTAATCTGTACAATCCCTCTCGAGGGTTGGGGCGCGTCAGTTTCAAAAATTGAGCGAAATCGCATGTACGCAATTGATAGGGCAAATACTAGCCGCAGACGCACTGGAGCGGCGCAGAGCCAACGGAACGATTCATATTTGTTGCAACCGCCAATTTATATCTGCTACAAATGGCCTTTTGCGATTGGTCGAGTATTGGAAACAAATGACTGTGTTGTGTTCCCCGCCACTTGACGATTATTGCCTATTGTTTTTGAAAATAATTTTATTGTTTCTCATTTTGTTTCAAACAGTTTCGCTTTCAAGAATGTTAGTGATTGTATTTTTCATGTATTCTGAAGGTAAACTCACTACCTACATGTAGTAGAACTGGTTATTGATTTGAATTGCACGATAATTGGTGGTTGGATCATTTTTATAGACGGTAATGTTTTGACTTGTATAATTAATCACGCTAGAATCAGATTATGAGGCACTAAACATTCTTAATATAGGTACTCCGGAACTTTGTATAAGATATTTCTAGTGGTTTACATCCAATTTTACTTTCCAAACGATTTGCTTGAAACGTTTTAGCGAAAATCAGAAGCAACTTCATCAAAGTCAATTGCGTATTTATTTTTTCAGTTCATTTGATTTCTGTGACGAAAAACGAATTCAGCCTTTTCAATTTAAATGGGAACAATCAATAAGCTCGGCTTATCGCATTTTATTCGGACAAGATAAATTCGATGTGTTTTAAATCTGCTATACAAATCGTTCTATCGTTATTGCAGGGAGCCGACCTGTAACAAACGACTGACACTTCTGTTTGTTTTCAGTCTGATCACTTTCGGTTTTAACGCTCGTGTAAGCAAAGATTTTTTTTTATCTCCGACAGTTTGTAATGCTTTCTTTTTTCTTTCACATAAAGTTGCATGCTCTAGAATGATATTAATGAATTCGATTCTTTGTTTTACGATAAACCGGCTTTAGTTCGAAAGCGAAATAATTTTTTAGAGATCCGTCAAAACCCTTATAGGGAAACTTTTTTGTCTGTCTGGCTGTGTGTCTGACCGATTGAGTTAAAAATTTGAACATGCATGTAATAATGACCAGAAATTTCTGAAAATAAATTCTTTTCTGATATGTTTATGTATGTTTATTATACTCGTAGTTATTATTATTATGTATTAAATTAAGTAGTTTATGTACCTATTTTATTATTATGTAGTCCATTACACATATTTTGCCCCCTCCCCCTCTCTCTTACTACCTTGTACGGTTGGCTGGCAGATATCTATTTTAGACATGATTTGTATTCAAATTACACACCTTTGTACACACATTTTATTACTGTATTTAAAATGTGAATACCTTTAGTAACAGGGTTACTGCCGGTTCTTTGTTACACTCTATATTTCTCTATATGACATCAAATTGAATATTCTTTATCGTGCAGCAAAACATATAAAGACTTACAATAATTTAACATAGAAGGATGAATCTAGCCGTGTGGTTCCCGGCTTAGAATAGGACTACCGTCAATCTTCCCGTGGATGGCGTCAAGGCAACTAAGGGACTGCACCTGAAACGGGTCACACTGTTTTCCTGTGTATATTAAGATCATTACTGCGATCACCAATCCGCCTGCCAATCGTGGTGATTATGGCAATTTCCTTAATGGAAAGTCCACCAAAAATAGCAATCTATTAGGGAGGCTTATGTTCAGCAGTGGACGTGTTTCGGCTAAAATTAGTGTACAGTGGCAGCATTATCGGTTTTAGCGATTTCTTTCAGGCAACTTTTGAGTGATGGGGAAATTTTCGAAGGGAAGTGTGCTGGGTGCAAACATTTATGAAAAAGATTGGTTAAAAATAAAGATTATTCTACACAAATAAATGACGTCAGGTCGCCGAGCATATCAATATACCAATGCCTACAAACTGTGCGAGTGAAACCACAGTCAAAGGATATAGATAATATAAAGTAAACGTAGGTTATCGTTTCTCCTTCTCTACATCCGCAAACGCATTGGAGTTGGCTAAATCTTCGTAGTAAAATCTTGTCCTAAAATAACTCCGCGAAGTTTGGAACACTGTCTGTGTGCTTTGTGGAAACTTTTACGGGAATAAGTTCTGTAAGAGGTTCCACACAGACATTACCTACCGAAATGCTGACAAAGTTGTTTGACTACAGTCGCGATGTATTTTAAATGTTATTAATTCGTTTATTTTATTTATATCTAGTACAAAATTAGCAAATATACTCCAATAATATGTACAGACACTGCCAAAATGATTGATTGAAAAGGCTGACAAAAGTATTGAAATCTCATAATTCTATGCAAAGAACTTTTCCATAAAGGAGTATATGCTTCAATAATCATTGAACGTGTTCAGCCTCTGTAAACGTGCCAGATGCAGACATTAGCACTTTAAATCTATTAATATTAACTTTTTATGTTTTTGTGGTGTTTTGTGTGCTTTTTAATTAATTTAATATCTGAAAAAACTAAAATCTGCCAATTTATCATATAAAGTTTGAAGTGCTACTGTGCCTCTAGCAGTTTAAAGTACACGATAGCTTATAGAACACGGTGGAAAAAATATTGTTTCTTCATGAAAAGTTCCATGAACTTGACAGCAAACGATAGTTATTTCATTTCAAGACCTTGGTCTTGAATTTGTTTGAGAACTTAGTTTTAACAGTAATATTCTTGTTGGGATTTCTGCCATAATTTCCCATTATGAAATATTTTTTTTACAAATGACATGCATTATAGATATTTGATGCATTAGATAAACGTAAGAATCGTTTTTACACAAGGGGGTAGCTACAGAAGGATCGTGAGGGTCCAAAAGTGTCCATAATCTGTCTGCTTCTCCCTAATAATATGAATTCCACGCGACCGAAGTCGCAGGCGATACCTAATTTATTATATAAGCTACCATCAAAATTACCCTCAAAGTATTCATTGCTGAAATATGAGAAAATTATAATAACAGGCTGGTATGTATCATAAAGTCATAAAACTATGTTCATCACGCGTTACGCCGCGCCAGTAGAGTGCACTTTGGAAAATAACTTTATAATCCATGCAGTGCCCCATTCAGCCTCTAGTGGATGCGGCATAACCATTTTTGAACGCGAGTGTACTTACCGTAAAACTTAATAGAAACTGCAACTTTACATAACTGAATTTCAAGTGTTCGTGTAATAGTTCTGTACATTTTTGATGATCGGTACATAAAAAAATTCATGACAAATGCATTAGGTACGAATAGTGTACGGGCCGGTAATTTTATTTTAACGGCAATTGTGGTCCTAAATACGTACAAATATGATTTAGGGTAGGCCTTTGCCCAAATGTAGGATGTACGTACCCATATACGAGTATGTCGCCGGATAATAGCATGGATTTTTTTTGGATAAAATCCTGTTTTTGATATATTTTTTTAATATTTTATTTTTGAAAAAGGGCAATGATACATATTAATGACCATGTCACCCTAATCGTTAGCAATCTTAGATCAAACTATTGTTACAAATACAAATTTAGCAAGTTTATATAGCATCCTGGCCTCCTCAGATGAGGGGAATACCAGGATGATATTACAAGCTCTCACGTCACTGAAACATGCATTTTGATAAATTTGTCTTCTTATCGATTCGTTCCACACTCCACCAAAATGTGATGCACATCTTCTACAACCTTACACTCTGCACAATTAGAGGACTCCACTTTCACCATAAAAATAAAGGACGATAAAAATATTAGCCTTCGACATACAGGTAGTCTGTTGTTTAATTATGCTGGTCGCCATTTTAACAACTATTTTTATATCATTTACTTGCTCACTTATTCAAATAAATAATCAGTTAAATATATACACAGCAGGTTGGTGGGTGGAACCATCGATTTATTTGTAAGTATTGGTTAAATTGTTGTTTAAACAGCCTTTACTCTACATCTACATATTTACCCGGTCAAAGTGACTTTGAGTCAAAGTCGTTTCGTATAAGATACTGCATGACGTTGCGAAGGCCTTTGCGTATTTTCCAGCTCACCTTTATTTAGAAGACTTGAAAGGAATCTTAAATCTTTTTAACGTTGAATTTATAAGATGTCCTTTAATTTTAAAGTAAACAAATTGAATAGTTAAGTGCAGGTATATACCTATCTACCTAATCACATTACAATTAATGTTATTATTAACATAATTATCATCAAGGTTTGATTTTATATTGTTATTTTATCTTCATAGTATTTTTTATCTCTCGAATCAGCTATTACATGAAACAGTATTTTTTTTTATATAGTAATAAAAATGATATGAATATGAATATTATATTATATTATAGTTGTTAACTATTATATTTAGTAATTAAAGTATTTAAATTCGTTACCGAACACAATTTGGTGTTTGAAAAATAAATATAAGAAAACAGTAGAAGCCCAAGATGCTTAGCAAGACGTGTCGTCTTTTTAAAAGTTTTTATTTATAATGTTATATATCACATTTTGAAATGAGTAACACTAAATACGAATGATATGACAGCGTAATAAATTTTTACTATAATATCAGGAATCATAAAAGTACGGTGTGCACTGTATATGCACTAGCTATTTCTGGTGGTAACTGGCTCGTAATATTTATAGTTATCTCAAATCCAGACTCGTATATCACTGGGAATACTGGTGGTAGAAGCACAGGTGCAATATCTATCCCATTCGGAATTAGGAGCCAATATCCTCGTCGGTTTACGATGGCGACCGCCTGTTGTTTTATTTGTGAGCCTTTTATATGTCGCGATTATGACAATGTATTATTAAAGTTGTATTTTTCCACTTCGGTTTCCTCTAACGATATCTATTTCATAAAGGCTTGGATGCAAAAGTTAATTGGAATTACTTTAAAAATAATACATAAAACACAGTTACACAGAACGGAAAGAAGGTACTAAAATAAAAATACATGAAAAGACTTACGCATGTAGTTAGTGTCTGCCCTCCCCCCCCCCCCCCCCCCTTCCGCCTCATTAGTATGTATAATCCTATTTGACTGCCTGTACTATGGGTATAATATTTATGGTATTAATGCGTGGGCCGCCCCCTGCCTGATAAGGTAATAAGAAGAGCGGATGACCTATGGTGTAGTGGCGCGCATCGAAGAAGCCTATGCCCAGCATATAGTAGTAGCACAAGTCCACCAGCTAATCGGCGATACAATGCGGATGATTTTATTATTTTAATTAAATACACCTGAAAATATGTAAAAATAATGTGGAAATAAAATATTTTTAAAGTAGCTGCGTGAAAGAGATATTATATGGACGGACATTTATTTTATCGAGTTTTCGAGCTATCGATATTTTTCTCAAAAATGTCATAGAAGTTTTTATATGGTTATAACAGGAGCAAAATCTATGTCTGTACAGACTGCATTTTCTGTATCATGTAGAAATAAATAATAGACGGTAATATGCAAAACCTGCAATAAATTTGAATGGGACAAGTCCGTGGTCAGTGCTACCCGATTAATTTCAAAGTGCATGCTTCGACTAAGCAATTAAGTTTTAAATGAAAAAAACATCAATAGCTTAAAAAGCCGATAAAATACAATGTACCGTCCCTAGGATATCATTTCAAATGTTTTGTCATGAGATTCCGCTCTTTGGAAGTACTTAAACGGGCATCTCCGTCACTTCTTACCCCAGCCGCGTTAAAGTTTTACTTCTGATACCTACGTCAGTGAACTGTGCATGCTTATTTCTGTTTTAGCAATGCAGAATAAACTTCGTACCTACCTATTATGCAAGTGATATGAGTTTTCAAAACTTAGCCTAACGAAACTTGCAGAATATTCCGATTAAGCAGACGTTCTCGTCTCCTGCAGTTCTCAAGACTTTGCTATATTAACTTCTTTGCAACTGAGTGTTGGTCTTAAAAACTATTCGTAGTGCGAAATAGCAATTTTACTTTAAGGTATAAATTATGATATGTGTAACAAATATCTCTAAGTACTCACCTATATGGTTGGTGCATCTGGATACTAATAAAAAATATTTTTAAGTAAAAAAACCGCCTTCAAAAAACACCCAGGAACTAAAAAACAAAAAATAATAATAAGTAAACGTATTGCAACTACGTAGGCCATCTATGGTCTTCGTTACCAGTTCGACTTCACCAAATTATGTTTTCCGAAAGCAAATGTACGAGTCACTATAAAAAAATACCCATATCGCTTCAAGTGTGCCTTTAAAATATGAAGAGTTCCCTCGATTTCTGCAGGGTTCCATCATCAGATCCTAACTTGATGACCATAGGACCACCTTGGAAGAACAAAAAAATAGAATTTTCCAAATAGGTTCAGGCGTCTTCGAGTAATCGGGGAACATAGGTACATAAAAAAAAAAGATTCCGACGAACAGAGAACCTACTCCTTTGTTTGAAGTCGGTTAAAAAGAAACTAATTTTATTTAACTGGGATACTTAGAACCTCCAAAATATTTTTCTGTTTAGTATTAAGTACTACTTTAGGACAGTCTTAATGATACCACCGGTTTAGGAAAATACATCATTTGTGAAAAAAGAACCAGCAAAATACTATCTGGTTTCTTTTATAAAATCAGAAAATGAAACTAGGATAAGCTATAAGTAATTAAGTACTTCTGCAAGAAATTTAATCTTAACTCATGCAAGAAGTCTTTGTCACCAATTGTCAGCTTCCCAATCTCCATTTTCTGTAATCACGTCTCACTGCTGTGTCGGTACGTATGTACGATATCATCAAATTTCACCTCAGCAGTTCTATATTCATGAGAAGAAATCTCGCTAGAAGTAGGTACGTCTTGATAGCTACACATTTTAAAAAGAGACAAATATTGTACATACCTTTTAAGAAGCGTTTCATCTGCCGCCGAAATACGTCCACTGCTGAACATAAGCCTCCCCAATAGAATGCCACTTTTAGTGGGCTGTCGATTGGGGGATTTGCCAGTAGGAGAACGCTGCTGCCTGTCCTTGGTGCAATCCCTTAGTGGTCTTGCCGACACCCACTGGAAGATTGGTGGGTGACCCTATTCTAAGCCACGGCACGGCCCCGTCTCGAACGCGGTAATTATGGCAAATCACCAAATGTGGCATTCTATTGGTGATGATGAAACAACTCCAGGTTATAAACACTTGGCCGAGTCGATTCGCTGATATAAGAATTGTACTACTCTTTCTAAGGTCGGCAACAGTGCCTTATATTAAAAATAGAATTACTTTTTTGTCAAATGAAACATAACTGTATTCGTCAAATTAAGCTTAAATATAAGCTTAGAGCTATACAAACACTGAACACAGAACGTTATAATAAAATTATTCGTACGTTTGAATCTGACAATACCTACAACAACCCCGCCAAACAAAAGGACGTGTACAAGCAACTTGTGTAATACAATAAATATAAGACAAAGCAACGTAACGCAGTTACAAATTCGTCCCCCGTTATTATCTGATAGTGACGTGGTTGTCAGAAGTTTGCCCCGCCCGCAATCTCGTACAATTTCAAGATCCCTTGTGCGTTTGAAAGTTACCGTAGTTCGATATACGCGGTGACAAAGATAATTTTAGTAATAATACACGACGGCAGCGTAGTACTCATGAACTTTAATGTAAATAGAATCAGGCTTTGTTCTAAGGGAAAACTACGCCGCGTTTAGCTCCAAGGCAGTTCTAAGACAAAATCAGAAACAATATAGGTAACTATATTGTTTAACGATGTACTTAATGTTCTAGTTTAACGATGCGAAAATACAAACAAGCATCGTTCACACGGCCAAAGGTGCGTTTGTACGATAATGGCATGTTTGGCGATATGGCAATGGCATATCTCTAATAGAATTAGAGATATGCCAGTAGTATTTTGATAAATGTGTCTAAATAAAACAATAAAGTGTCTCTTATGCTTTTTTATTAATTTATTTTTCACGATTTACAAATATTTTGTATTGACAAACAAGCAAGTAAATTATCTTTTACCGTATGTTGAATCTGTTACAAAAAATTAATAGATATATATCAATAGTTTTTGTATTTAAACAAAAAATAAACAGATATACTCGTACGTTATGACAGAGGCCTGCCCATATACCAAAGAATGCTGGCTGAAGTCCACTGGACTGGTATGCAGGTTTCCAACCAGGTCAATTGTTGGTAGGTATAAGAGGTAACTTTAGCAAAACTGCAATACGTGGGGTAGGTAAGTACACCATTGTAGTAAACTAGCTTGTCGCCTGTCTCAGATACGTATTCACCACGTATCGGGAAGCCATTGCCGTATTTCATGCCGGTACCTACGTAAGCAGGTGCCAACTATCTTTACTGTACCGGTGTTATAGTTTGTTAAACCAGTTTTCACACTCGTTTAGGTACAGTAAGCGTAAAGTTTTATAGGTGTTACTCATATAGTTTATATTTACACTTACGTCTGTGTTTTGAAGGCGTTGTTGCCTTTATGTGCCTGTCTTGCTTTTCTTTTTTTATTAGTACCTTTAAAAAACACTTTGCAGGACATTGATTTGATTTTCTAACAAGTTATCTTGACTTTTATTGAAAACAATATCTATAATTTGAAACCTTTAACAAAAAATTAAAATTTTTTTTCTAAATCAGACAAGCACAATAAACTCCACATGCTTTAAAAAAAATTAGCTTCCCGTACAGAATATAACTGGTCAATTTAAACAATAAGCTATTTTGAGTTGTTGTTTTACCAACCGTTAATAACAATAAAAGTATGATTGTCATTTACATATGTACGAAAGCATAAATTGTCTTTCCCTTCTTCCTTTTGACAAACCTTTGTGATTGGTTAATGTTCCACAGTTCCTTCAACTTGTGACCGTAATCACGATAAAGTCCAAAAGCAACAAACATCGCAACCCTGTTGCGTTCCCACGCATTAATTGTAAGTTCCTCTTTCAATTTGAAATGTTCCAAACTTTCACATTGAAATGTAAAGTCCCCAAAAGATGCAAATCCCGCGGTAGCAGAGTTTATCAATGCCACATCATTACACATCAACGGGCCGTTCGTTCCATCGCTGAGAAGCTTTTTGGATGCTAATTTCGTAAACAAACAAAACTGAGAGCCTAATGAGGGGCTCGCGGGTCCGTCGACAAACTTTCTTATTCTGCAAGGGGAAGGCCGGGAGCTCTTCCGCCCTATCCATTTGGATGTTTATACTGGACTTAGGACGGAAGCCTCGATACAAGAGGGAAAATAATGCCAGACAAAAGAAAACAGCGGTTCACGGTTCTGTGTAAAGTTCTCGCATTGTATTTATTTAAGCAGAGTAAGTACTTTACGTAGGATGTGCTTTGCAACTGGTCACATGTGCTCGGCTCTGAGTTCAACGCAAGGAAGATTATCTCCCATACGTGGATTTACGATATTGTTGTATTTGCAAAACTTTGTTCGGAGCACAATTTTATTTTTAAGTCTTCTTCAGTGCAATGTATGCACCTGAGTACTGTGTTTCATAAAACTTTTGATTTCTTTATGCTTTTACAATGCAAAATCATAAAAAATATTCTGTAAGTATAACAAGAAATTTTAAAGTAATTTTTTCTCAAGGAAAATAGGAACTCGTAAGAAACAATACTGCGTCGCACGGCTGGATGAAATGCCTGTAAAAAATCATAATTTCGGTAAATTCTTTAATTAAATTTATAAATAAACAAGCCTCGCAACTCAGATTTTACGAGGGATTTTTATCGAAGCAATCAATTTAATATGTACAAAGATTTACAACAGAAACTTACTTTTACCTACTCAAGTAAAAAGTTTTATCGTTTTTATGAACATTACATTTTTAGTCTAGTTAAGTTGCATAAACCTTAGGTTAATAACAAAACTCTATTATATCGTAGACTTTAAAAACATTGATAGAAATGGTTAGTAGCAGTGTTATCATAATTTACCAACAATGTTATTTTTATTGATAAATTTAGATAGTGTTTTAGGTAATCAGACTCTAAAGTTGTCTTTATGGTACGAATATAATTATGGTATATCCCCTTCTTATTGTTTTTCTATTGAGCCGACCTTCCAAAGTCGATTTATACTTATCAACACAGCTTATACGTGTTTGGTGCATATATAACTTGTAAGGCTACAATGGTTTCCCAACTCGGGTGTGAGGTACAAGTAAAGAATAAGGAAAAACCCTTACACGTACCCCGGGGCGGTCGACTCGGGCACGTCTTCGCATGCCTAATTTAATCCTCGGCTTATATTGAAATAAAAACGACATAGGTTTTCGACAGGTGCCACAGGCGAGGGGGGAGGCGGGTCACAGGTGGCCCCGATGGTCGCAGCGTCGTTAAAATTTACATAAAGTCTCAATCCACCGCGGCGGGCGCCGCTGCCCACCCCACATTTATGCTACATTTAGTAATTTTATGATAATTTCGAAAACCGTACCGCCACCCATCGCATTATACTAATAGAGGAATTCTTTGAGAACGTTCAAGCGTTTCCGAAAAAAGTTGGAGAGCCTCTAAAATAATAAGTTTCGGCTAATAAATCGCGTCGGACGAACGTGAAACGGACGTGAAATTTAAAAAAATTAATGGCAGATGTGTTGCTGAGCTGTACAGGGGCAACGCTAGGGTGGGCAGTGCGCTGTAAGTGACTTTGAAACGCATAAATCCACTCGTTACGTTGTTTTTTTTAGAAATGTTTTTGATTAATAGCACATAAAAAAAGCTCGTGCGTAAAAATTTTAATATTACACTTTTTACAACGTCACTTTTGCTGGAGGGGGAACTGTAAGAGGTGCTTTGTGTAGTCTTTAGCATAAGTTCTTTTAAGAACTACTTAAGATAATTTATTGTTAACTTATTTTTTAGAATACCGTACAAAATAGTAATAAGCCACACTTTATGTGAAGTTGATTCTAATTTTCTATAAATACGTTTACAAATTTACTTAAATAAAGTCACTTTATTTATGGTATCACTGTTTGTTATTCATTAACATAACACTGAGCTGGTAAACAATATTTGCGCAATAACAAATTGTAATTAGTTGTTACGAGAGGGGTTCCTTAAAAATAGAATTTCTCTTTTGGTGGGCAGTCTATTGGGGGATTTGCCATAATCACCACGCTTGGCAGACGGACGGACAGTGATCGCAGTAATGATCTTAATATACACAGGATAACGCTGTTGCCCGTCCCTGGTGCAATCCCTTTTTCGCCTTGACGACACCCATGGGAAGATTTGGGGTGGCCCTAGCCGGCACAATTTCTTATGTATGAGAAACTGTTTTTATGTTATTCCTACCAAAACTTGAAAAAAACTTAAGTTAGTGCTGGTATAAGTTTGTCGAATGAATTCTACGAATTTAAACCTAGCTTAAGAGTACTGTTTGGTACATTGTCTTTCGTAGTCCCGTACACAACTGCCTAAACAAAGAAACTATTACAGAGAACTATAAAAATAAACGTCGTTTGTTTGTTACAGTCGAACCTGACCCACCTGCCTCGCCACGAGTACGTGCCCGGCATCGGCATGGGGGTAGCCAAGTGTCCGTACGACCCTGCGGATAACTCCACAGCCTTGTGGGTGGAGAGAGGCAACCCTGGTAGTCTCCCGGCGTTGTACTCCGGGACTAACGCGGAGTTCACCAAGGCTGACACCGTGATCTTCAGGACTGATCTTCATAATCTGACGACTGGTAGACGAGAGTTTTCGTTCAAGAGAACTCTGAAGTACGACTCGAAATGGCTTGACAGTGAGTTGTATTTATAATGTGTAACTTTCTTGTTTATTAAGTTTTGTGCAAAATTATCTACTTCCACTCAAATTCAATAACCATCAGTTACTTAATTGTAAGTTATGAATACTTTGGCACAAATATAGTTGTCTAACTAACTTACATCAAAGCAATAATTAATTTAGTATTAGTCGAGCTAATAAGTAGAATACACTTTATCTTGAAAATTAATTTCCTCCACAAATCAATAAGACAAAATAACTACTAACAGATATACACTCGTGTATAAATGAAACAGTTCGCACATCTAATTGCATTTTATCGAAAATATGAAGTGCAAATTAAACATAATAATATAGAAAGCAATAATTTGAAACCCAAAACAAGGAAATTATGTCACTGATCATTAGCAGTCAACATGCGTCAGCGATTGTACACATCCATGGCACATGAACTACAAACATGACTGATTAATAACCATTAATCAGTTCAGAATTAGGGATATATTCCTATGATATAGCACAATATCTGCCAAACAAAGAATAAGGCGACTTTCTGACAGCTCATTCGCTTATGACTGGAATATCTGTTAAAACAATCTAATTGAGCTATTAGTTCCTGATCTAGGTGCCATATTTTAGAATTATTCTGTGCAGCTGGATATCAGCTGGACGACACTGAATTTAAACTGAACTCAGGTTTGAAATTTCTTTAATTTCCAAGTGAAAATTATGAGCCCGCTGCGTGCCCATTCGAATTTGATAATCATTGCCAGCAAATCATCGGGTAAATGGTGCAATTATCGGCGCTTACACGTTGATGCCTATTGTTAGGGGGTAAACAATGAAAATTAAACTGTTTTCGCTCTAACGAGCAATAATGACCCGTCTTTGCTCGGCGCCACAATAATTCGCAAATAGAAATGGCGCCCCGACGAATTCGCTAATTTGCGCTAATATTGCTTTGTTCGTTACATTAGTTACCTTTATTGGCGAACGTTTCACACGCCACTAGCAGTAATATACCTAACTATTCTCATTAATATATATTATTAATATAATATCACAGATGCGTTTGTAATGTAATAATTGTATGTGTATTAATTAGAATAGGGCCACCCCGAATCTTCCCGTGGGTGTCGTCAAGGCAACTAAAAGATTGCACCAGGGACGGGTAATAACGTTCTCCTGTGGATATTAAGATCATTACTGAGATCACCAACCCGCCTACCAAGCGTGGTGATTATGGCAAAACCCCGAATGGACAGCCCACCAAAAGTGGTATTCTATTGGGGAAGCTCATGTTCAGCAGCGGACGTATTTCGGCGGAAATACGCGGTACCTTCTTCGTTAGGTGTTCGAAGATATCGTAAGCAACAATGTTGTGTTTTATTTCCGCAAAATTGCCGCTTACGATAAGTTGGCGATTATCGCTCGATAAAGTCTCTTATGAAAGTTAATATTTTTTGTTAGATGCAAAAAATATAAACACAAATAAATTATAGGTATTCTTCTATGAACTTTATCTAAAGTTCATCTCAGCAAATTGCATGAGGTAAAATGTTATGCGTTTACAAAAATACAAACAAATAAAATGACAGTTCAACATCATGACCGCGCGAACAAATGACGTTCAGTATACACCACACAGTGGAATTTATCTGAATGATAACACGCATTCGTGACATGACCTTTTCACGACACACAATAGAATATCAGACCAACATTCACGCGATGACATTAAGCATGCTACACAGCTTTTCTGCTCATGACTGGTATCACAGATCACCTAATAGTTACCAGAACTCATGTACATCGAGGAACCGAACCGAGAGCCGCGCCGGCGGCTGTGCGGCGTTCACGCATTTTGTATGGGATTTGTGACTGCGCGTGCCGCTGTTAAACTGTGGAGTGACAGACGCCTGCTGCTATCATAACTCACGATGACATGGCGCGATTACGTTGACTACATAATAAAAAACTTATGCTACAGTTGTCAATTTAAAGTCACACTTTATTGAAATAACTTTCTTATTCTATGACTACATTCTAATTAAACTAAACGGTAATATTTGGAAACGTTAACCCATAGTTTACCGTATAACGTAGAATAGGCACGTACATTTACTGCCAAACAGGCCGGTTTAGTGACACTATTCATTACGATAAATCCCAATTTATAGCGGCAATAATTTTTAAGCATCCGAAACCATATTAAAGTTTAATTATAGTTTTACTTGAGAACCAGTAAAGCGTATGGTTGTGGAGAATATCATTCAACAATGAGGAAGAATATTGGACGTACGTCGTACTCATAATCCTAAACACGTGGCCTTTTCATTATGCGACCAACTAATAAGTGCTTGCTTACTAGGGGACATTTTCGATGCTAGTTTTATACAGAATTAAATATCAAATATTGCCGTAAATATACCAGGGGGCCCACTTCTTTATTCGGATAATATCCATCGAAATAAAATACCATTTTGTTCTCTGTAACGTGACGTGACCCGTGATATATTCTGATAAGCGTTTAATTCTGATAATACTTAGATGCCAAACGCTTATAACAAGAACCGATAATCCGGTTATTTTAAAAGCAGGTATTTCGAAACTTTGCGATCGGTGTTACTCATAATAAATTAACATGCTGAAGGATAGTGACTGCATACGAGCAGAAAATACAGAATATTATTAGTACGGGCATCCTGAAGCAATGGTCAATCATATGGGCCCCGAGAGACTGTCATTCAACGTGTTAAATTATTTAGATTATTAAAACATTATCATTGCGTTGAAAATTAGAATTTAAATAAATGTCTCTTACCTACTGGCTACTGGGTTTCTTATTGTTGACTAAAGAATGTTTTAAAAAGATATATTTATTTATTTTTACTGATCTTATGAGACTATAATTGGTCTACATGTGTCCAATAACAGTAATGTCCTATGAATTCCGATAAAGTGCATTAGTTTTTGTATGATATTCTGATCGATAAATCCCCTTAATGGGGGTTTCAAACTTATTTCGATATACGTCATAATCACAATAGCCGCCTACCGGCTTCATCTAATATTTATTGCATATCACACAGAATAACAGCAATTTGATATTGTGGAATTAACATGGGAGCCGACGTTCGCACGGACGTTCGACTATGAAATGTATGTAGGTAATTTAATACATTATTATTATACCTAACGGTTAATTGTAGTCATTATGTTTTATAGTTAACTTCAGTTATATTATAATAACATGCAACCGACGCCGACGCGGTGTATAAATGTAAATAAATAGGGGCAAAATATTATCCAAATTTATTTAGCTATCGGACTAACATCAGCTGTCTAGTGAAGTCATCATCATCATTATATCAGCCCCTAGACGTCCACTGCTGGACATAGGCCTTCCCCAATTAGCGCCGCTACACCCTGATCCATCTGACCATCTCTTGTTGTTAATTTAAGTGAACCTGTCTTTTTCTTTAGAACCAAACTTCGTGGGATCCTTCGATATCGGCGAATACGTGCTGTTCTTCTTCCGGGAGACTGCTGTGGAGTACATTAACTGTGGCAAGGCGGTTTACTCCAGGGTGGCCAGAGTCTGCAAGCGAGACACTGGCGGAAAGAACATATTGAATCAAAACTGGGCCACTTACCTCAAAGCGAGACTCAACTGCAGTATACCGGGAGAGTTCCCGTTCTACTTCAATGAGATACGTAAGTATAGTTATATATTTTTTAATTTAGATAGGTACTTTTGACAGATTTGGAAATGAAGAGTGTATTATAATGTTCATGTTTTTTGCGTTTTACCAAACTTTAGCAAAATACTACATTGCATTATTTCAATTAGGTGTTTATTCAACGATAATGTACCTATAAAGACTTATTATATACATATTTTACTCCCAGATGTTGACTCTTCAAGTAATCTCTGGAACGTAACCTATTTCAAAAGTTATACTAGATTTCTTAGATTAATACCAGATATTTACCCTGAGTACGCGTAGTTCCCACAGGAATATCGACTAAAAGATTGTCTATAATAAAGACTGATCGCTGTTCATTGATCCAAGTTCGCAAGAACCCAGTTTAAGTATGTTACGTACTTATGTACGCAAATTGTAAATGGAAAAGTTAAAAGAACTTCCCCTTTAACGTCAAAGTCCCTTCCGCCTAATACCCAAACATTTTCCTGCAAACATTGACTGTCAATCCCAGGCAAACATTTCCTGAACTCAAAGGTACACATGGCGATTTAGACGACAAAAGTCTAGCCGAATTCGCTTCGCTTTAAGCTATTTCAGACTTCATCTAATATTAACGCTCCGACGACATTCGGGCGTCGGTTTTTCACGCCCCTCCCTACATATATCATGAGGTCGTAATACGGACGTTCGTGTACTTAGTGCTTGTTGTCGAAGCGTTATTTACATGTTTTCGCATCATTAGAAGGAAGGTTTACACTCGATCCAATACTAATTTGTTCTCGCGAATTGACGGCGACGATTCTGTTACTTCTTTTTCAATAGTGAATTAACTTTAACTATTTTCAATGTTCAAATATAAATTGCTTATTGTCAAAGCGATATTTATGTTTTCGCGTTATTTGAAGCGTCAACATAGATACTAAACTATAATACATAATGCTGTGTTTGTAAATAAATGTTATAAATAAAAATGTAAACTTCTGTCTGTACATTGAAGATATTTGCAAAAAAAATTGGGGTGTCTAAGGATAAGTAATAGAACACATTTCGATCATTTTTGTCTATTTGTTTGTGCGCACATCACTTAAAAACCACTGAGCCGATCTTAAAGAACTTTTCACAGAAACTCAGTGCTTAATTCGGTGCAACATATAGGCTTTATTTCATTGCAATCGGTGCAGTCAATCAAAAGTTATGCGCATTTATAGTTTCCGAAAACTCGCATACACTGCGCGGAGTGTAGGGTGAAAATACTCGACTGAATACGTGAGCGGTAGCGGGAGCGGGTATGGTACCAATGTAATGTGAGTTTTTGAAAACTATATATTCGCATAACTTTTGACTGAGTTAGCCGATTATGATGAATTTGTTGCATACGTATGCAACAAAGTAATGCTGGGAGGAATTTGGATTGCGATGGATTAGTTAGGGGGACTACATTTAGAGCTGGACCAGGACCAGGACCAGGACCAGGACCAGGACCAGGACCAGGACCAGGACCAGGACCCGGACCTGGACCAGGGAGCGGGAGTGGGAATGGTAGCGGATCCTGCAGCACACGCGAGCGGAGCCGCGGGCACAGCTAGTTAATAATAAACCTATTATAATCGTTCTTGCACATGGAATTTACTTTTTGACACATAAGCCCTGAGAGTTGATTTGTTTTGAGTTATATATTGTGTAATTTAAACTTTCTTTGCCTGGAATTAATACTTCAAGAACTTGGTTGCTTTCAAAGTGATATTTATATGTTCTCGTCGGAATACCTACTGAGTGTTCGTGTCTGCTTTGCGTATTGTATGGTGGCAATTTAACTCGTATAACTTTTTCAACTTTTACCATCTTTTATTGTATTTTTACTGTTAAGTACGAACTTGATATCACGACTAACACCATAGAAACCATGTGCGTGTAAATAATTATAAACGAAAAATTATAAACAAGACAACATAATTGTTTCTCGAGAACATTGTGCTTGCAACTCCTTAACAAATTCAAATATTAATTAAAATAATTTAGGGTGACATTTATAACTCCCCGAACTAGTTTAATTGTGGCAACTCTTGGTGACATCGAGATACGAAGTTCAGCCCCACAATTGTTACAATTTGGTTGTAGACTTGTATAACTTCGTACGACTATGTCTGTGAATAGATTAGACGGTGTGAGTGTTCTTGATTAATGCTATGTGTTTTAGTTCGAGTTTAAACTTTTGTACTGAAGAAAGATATTAAGATTTCTACAAAGACAATAATGAACATTTAATTATTTCATCTAAATACATTATGAACCACGTCAGGCCGGTGCGAGGTCCAAATACTAGAAGAAAGATTCAGGAAAAGCCTGATAAAGAATTCTTTATTTTATTTAGGGCTACCTACAAAGTATTCACAGTTACAATATCTTATAGTCTACTTCACTTATAAAGTTCAATTAACTTTTTCACAGAGAGTATCTACAAAGTACCTGGAGACGACAACCGTTTCTACGGCGTGTTCACCACCGCGTCGACCGGTCTCATGGGCTCTGCCATCTGCACGTTCACCATCGGGGACATCCAGCGCGCCTTCGAGGGCAAGTTCAAGGAGCAAGCCACGTCCAGCTCCGCCTGGCTGCCGGTCATCACCAGCAGAGTACCGGAGCCAAGGCCTGGAACTTGTGTTAATGATACAGGGTCCTTACCAGATACTGTGCTCAATTTTATTAGGTAAGTTTAGATGTTTTCTTACTTTTACCACGGAATAAGTAATATTAGAAGTACTCGTAAGGAAGGCGCACTCCCTAAGAAAGCTTGTTTAGTTTTTATAAACGTAACTACAAAATTCAATGCAAGCCAAACTGAATCCTACGCTCATGGAAGAAAGTCAATATTACGCTGTACCGCAAAATCACGCATACTTTGACAGACGTATGTACGCACGCGATTCGCCTAGGTGCCCCGACAATCGGGGCCGTGCCACGTAGGTATATTTCTATACCTAAAGTGCAGAGTGAGACAGGCCTGCCTTTACTCAAATTATCTCAATCCTTATATAAACTATCATTATAAAGCTCAATGTGAGTTTATTTATTTGTTTATGCGTTTGTTTGTTAAGCTCTATCCATGACATTGATTTATTCAACCGATCTCTAAAAAATTTTGCATACACTTGATTCATGGAATTGGAAAATTTTAATTTAATTTTAATTTAATTTAATTAAAATAGTTAAATATCATCGTCCTAGTCAGTTCTGAATGTTATTCTCTACCAAGGACCACTAACTCCAATACTTCACATACTACATGGAGCGATAGTACGCAGCTGGCGGTGAGTGAATGCAGAAAATGTAAACCTATTCTATACTAACAATAAAGGAGTAAAGTTTGTATGTGTGGATGTTTGTTTGAAGTAAACACTGTAACTATTGAACCTATTCAAATTCAATTAAATTCTTTTACTTATGGTGAGATGGTATTCTTCATTCGGACATAGGCTAATTGCTTCCCAGGAAAATCTGTTTCCATGAGAAACTAAAATAAGCCGCAGGGCAGACGCTAGTAGTTCAAAATATTTAGAGTGTAATATTTTAGCACCAGCCTATTTACCTCCCACTGATGGGCATAGTTCAATTCAATTCAATTACTCTTTATTGCACGATATAATACATAGATACAATAAAAAAAAAGATTCCGACGTATTGAGAATCTCCTCCTTTTTTTGAAGTCAGTTAATAAAGTAGCTTACACATGTAATTCTAGACGGTCTTATCGCTAAAAGAGATTTCTTCCAGACTACCTTTGCTAGATAATAAGATAGTTTTACACCATTGGGGATTAGTAAACTTCACATATATTTGCGCCAGTGTAAATTAAAGTTTAATTATGTAACAGTGTAGGCTCTCTATTACGATGTCCTTTATATCAAAACTAGCTGTTGCCCGCGACTTCGTCCGCGTGGACAACTTAACATTACACATTCTTATGTATTACGTGTTACTAAATCCTAAAAGAAATCTATTAATCTGGTTATGCATTAAAAATATTAATATACATAAAAAAACATACTATCCAATTGAGAACCTCCTTTTTTGAAGTCGGGTAAAAATTAGCGTTCCGGCGGCGGTTTCGCCCGTTGGACCACAGTTTTTTAGGTTTCCGTAGCCAAATGGCAAAAAACGGAACCCTAATGGATTCGTCATGTCTGTCTGTCTGTCTGTCTGTCTGTCTGTCCGTCCGTATGTCACAGCCACTTTATTCCGAAACTATAAGAACTTACTATTGAAACTTGGTAACTGGATGTATTCTGTGAACCGCATTAAGATTTTCACACAAAAATAGAAAAAAAAAACATTAAATTTTGGGGGTTCCCCATGCTTAGAACTGAAACTCAAAAATTTTTCCTATTCCCTTCCTATATCCAATTAACTGTACAACAAAATGTCTGTCAAACTGCTGGACATGCCTTCCCCAATGAATGCCACAACGCCCTACAGATCCAGCCGCTTCCGGCCACCATCTTCAGGTCGTCATTCCACCTGGCGGCAGGGCGTCCCACCCTGCGCGTGGGACGTCGCGTCCCACTCTAGAACCCGTCTGCCCCAACGGCCATTCGGTACTACGACAGATGTGACCTGCCATTTCAGCTTACTAATTCTTTCGGCTATGTCGGTCACCTTCGTTATTCATAGGATCTCCTCATTACGAATCATATCCCTCATAGAGACCCCGAGCATTGCCCTCTCTATAGCTCGCAGAGCCACTTGAATCTTGTGGATCAGGCCCACCATCAGTGTCCACGTCTCCGCGCTGTAATCATGACAGGCAGGACGCACTGATTAAAGATTTTTGTCTTTAAACATTGTGGAATAGGTAACGTAAAGACTTGACGCAGTTTTCCGAATACTGCCCACCCTAACTGGATTCTTCTGTCAGCTTTTGAAATTGATCCTACCCAACTATATTGTCTGTCCTAGGCAGACGTACTCCTGAACAGCTTCGATATTGACATTGTCGACGATCACCGGTCTAATACAGGGCCACTAATTATCGAATAGCGAACTTTTTGTATCGAAACTTGTGGAAATACCTGAAATACATCAGCTAAAATAAATCTATAAATGAGCTTTAAAACATCTCTGTCACTTTCTGTCAAGTTCTTGCAACGACCAGTAATGTTGAACTACACTTTCATACAAATGATATGAAATGAGAGGTCAACTTGTATATCAGCATCGTGACATTTTATTGAGATATGACTTATACCAGTATGAGGCCCGAAGTCAAAGCTATTAAACAGTGAAAACGCCGTCAAATTCTGTTCAGCAGTTTCCAAGATTAGCCCGTACATACATACATACATACAGACAGATAAGAAATTTTTTAATTATATTTTTGGACTCTACTGGTCTTCAGTAACGTCCGGGCAGTGAAATTTTTTTTTTAACTTCAATGTACAGATTCGCTTTTCTTTTGTTTTTTCTACTCTTTTATTATATGTATAGATAGATATAGATGTCACTACAGCGTAAAACATTCTTGAACTTAGTAGATTCATCTTAAAACACATACATTTGCTTCGCTCTCTGTAGCGAGACGTCCGCTCTCTCTAGCGAGACAATTGGCTGTTGTATAGTGCTAATAACAGTTTGTTTAAATCCCTCGTTCTAAATAACTAAAAAATAATTAAAAATATTTCATATGAAACCTACAGAATAACATACCAAGCAAAAATCATATAAAGTAGGTACGTAAATAAATTGGCGAAAGCGTTGTGCTTGTTAGGTACGTATATAATGTAGAGCGAACATGAAACAGCCATTATTTTTGCCTTGAACAGCAAAAGCAAACAAAAATCCAAATTAATTTATTCCCAAATACGTCGACGGATGAAAATGTAAAAAGAATAAAGCCTGACTATCGTTATTCTAACAAGCGCCGTGACGTAAACAAAGTTAAAAATTGTGGCTACGAAACTGATGCTACGAACGTGCGTCGCTACGAACCATCAGCGCTACGGGCGCAGTGGACTACAGAGATATTGTGCTACGGGCCTGTCTCCAACCATTTCATTCGCTGAAATTTCAAATCTACAACGATGCCTAGTTTTATAGGAAATAGGATACAGGAAACAGTTCATAGGAAAAATGTAACCGTTAACGTGTAACCGTTAAAATCCAAATATATATATTTTTTAGGTATTTTTGTTGAATAAATATGTTATTTTAAATCAAACAGGAATAGTGTGTTTTGACTCAATTTTACTTGGAATGTAGAATTCAGAAGATAAAACCAGTTAAATAGAATATTAAAATATATAAGAATTACAGATTAACTGTTTTCACTGTCCAATTAAAACATTTTTAAAATCAGTAGTTTTTTGTTTTTTACATCATACAATTTTATTATTTTCTCCCACAGCATCAACACATATATGGCAATTTCTTCAACAAGAGTGAGCTAGGATATCAAAGGATATATTAGATTAACTTATTAAAATAATTTCCAGACTGTGAGGCAGTTATCAAAACTATTTAGAGTTGGATGATGAATCAAAAGTTTGATTATTTACATTTATTATTAATCTTTGTTATTATAAATTTTACAATAAATATGTCACATTTTATACGATTTTATAATTCTATTTTAACATATTCAACAAATGAAACAGAAATGTGTGGTATATATGCTTGAATAGTTATGAGCGGTAGTGTATCAGAAAGTGGTTTAATGGAAATGGCTAAATACGATGAGATGGTCATTAGGGAAGGTCTATGACCAGCTGTAGACGTTGACAGGCTAACGATTAATGCCTTTAGTAGATTCATTTTTAAAAGTTATCTGATAAACAAACAATTTTTACATTCCAATTAAAACAATTACTTGAAAAAATATTAAAGAATGCTGAAAAGCGGAGTTAATGTCGCCAGTGAACGACAAAAAAAGCTGCCGGCGCTGTACAGACACTTTTATCTGGTGACACGTCCTGTTAATTATCCGACACTCTCACCCGGAGAGCGTTCAATTATTTTTTCCCCGCTTTTTACGGTTCTCATGTGGAAACGTTGAGATTTTAACACTTCACCTGAACCAGTCTGTCGGAAATAGTATAATAAAAAAATTATGCTCACGCGCGAGTCGAGTTTTAATTAAATGAATGTGGAATTTTGTTATTAGCGACACGGTGAAGAGTTTTATCTGTGCGATGACGTGTGTTGCGACATTGTCGGGAGCGTCGCTTGTCGTGTCGCAGACATCATTATCAACATGTTCTCTGTTTCCGCAAGCCAGACGTCGATGACTTTCCTTTATTTATCGATAACACACATTCATATAGATTAAAATGAATTCATATTACTTTTTGCTTGATAAAAATGTGTCTTTATTCAGAATAGGAAATTATTTTAACAGAAAATACATTATGAGCATTCAGATATATTCCTCATATCAGGAACAAGCCTGCAGATTGTTTCTCGTTATTACAAATAATTGTTTACATGTTGTGTGCGTACCTCTACAGTCTAAGAATTTTATACGCCAAATACTTATCAGTTATATGTCACACCTCGTTAGAAACTATAAAATAGCTCTTTATTTCGATGGATATCCGAAATGCTTACGGAGTAGCTGCCTAATCTTTGAATCAGAGTCACTGGCAGAGATTTATTAATTGATTGATGATTCATCTAGCTACAGAGCGTCCTACACTACGCCTAGCCAATCGTGCTCTCCACTAGAGAACGTGAATTCGTCTACTCCAATCATTTCCTTTATAACATTTGAAATTCTGCAACCTATAGTTATTCCCAACTGAATATGTCTTGACAAACGTTCTGAATAAGATGCTAATTTTACTTATATGGTGTTTGCCCTACAGGTCTCACCCATTGATGGACAGCGCAGTGTCCCACGAACACGAGAAACCCATATACTACAAGCGGGACCTGTTCTTCACAAGACTTGTAGTGGACAGAGTGAAGGTGGACATGATGGGACACCAGCTGGACTACACTGTCTACTATGCAGGCACAAGTGAGTTATTTTGCTCTAATAATTAATGTACATAACATTACTACTTCATATGTGTTTTCGGCGGCAACTTCATGGACATGTATTAGACAGGGCAGGGATGATTTCTTAAGTGGTATGTAGATTCCGTTCCGTTACCGAACTACCAGGCGTGGGGAACTACTTCATCCTTATTACCACGTTCTCGCACGAAGCGTTTTACTTCCTCTGTCATAATGCGAACTGCTAAGGAATGGAACTCTCTGCCAGCTTCGGTATTTCCGGACAAGTACAACTTAGATCTTTTTAAAGGAAGAGTGAATAGGCATCTTCTGGGTAAGCGCGCTCCACCTTAGGCCTCATCTTCACTTACCATCAGGTGTTATTGAGGTCAAGCGTAAACACATCAGGAATAATAAATAAAAATTACTGTAGAATTCCTAATTGTCGCTTACAGCAATAAATTAATAGATTGTGTCTACGCATCCAGGCTACCTGCAATGGATCGCAGTGTGGCAGCGCCCTCAAGCGTCAATCGTAACATGTCGTAATAATCGTAACATCTGTCATTAATTCCTTCAAAGTTCACCTTACTATTCGGATGTTACATTTTCAACATTTTTACAGTATATTACAAACTCAACATCAAATCGTTATCTAATGTTTCATTTTAAGTCTCCTGCTTAACTAAAATAGCAATTTTAAAATTTATATGGAATAATCTGAAATTTTTAAGCATTATTTTGTATTTAAATTATATGGTCTATGCCTAAACAATTGTTTGTAGTTTGCAATTATTACACTTACGCCAATTGAATTTCTCTGCCATCGAATGTACACCATTTTTTTGTTTAATGTCACTCGGTGTATTTGGAATAGATTCTAATTCATCTATATCTAAAGTAGAATTTTTGGACTTCAAATTTGAAAATAAAATTCACCACTTTGTACTTAAAATATTAAATATTTTCAGACATTCACACCAATTAGGCAGGGCAGATTCCCAAACTAGGCAAATAGATTACGGATACACATGCTTAAATAAATATATAAACATCCAAAATTTGGGTACAAACATTCATATTCATCATACGAACATTTGCCCCTACCGGGATTTGAATCCGCAACCTCCGGCGTGGCAGTCCGAGAACTACCCCGTTCCGCCACGGAGGTCGTAATAATAAGAACATTTGAAAACACATTTCAACGCTGAAAACAATCGGCACGGAAGGACATACAATTTTATAAAAGCGCACGAATTAAAAATCCGCGCACCCCATACCTAATGTGAAGTTGGGAAAAAGTGGCCAGTGAAAGTGGCACAAAGGCCATAATTCGTCTCGTCCGTGAGTCCGTACGGCTCGCGTGGACGACGGACTGGTCTGCATTCCATTCGAGTTTTAACTTTTTACCTACACCCCCGAGTTCATACTTTCATACGAAAAAAAGCAAGGATTAAAATCAAAACACGAAAAACCGATTTCGACGAAATAGCTTAGCTTGATAAAATAATACTACGATTTTTTTTGTCAACAGCACGATTTGTTGACTGTTAAAAGCTTTTCGTTTAAGCTCCGTTTGTAACACTATGTTTCAAATATAGCTAACGTTACTGAATTTTCGTAGAAACAAACCAAAGTTACTGGGATTTAACTGCTTATAATTCCTGATTGCATTTCCAAAATTTTATTTATTGTAACAAAATCCACTGTACTTAAAAAATATAACTTTTCTAGTTTATAGAACTTACTGCCAATAACGGACTTACAATTTATTAATATGAGTTAAAAAAAACTGTAAGTATATAACAGTATAGGAATATTTTCTCAATATACGTTTCAAAGTTTCATCCATAAGTTTTGTTTCATAATTGCAACCTGTGATTTTATTTAAAAAATATGATTATAATCTTTTTTTGGTGAGTATTAGCACTACCTTTATTTAATACTTTCATTATTCTTTATTCGGACACTCTAATATATATTATCTTTGCTCGGACTCATAAAGTTTTAGTTAGCTACCGAAACCGTAAAGCGAAAAAGTTTCATTTGGCCTCATTTTTAATAAAATTTGGCATCGTGCTGGCACCGAGTGGAATATAAAGGTGTATTTCTCAGATTATTCCTTCATTTCCGTGGGCTGCCAGAGAGTGGTAGGCATGATACCCAGCCCAGACCACAGAGGCCCACGTCACATTTCCACCGCCGCATAAATTCGCCCCCACCGCCCGCCGCTCTAAACAACGCCTCCAAGTGGTAATTTTCGCCTATGTTGTTGCAATTTTCACCAATTTTCCTCGAAAATCGTTCCGACCAAACCTCCCCGCCGCCGTGAGGCTACAGAGTGGATTAAACTCACGTAGATATCTAACGAAGGGGGGTTCGTTTACGGAACAACTTTTACGAAAGGCGAGCAACGTTTGAGTTGCCGTTTGAAATGCATGTGTGTGGAATATTAAATTGTTTAAACGTTGCCTTTGACGTTCCCTTCAGTTACCGTGAAATAACCACGTACCTGTATAATTACTCTAACTTAATCTACCTACACAATGTAACTTTGTTTCCTTGCTTGAGTGATAGAATGTATTAGAAGAGTCGTTAGCAAATATATCTATTTATCTGAATGGTTTCCACTACAAGTTGTTTAAACTATGAATAAAGTCGTTAAACACAGCTATTTAGAAGCCCGGGACAGTTGTTAGTAATAAATATTCCAAAGTATTCAAACCACAAAACAGTAATAGAACAAGCGTCCGAAAATCCGAGCCCTCTTCGTTCACTATTATTTACACTCCAGCGTTAAATAAGTTGCACGAATTCCGGCGTCACAAAGAGCCCGAGGCGTCCCGTGAAAAAGGACAGTTTGCTTTTTCAATAAAGAGTGCGGTCGTTGTAGTCTACTGCGGCGATATTGCCTCCCCGCTTAGCCCATTTTGAGTGCTTACCGCGTTATAATATGCATTAAACTGCACCGCTACCGTGCCGGCGCAAACTTGTAGTAACTCGAGGTGCTAGCAGACAATGAGAAACGAGCGTGTGATGCTCCCGCATTGCGGGCCGCGTCTCGCCTCGTTCCATTTGTTTTATCACGCCTAAATCACTGTTGCCAGACAACTTTAAGCGCCCCGCCCCGCCCGCGCCGAGCTTGATAAAAGTTTGACAGCGACTGTCATGTACACACCCCGCCTCGTGTTTGTCAATGAAAGGGAACCGAGGTATCAAAGACGTTAAGAGTATTTAGAAGTTAACGAAGTTAATTAAATTCGCCGAGTTAGACGTCAACAGCGACTGTTTAGTACCAAGGGCGCCTTTGTAAATAGACGAACATATTAATGTTAACGTATCGCGCGAACACAGTCTTTGTAACTCGAAACGTAATTATAAGCGCGTTTGTTCTAATACAGATGACACACGCATAATTCCAGTACCCGAGAAACCGATTGAAAGGTCGTTTCGATGTTTTGTAAATATCAGAGGTTAGATATAGATAGATACGTAATCAAATTGCAGATGCTGCCTGGCCGGGGGTTTAGCTTTGACGCCATATGCTGTATGACGGCGGTACTATTAAAAACGATTTAAAATTCACAATCGGATCAGCGGTCGACTCGGTGCGCCTCATGCCTTTTTGATGATATAACCATATACGCCCCTAAAGTCGCAAAATGGTGCCCTTTGATGTTTTGAATTTTCTCTACATATAGGTACCCTGGAGTGAAGCGCAGCAGGTGCACTGTCTACACCACACTTAATATATTGCCGCATGCAGACGCACCTTATGTGCCATAAACATGTCATTTCACTATGTGCCACTTCTCACATTTTACGTTATAATAGTCTAATATATAATCTAATAATATATATGTCACTACAACAAATCATACATTTAATTGTCAAATTCTAAACTACTACTTTTCTGGAGACCAAATAAATTATTTTTAATAATGTTAAGATATTTTCTTGAAAAAGGTTCAATGGTTCTTTTAAGGAATTTGAATTGATTATGAAGGAATATTAATGAAGTAGAATTTTCGAAGCTAGGTCCTTTTTCACTGGTGGTACAGAACTACTCGTATAAGAGATCAAAGCAAATGGTAAAAATTACTCATTCAAAGTTGTTTGTTCCCGTATAATATTTGTATATTTTCTTTAAAACTGTTCTAGTTTATATCGCAAATAGCTAGTGACAAATACGAATTCTGAAACACCGTCCAAAGTTTGTACCAAATATGACTTTTTGACTTATTTATGCGCTGCACAAATAAAGCGGGTAATACATTATGAAATAACTTGTACTTCATCTACATAAAATGTACCCCTCTTTAAGTATCGGAAAGCCATTTGCCTAAGTGCATGAAGTCCAAGTTTTGCCATAAACATGAGATGGTACGCGGGGAATGATATGTTAAGGTGTGGCTGAGGCATAGCAGTTTATAACATGAGGTACATATCATATATCGCCTTATGCGGCCACGATCATGAGAACACAGCGAAGCAAACGATAGTTCCTATAAGTCAGACTCTCTCAAACTGGTTTACTTGTTCCCATTGGGATACTTACAATTAGGAGCAGAAAGGGGTGCGCGGCAAGAATTACGCAATAACGGAAATACTTGACTCAATCAATTAATTCTCTTTCTTAGCCGTCTGACTGAAAACATTTTGACTTTTTGACAGATAAACCTTAGAAAGTTTATTTTTCAAAGATATCTTGCATTCATTCACCCTGAAATCAGTAAAGTTATCGTATACATTTTAGGTAGATAAAAGCAAAATACGGAAATAGACTTAATTCTGCAGAGAGCCCTTTGAAGATGTCCAAACTTTCTGTGAATATAAAATTTGTGAGAATTTATCACACTTATTGTTACTAACTGATGCGACGAGTTTTATCAATACAGCACACGCTCAGCGTTAGCATAATATCTTTATTTATCTAGATCACCATGCAACCGCGATATATCGTAGTATTTAAGCCTTTGCCAGCCTTATTATTAAATCGTCGCATTTTATACCAGCAACATGGAATGATCATTTTTGCGTTGAGCTCAGCTCCACCAGCATCCGGCTACCTTTCAGCGTTGAGTCTATGTATGCACCAACTTCTTCATGAGATTCATTGAATAAATTACTTTCATCGTGATAGTAGCTAATAAATAATACATAACATTTTAATTAATTATTTATATCTCTCGACGTACACAGTTATTTATTTATGAGGGGGTAGGTACTATATTTTTGTTAAATCAAAGGGTCATTAGGAAAACCAGTTTGAGAACCCTGCTCTAACTTTAATATCCACGTAACAATATTGCATGAAAATTACTTTTATATACCTAGTCGTATAATAGATATGTTGCGGTAATGCTGATAAACTGTAATTCGTAGAATTTTATAATAAAAAAAAACTAACATTAACCGATGGCATACAGCTAATTAATGTCCGGAATTGATTTTTTCTTAGCATTCCACCCAACTTACCTAACCAGCAGACTTTTAACCTCCTAGCTTACATCCGCAGCTTTATCTGCTAGGATATATAATAATAGTCTACACTTCATCATGTCAGCCCTTAAACGTCCACTGTAGGACATAGGCCTTCCCCAATGAACGCCACCTCACCCGTTCCTCCGCCTTTCGCATCCAGCCGCTTCCGGCTGTCTACACTTGAATATTTTGAATTGTAAAGAGATGGCACTGTGCGATCCCTTAGGAATCTGGTTAAAAATATGTAGGTATGATTCCGTAATATTAGCTATCACTGTACTAAGTTACACCAAATTCAGTTCAGCCGTTATGGTGTGATGGAGCAACAAACATCCAAATATCCACACTTTCAACATATAACTCCAATATGTGTTAGTATTATGCCGTATGGTTCCCGTCTTAAAATAGGGCCAGCCCCAATCTTTCCGTGGGTGTCATCAATGTAAATATTAGGGTCTGCACGACGGCTGGGCAGCAGCGTTCTCCTGTGTATATTAAGAATTATTGCGATCGCCAGTTCGCCTCGCTTGCCAAGCATGGTGATTAAAGCAAATCCCCCAATGGACAACCCACCAAAAGTGGCATTCTATTGGGGAGGCTTATTTATGTTCAGCATTGGACGTGTTTCGGCTGATGATGAATGTATGGACATACATATATAAGCCGTCCACCATCAGCTAATCATAGATTTTGTAGATTGTTGAACTTTAATAGCAGCATCGATTTTATTCATTGCCCAGTCATTAATTAATCTAAAAAAAGGTTCAAAGCAACAACAAAAAGAAAAAAATCAAACTCGAATCGGGGCGCGCGGCATTCAGGAGCGATTTACAAAACGATCGCGCCTTCACACAAACACAAAGCAATTAGTTATGCCTATAATTAGCATTCGAATCGCGTCCAACGGGAATAAACATTGATTTTTTATTCCCCCAAAACTGAAGGGAGGCCGCGGTCCCGGGTGGGATCGGGAATACTAATGTGTTCACTTTTGAGCGGTTATTCGCGCCCCGCTAACGGCGCACCCAACGTTTTTTGCATAAAACATCTCATCAAAGGATTGCTTAGGTCCCGCAGTATATTGAATATCAAAAGGTGTACGAACGGGAAAGTTTCGGGGGCGGGCGCGGTCGCGGCATCCCTAATGCCGGCCACCGTGAAAGCCTTCTTTAAAAATACACCTTTGAAACGTGTTTGGAATAACCGCCCGTTTAACAGCTACGCACAGTTATTTCGTTCGCAAATATAATATTTATGGGATAAATAAACGTTCAACCATTTGTTTTGATATGTATTCGAATAAAAAATATACTCGAATTGAATGAATGCGTGGAAGCGTTTTATTTATGTAATGTTTTTTTTAGAATATTTTCTAACTGAAGTGTAAATTCTTAGTACATATAGGTAGATGTTTAAAGTCACACCCACTACCAAAAAATAACTTATCCGGCATAGTTTTTTTATCGATCATAGTTTTCTATTCATCATCATCATATCAGCCCTTAGACGTCCACTGCTGGACATAAGCCTTCCCCAATGAACGCCACCACACCCGGTCCTCCGCCCTCCGCATCCAGCCGCTTCGCCACATTCTTCAGGTCGTCAGTCCATCGGTCGGTCATTCATTAGAAATTCGGGGTCTATGTATTGATATTCCCTTATGTGCATATTGGAAGTAGAGTCCCATAATGGCCATGCGAATAGAGGAAAATATATAAATAATTATTATCTATCAAATACTGGTCGTGTGGTTCCCGGCTTAGAATAGGACCAACCCCTATACTTCCCCTGGGTGTCGTCAAGGCGACTAAGATATATTATATTTTAAGATATGTGTATATTAAGACCATTACTGCGATCACCAATCCGCCTGCCAAGCGTGGTGATTATGGCAAATTCCCCAATGGTAGCCCACCAAAAGCAGCTATTGGGGAGCAGTTATGTCCAGCAGTGAACGTATTTCGACTGATGATAAAATTCTGGCACAACAAATCTATGTTATTAACATGACACACATAATTTCATTGATCGATAACTGGCCTTGTATTCGAAACTAAAGAAAACCTTTATCGCGCCAATTACCCTTATTGAAACTTCACTAAATAGTGTTGTGTGTGTGCGGATATATAGTCGTATAGTCAATGACGCGTAATTATTCATATCGATTGTGAATATAAATAGACTCAACGGGTCACGGTGCTCAGGCCGATCCTTTGATAGTCCCATAAAATTTCGAGCGACGAATCTCGTAAAAGTCGGCCGAGTGCTCGTAGGCAAACGTTAAAAAGCCACGTTCTTCGATTTACGGCGCCTATAAAATACATATTGCGATTCGTGATAAAAGTCCCTGCCGAATTCCTCCGTACTGCCAATCGCGGAATTTATCTGGCCGACTTACGAAATGGAATACATTTCACAGGCGTTCCCATTCTTAACCCTAAGAAGGAATGTCTATGTCACGAACAACTTGATTCAAGAAGTGACTATAAGATAAACATCAAAATTGGCTCGCTACAACAATTGACTTTATATTAAAATTACCTATGTTATCATCATATTCAGCTCAATAAAAAAAGTAAGTTGGTATGAGACGTGTCACAAACTGTTTCAATAAGAGCTTATGTAAAACCTGCCTATGTCACAACTGGCTTGCAACTGGCAACTTTGTCTCGTCATGTCTTTCTAGATTATGTGTTAGAGCTTTGACTGTTATTATGTTTTTTTATAGAATCTCGCCGTAGCCTTAATATATACTATCACGGCTATGAAACAATTAAATCTCAATGTAAACATTACGTAATAAGCGGGTACAAACAGTATCGATTATCGCAAAATACCGAGTCTTTAACGCGAATAATGCCGGCCTAATAGGGTGTAAATCATCAACAAATACAGCTCCGGGGTAAAAGGACTTTTGCAAACAACTCGTTCATATCCCTTACAAGAATTACCGCATACTCACCGATTCATTGCTGTCCAAAAATATAACGCCGGTTAGAGTTAATCTTGTAAATGCGTCCATGAAATGTTAAAAAGGCGAAAGGGAAAATGTCGCTTTGTGATCGTTGGGAACTCGAGGAAAAACCATCCGATCTCTAACTGGTAAATCTATACGTTAAACGCGGAGTTTTTTTATGAAAAGCAATAAAGATGTTAGAGCTACTTTGTGTTTGGGAATTTATACCACTTGGAGGAATAAAACTTATATTGTTCGGGGATCGCAAAAAAGTTTTCACTTAGGCCTGTCGAAGCGAAATCTTTATGGGATTGCGGGATTATTTCTTTTGATACCGCCTTGGGGAGGCCCCGTAATCACTCACAAGGAAAATATGAAAGGATAATTACTTTGACGCCCTTCGTACCTGCCTGTTTGATTCCATTTATTGCGAATTTAATTGACTTCGAAGAAGCCCTTTGAAAAGACTTCCTTTTTTATTTCGTTCCGGTATCGGATTTTTAGTAACGAATAAAGTATGAAATAGTCTAAATACTAATATATAATATTTTCCGTCCGCACTCTTTCAAAACCTTCAGTAATTGTAAGTCTTGTGATTTGATTACTCGATACTGAATGTCGTCGATCACCGGTTAGGGGTCATCAGGTCATCATCATCAGGTTATTTTTGTCTCCACTGCAGGAGCACCACTCTCTCTCATCTGCAGATGACAGACAGACAGACAGACGGAGGATTTGGCCTACACTCCCCGCGCTGGCCAGACGGGTTGGGGAGGACGTTATTGACTCTGAAAGTTGATCCGCATAAATTAATTAACTAAACGTTAAATCTTATCACTAATTATTGTACATTTGAACTTCAAAATTGATTTAAATGAATAAATTAAACACAATTTTTCTGACTACGGTCCCATCTAGTTTTATTCAAACGAGCGAAAAACATGAAGGCGCGTCATTAGGTATGCGCTGACATAATGTTCCTCTATTTACACTGTTCGCTCGTGAGTCGTAATCGTAATCTTTACTCTGTAAGCATCACTGTGCTGCCACACATGTGTACGTGGCGTAAGTAAATAAAGACAATGAACCAATTAGTCGTTTGACATGCGGAGCACCGTAATCATGGGCGACAACGTCCCTGACGTTATCCTACAAGATTTTCTTGTTCGACGTTTCCCTGAGTATTTCCTTATGAAATTCGTTATTGTGGCGGGCCCGGTCCGCTGGGAGCCGGCCGGAGAAGTCGACCCGTCGGTTCGCGTCCAATGCGGGATTGTTTAATTATTTTGCTCGGCTCCGGCCGTGATCGGAATTAATGGCTATAAGCAAAGATATTTATACACCTAAGCGTCGGTCGGATTAGAGGTACGTATTGATCGTTGGACCTCATTAACTTTCTTCTAAGATGAATTTGTTTCGATTAATTTTAAGGAAGTACTTACGGACTGCGAAAGATTTTGAGATGATCATTAATTCATTAACGTCCTTATATTAATTGCCAATACGTTATTGACGTTACGCCCGGTGAGTACCCACTGCCAGATGACCTGAAGAAAGTCGCCGGAAGCGGCTGTATGCGGAGGGCGGAGGACCTGGTGTGGTGGCGTTCATTGGAGAAGGCATTTGTCCAGCTGTGGACGTCTAGGGGCTGATATGATGATGATGAGACATTATTGACGTATTATTGAAATGCAGCTTCTACGAGACATTGTAAATTAATAAAAACGTATTGCATTTTCGAGTTAACAAAGTAATTATACGAGTACACTGAAAAATGGTGGTCAACTAAGTGGCATTTTGTCTTGGATGTTAACTAAAGTAAACATTTTTATGGTCGTTTGAAACAAGATCGTGAACAAGTTAACAAGTTGAGTTAATGTAAGAGGACAGCGTCTTGGTGTGAAGTTATGATCGCTCTTTATACGGTTAATAAAATCTTATTCATATCAATAAATTGTTTTATTTTACAGTGTAGCTATTACTAATGTTACTCGAAATATCAATATTTTAAACCCCGAATCTATTAAACCTCTCAACCAACGACGCCAGTTTCAATTTTCTCACTTGTAAATACAACCTGGGAATATTACAACTCTTGACGCCCCACAACCCCACAAGCCTCAATATTAGTCCTCAGCACATTACGTCATGTCACGTCTTAAAGCTTAAAGCGAGTAACAGGGTTCCTGTAAACAGATTCAAGTTGGGGACTTCATACAGGGTTCGGGTAACGACAAGTTTGTTGAACGCATTCCCGTGTTGCTTTTATCGTATCAAGGAGACAGAAGCATGTCAAAATTTAAGAGCTTTAGTGAGGGTACTGCATCAATACCGTTAAAGGGTGAATATTCGAGCATTTTTGAAAATTTGATGAAAAAATATATTTATTTAATTAAATATTATACCAATGAAGAATCTGTGCTAGCACCAGAAATATATTTTATAATATATTCTTTATTGCACATTTTAAAACTAAATACGGTTATAAATTTTGTGTAGAAAAGCGAGCTTATCTCGAAATGAGATCTCTTCCAGCCAACCTTATAGGGTGTGAGACAAGGCAGTAAGAGCGAGGGGGACAAAATAAGTGCATAATAGACTACATAATAACTAAATTTATCTAAATATTATAGAGCGATTGCACGAAATTGCCTAGTATCTTCAGTCTTTATGTCACGTCTAGTTATAAAATATTGGATATACCTAAACCGATTGACTGCACAAATTTACTTCAATGATTAAAAAATATTTTTGTACCTGAAATTTACATATCTTTCCCATCATTGCCAGACAAATTTACATACATATCTTTTTCAAGTTATCCAGCGTACAAACATACATACTTGAAGGCTTCGTTATAATGGTATTCGTATTAACAAAACCCTAAAATCAGTCTAGCTGTTCCAGAGCCGACAAACGAAACCACTTGCTAATTGACTACGAATCGAGGTTGTGCGTAAAATTACAGACTATCACCAGTGACTGACAGACATGCCAATTAATTATTTATGTAGCTCGCATTTGCGTGGTTCAGTAACGGGTAGTGGGAGGTAGGTATGCCCCTTCCCCATAGAGATATGGAGAACTTATCTTTCTATCTACCTTCTCTCTTTCTATCTATCTTATCTACCTATCCAAAAGTGTTTGAAATTGAGGAATATTATCTCTTAAATAAGATTATATTCAGGTAAAGTGGACATGTAATTACATAAACGTTCACGTTCACATAATCCAAACCAGAACTCCCTACACTATGGCAATTAGACAAGTATAGGACAATTCACAAATATGTATTATTAATATTACCAGCTCAAGTTAAGCCCTATGTTTTCTGAAAACTTTGAATCGGGTTAACAAAATTAATTTAAAAAACATCAATTTTTTTTGCATATATTAAAACCCCGAGGTTTGCTCTGTTCATTAATAAATCAGTGAGTCAGTTATCCTGTTAGTTTTAATTATAACTAGAGATGTGAGTTACGTAAAGTTTTTTTTTCATTCAATGCAAAAAAAACGATAGTTAAATATAAACCAACATAGCGCAGTATTTTTATTGATAAAGTTAACGTGAACTATTTCTTTTTGCATTAAATAAGAAACTTGAGTTCATATTTAGATCTTCAGTACGACGCAATTAAATGTCGTTGTACATGTCAATCCAACCGTCATGTAGTTAATGGCTGCCGCATCACACTAATTCGTAAGTAGGAACACGGGATCTCACTTAAGTGTGTTTAAACTTTAATTGGAGTTATTAGTTAACCTGCACACACAGTTTCATGCATATACGTTGATTTATAGAGGCAGGTGAGAGGATCATAAATATCTACAAATTATAGAATTAATTCGTAGGCCATTATTTAGTAATAGTAATAAAATTATTTAGAATATTGCTGAGGAACCCTGTCAAACAAAGCTACCGTAAATTTAAATTAAATTCACTGTTTTTACCTTGATACCATCATAAAGTGAAACTTTTTTAATTTAAAATCGGTTTGTACTCCTTAATAATAAAAATATCGATCTTTATCTATCCTAGTGTGATGTTTAGATATTCTTATCTGTTTAATTTTTTTTATTTTCAAATTGCACAAGAAGTTGTACTAATTGCTATGGAAAATCAAGTAAAAATAAATAAAATGTTATCTATCTCAAGTTAATAATTATTTTAATCGTTGTTCAATAAGTTATTGCCAAATTTTGCTTACGTCACAGCGCTTAAATTAGCTTGAAGTGATAAATTTTTTTTAAACTCTGAAGCAATTTAAATTTTCTTAATTTCAATTTGCAAGTTTTCTAAATTGCTAGTCACAAACAAAATTTGGAATTACCGTTTATAACTTGACTGAGAACTTGAGAATGGACTTAAAAAATCAGCTCGTAAATTGTGCCTGTAGCTTTCTTTTTCCACGGTTTCATTCCACGGGCTTTTAAATAATAAATATAAGTTTAGCTATAAATATTATATATATCTTGTAACATATTATTCATATTCATGCTTAAAGTTTGAGTAGAACAATAATATGACATATATGTATACAAATATGAAATAATTAGCAAATATACGATATAATCACAAACATATTCACTACAACAACGAATCAGCAAATCTAAGGTAACAACACACTTGCGTTTATTCTCACATTCAGCGTATACATTACACACAGCCCTAATATAATTACTGATTTATAGCTCAGCAAGTATAACTTAACGAACACAATAATACTAGGCGGGCCCAACCCAACACGACACACTGCGACACCTAGGCGTGAACGCATGCAGGGGGGGTCATGACCCCTTCCAAATCCTGTAACTGAAAATGAATTCAAAGGTATGCAAAGAATTATTAAAGTAAGTACCTACAACGCGTAACAGCACTTTATAAACACTGTTCAGGTGTCTTGATTAAATTATATTAATATTTTTGCGCACAAATATTTCATAAATAGTTCAAATGTAGACTTATATCTACTCCTCCAGCTAACCTTCACTGTTAGAGAAACTAAGTCATATCGAGATAGCAAAAGATATGGATATTGAACCGACAATCATCATCAAGTTATTTTTGTCTCCACTGCAGGAGCACAACCTCCTCTCATCTGCCGGAGACAGACGGAGGATTTGGCCTACACTCCCCGCGCGGACCAGACGAGTTAGAGAGGCCTGATTGATGTTTTATAATGTATTGCCTTAGTCGCCTTGTACGACTTCCACGGGAAGAGTTGGAGTGGTCCTATTCTACTCTACCGGAAACCACACGGCACTATGCATATTAAATTATATAACATGAAACAATAACTTCAGACGAGGGACTGGAGACCGCGAATCAGCACTCACAGGGTGGAACGCTTTACGCCAGGTGGACCGACGCCCTGAAGTAGGTAGCCGGTAGCGGCTAGATGCGGAGGGCGGAAGACCGGGTGTGGTGGCGTTCATTGAGGAAGACCTATGTCCAGCAGTGGACGTCTAGGTGCTGACATGATGATGATGAAACAATAACTTACACAAAATCTCAGATACCTACTTAACAATAATTCAAATAATAGAATTTGGAGTAAAGAAAAATCTTACTAAAAAGCAACTATCTCTCTATATTAACGCTGGACTAGGTATTTCTGACCCACCAGCTTCTAAGTAACCACGACTGCGTTCATCCCTGGATACACTACGACACGTACGCATTTACTATTGTATGTAACCCGGTTAGGTAATTTCGGTACATGCCTCTAATCCAATTAGCTATTAAGATTCGTGGTCGGAATATTAATTCGCTTCTGATTCGGTTGGATTGTAAGGAACCGGGAACTGTGACCTTTATATTGTGTGTGGAATAGGCCTGGCCGCTGCGTGGTCACGGGCCAAAAGCTGATTGTGTAGCTGTCGACTGTGTTTACAATGACTGAAGGGAAAATTGGGCTTATGCTGATAGATTTTGTCAGATATATCATAATTTTACAATGTTAGGAGAAATATACATTTTGATAATCTTCGCTGTACGTTTTGACAAAGACCCTAATGTGTGTTTTACCATTAAGCCAAAAATTAAAAACAACTGTTTCAATTTGGAGTATTAAGATATGGTGTATAAGTTTTAAGTTTTTAAATAAAAATAAATATTCAGTTATCTTAATAAAATATTCAAACTGTTCTTTAAAAAAAGATTTCATAAATATACTATGAAATTCTATTACGGCCGACATTACATGTCTAGCGAGTAGTTTTAAACGGTGGTGGTGTACCAGTAGCAAATCAAATGAAACAAAACCTGCATCGTTTACACGCCTACGCCGCCGCCGTAGCAAGCAATTAGCATACCCATAGTAAAACGGCGCAAGACACACAGAAGTTATGTCAGCGGAGACTTGGCGTGACGTACCAAATTGCTACTGCGCGGCTCATATTTAGAAAAATAAATAATTTATTTTATTACATAAATAAAAAATATTTAAAATAAATTATAATATGCTACACTCCTAAAGGGGTAAAATTGTACAGGAACTTTATGTATAAATATCCAATACAGTGTATGTCGTACGTACTTACAACTTATGGCAAATAAATGAAATGATTTAATTTTTTTTAAGTATTTTATTTTATACGGAAACTTAGTTATTATTATAAAGTTACATACAAATAATAGCTTAACTAGTTTTCACATATCCTTGTCCTTTTCAAGACAATTCCCATAGTAGAGGAGAAACTTCTACTTTGGGATTGGACACGTATATATTTAACATAATGAATATTTTAATATGTATACTAGCTGTTGCCCGCGACTTCGTTCGCATGGACAAAGTACGGTGCGAATTTTAAGGACCCGCAGATGGCCGACATGACAATTGTCAGCAAATTATTGTCGTTTTATAGGTTTTGAAAACAAAGGTCAAATTCAAATGCAACGCCTCCAAAAACCTCGAAAATGTCACTCTTATATTGTAAATCTCGTAAAATGTCATTGCGGTCAACTTTGATATCAAAACAGTTAAAATGTACCAACCTCCTAAATCCCGGAAATGACTGCCACTTGAAAAGAACACTCGCAAAATTCCCAGTCCACTGCTGGGTATAGTTAGAATACTCTTGAAACTAGAGTCGATTCCCCTGGCGCATGTTTATTTTAAAATATTTGTTAAAAGTAGTCAATTATTAATAAGGTACTACTTATAAACTATTACATTAAAAAAAATTACCAATGGAATCAACTGAGACGCCTAGTTTGAAAATTAACCCAGGTATCTTGTTTTTAAAACAAACCGATGACCTTCCCATCCAGCCAGCCGCTTCCGTTCCGATCATCGGCTTACCTGACCTGGAGGTAGTCCCACGATATACAATCACATTCAGAATTAAGTGACCAGATTAAGCACCTTATCCAATGATGATAAGAAAATTAGAATGAACTTGGTCATTTATCATAGAGCACTGAACTGACTGTACCTACTTACCGTGGTCTCCATTCTAGAACTCCTTTGTCCTAATTGCCATTGGTTCTGCGACACATGTGGCCTGCCCATGGCTACTTAAGCTTGCTAATAATGTCGGATATGTCAGTGATTATATTATACACCCGGTCACATTCTATTCAGTAGATTCCAAGATTAGCCCTTACCAAAATACATTCACAAACAGACAATATTTTAAAAAATTGGCTTTAAAGTAATGCATGAAGAGTGAAATTTATTTTAATAATGTACAGAATCGATTTTGTTTTATTATATGTATATAGTTTATAAATATTAATAAACACTCAACATTCTGTATTAACTTTTAAAGGTGGTGCCAACTCCAAACTTTAACTCAAATATAAGTTGAAACTATATTAAAGCTGATAAATAAACACCAACTGGAACTTCCGTGACTCCCGAATCAAATTAATTGGCGCCGTCGTTTTGACGTGCCCTTATAATTTATCACGCAGCCAAACAAGCAGTCAGAAGTGAGCACCAGTTGGTGGTTTCGTGACTTCTTGTCAAGGGTATAAAGTCGGGAGGTCGGGGGTTATGACCCGCCCCCAGAATTTGAAACATTTAAAAGTAATTACAGGTATTTCAATCGATTAAATGGTTTAGGCAGGTACATGCTATCTCGCTCTGATAAGTTAAAGATATATTCTTGGTTATGATAGTGTAGTGTAATTCACTAATAGTTCAAATTCTACTCGATGTTAAATGAGAGAGGTAAAATTTGTATTCGTCGAATAATGGACAAAACAATACTTCTTAAATGTCAAATTCTTAAAATGTTATGATTCTGTGACATACGTACAGAGGGACAGACATACATGACGAAATTATAAGGGTTCCATTTTTGCCATTTGCCTACGGAACCCTAAAAAACCGATAGAATTCCATAAGTAGCCATTTCGAGAACTGAACATTTCCAGAAGTGGACATTTTAAGAAGTAATCATTGTCGGTCGACGACGAAACGATTCAATCAACAGCTTTTAGATAAGTACTCTTTGTTGGGCAGAAGCCCACTCACACAAGCGTACCATAGTCTACCACGCGTGCCCAGTTCGTATTCAAGCCCTATCATAATGTGAGATTTTTTTTTGATTGCGTTTCATAGGAAAGTTATTTAGTAATATTAAACAACAACAAAAAGAAACAGAACTACAAAATACCTACGTTAGTAGCTGCGGCAAAACGTCATGTTCAAAATTTAAACAAAAAAAATAAAAATAACGGTAATATCTCAAAAACGGAATGTAACTAAATATGAAAATTTCACATTCTGGTCGGGCTTGACCCCATCTACCGCCATTTTCATTTTGGACGTTTATTTACTGATTACCCTCCATAATAAAAAAAGGTTTTTTTTTTTATTAATTTGTAAAGCTTGTGAGAACTAAATAAATATTTTATTGTTCCAGATGAAGGAAAAATTCACAAGATCGTCCAATGGACACGCAACGGCGACACTCAGTCGGCTCTACTTGACATCTTTGACGTGACTCCAGGCGAACCCATTCAGGTCAGCCTCTTCACCCAGCTTGAATTAAGCAGTCTTTTCATTTGGCTTCATTATATCTTCAAGTCTGTCAGAAATTAATAAACTTTTAAGCGTGTTTTAAATATTAAATTGTGCATTAATTCTTTAGTACGTAAAATACCAGAAAATCTACTTTTGAAATCTGTTTTCACATTCAGATGTTATTAACCCCTTACTGCATAGTGTCCCATATCGGGTAGGTACGAACAGTTTTCCTTAAAACTGGAATTATAATATTTTTACTATTTTTATGGCTTGTTTGTGGCTAAATATACAACATATATTTTTTTCGAGAATATTTAAACATCCATGCAGTAAGGGGTTAAATTAACATTTGTTGTGTTTTTCTCTAACTCCAATAGGCGATGGCGCTATCCCGTACCCACGGGTCCTTGTATGCTGCCTCCGATAAGCGCGTGCTACAACTGCGCCTGGCTCTCTGCGCGCGCCGCTACGACGCATGCGTGAGGTGCGCACGCGACCCTTACTGCGGGTGGGATCGAGACGCTGGCGTATGCAGGGAATATATGCCTGGGTGAGTGTCTTGCTATCTTTAGACAGCATAGATATTTACCAAGTGTCATCATGTCGTGTATTTTCACTTACATATTTTAGGTCATATAATATATAAATCATTTTAAATCGTCATTTTAGACTGTATCTCTGCATGTTGTTTACATTGTATTATTATGACTTTTGAGACATTATTCCAGTGGTCATTATGACTATTTATGCCCAAAAATATGTGAAAGAAAATCCACGATATGACATAAGGTTGGCGCTTGAGTACGGGATCTTCTGCGACAGATTTGTCCGGCTCTGCCCCTTCTGCCAGCTATATTTTGACCTTATTTCTTCGTCGGATCACTTCGTCGATATTCAAACAACTTCCATGCATGCGCTGTTAATCTTTAACCTAGGTGTATCATGAATTCTGATAGTTATGTTTTAACATCAGGTGAGTGGGTACTTCACATACGCCTCAGAATTTCTACATGAAGTTTGCAGGTCTTACGATGTTTTCCTTCACCAAAAAGTCTGAAAGTCTGTATCTGTACTTAAGTCAGAAAACTCATTGGTAGGGGCTCGGATTTGAACCTTCGAAAGAAAAGCGAATGCACTATCTAATAGGCGATCAATGACTACGATTAATCAATAACACATTACTTCTCTCACATTCAGGTTAATCCAAGACGTGGCGAACGAGACGGCAGACATCTGCGACTCCTCAATATCTCGTAAGATCGTGTCAGCCACGTGGGGCCAGAGCCTCCATCTCGGCAGCTTCGTAAAGATGCCAGAGGTGCTCCATCCGAGGGCAGTCACGTGGTTCCACTACTCCAGGGATAAGGGGCGGCATCCTATCACCTTCAAGTGAGTTGGGAATTACTTATTTCTCGCCACAGATAATTTAATATTTTAATCTAATCCTCTCTAATTAACTTCTTTGGCCCTAAATGAAAATTCTTTTTCCATGTAAATGTTATAAAATTAAATAATCAAATAAAATCCAAAGTTATATTCATACTCATAGTATTTACAGCCTACTTACAACTTGGTAATGTATTAAACTATTTAGATACATACTTAATACATTTTATGACTAGACAGTACGTACGAGTATGTGCGTAAACGCTTTATTGTACCAAAACTAACATTAACAGTAATAAGGAGAAATTGACAAAAAATGTGTACATTAAAATATTAAATAACCATGTCAACAAAACTAGATAATTGCTGTTAGAACAAACCATACGTTATTAATTAATATTTAATAGTTCTGGGGTCATCACTTAAACATTGGGTGAATATTATATATAACTTCCTAGACTAATATAGGTACAAGAACATCTTAAGGTATACCTAGACAGGTAACCGTAAAACATATAGTGATACAACTTAAGTATATGATCTAATTAACTAACAGAAGTTGGCACACCTTAGAATTAACTACCATTGTGGTCAAATGAAATGCAAAATACAAAGATAATGTAATGAAGACAAATTCAAAATACTTAACAGGCTTTAAAATTATTCACAAAACACTTGAACTCAACCCGCATGCAACAACATTAATTAAAGTGTTTCCAAATCTGCTGTTATCGCACTTCCGCCGGTGTAATTAAAATGCAAGGGGAGCCTCAAAATTAAGGTTTTGTTTACGCAGCTCCGTTCTACAGCGGTACCTCGAAGTTTTATTGTAACAACTTGAAAGGGGGGTATTTGCAAGCGATACTACAATTTTTATGTTTAAAAATGTATCGGATTCGTGATGCGCATAGGGCAGTTTAATTTCTAATGCGACGGAACGGTTTTGATCGTTAGCTTATTAAATGTTGTCTGTTATTTATTTTTAAAGTGTTACTGGATAGATTTAATCGACGCGGACGATTAGCTTAACAAGTTTTAAATTTACACCCACTGATGGACATAGGCCTTAATATATTTTAAAACGAAACTATAGTCTATTGCATTAGAATTAATGACATAGCGGAATAATATCCATAAAGTTTACGAATGTGTCTTTTGTTTGCAGCAAACCTGAGAAATACATAGAGACGTCAGAGCACGGCTTGCTAATAATAGCTGTGAATGAAGGGGACGCGGGCCGGTACGACTGCTGGCTCGGGGGATCGCTGCTGTGCTCATACAACGTCACAGTTGACATCCATAGGTGAATAATCATTATTACATACAATACCTATATTCTATACACTTATCTAATCCCAAACTAGGATTTTCTCCTATAAAGTGAGAGCTATCATGTCAGCCCCTAGAAGTCCACTGCTGGACATAGGCCTTCCCCAGCGAATTATTTCGGTCCAAAATGAGATTAGCATTAACATTTATAACTTCAATGCCAACCTATGGGAAGTTATTGAAGCAGTGCCCAATACTAGTAGATGAAACAAGTGTGTCTTTAACTTGATCTGACCCTATACAAAAAATAAAATAATATATTCTCACCCTACACAAAGATATACTTATTCAACAAAAAGTCGTTATATAGATAGTTTAAGAAAAATAGTTCCAGTTAAATATTTCAAATTGTAGTAGGTCAGAGTAGATGATGAGGTTATTTTGTCGTTTCAGATGTTCTCCGCCCGAGAAAAGTAACGAATATCAAAAAATATATTCAAATTGGTGTCACGAGTTCGAGAAGTACAAATCAGCAATGAAAACTTGGGAACGAAAGCAAGAGGTAACTTTTGATGTGATATTTTTAATTAAATTGTTATGATCTCTGTATATCTATTATTCTGTTTAGTCATGCTAATCAGTACTAAATCCGTATTTAAGTCCCTGAAACTCTTTGGTTAAGGTCTGGGTTCATACCTTCCTTGACTTCTGGAATGTAAGGCTAAATCTAATATTTATTTTTCTTTTCCAGCAATGCTCAAGACTGAACGACTCGAATCAGAACACACATTCGAATGAAATAGTGTGATAGCTCCTGAATATCGCCTATCTCATGTTTCAGTCGGTTAATTACTACGCAGGCGCTATCCCGATACCTTACGTTTCGGCTGGCCTAAAGTATTTCAACATATTCTCCTGAGCATCAGCACATCCGCTCCAAAAGTTTAAACAGTGATTTTGAACCTCCATAATATAGTGAAATCAAAATATAGTGAACCCAAGCAAATTATGAGCCTCTTTAGCTTCTTAAAAAGACATATTGAAAGTGTAGTGATCAGTGATTTTAGTGATCGAACAGTGAATCGTTCCAGTCACTCGAGAGGAACATGAGAAGGTGATTTTAGACACTAAAAATTATTAAGAACATTTAACTATTATTAAAAATTAAGGGGAACGTGAGACTAAGTGCGTTGTGAGTTGCTTGTTGGAAATCGAATGTAAAGATATTTAGAAATTGATATTATTCAAATTGTAAGTACGCTTTGTCTGTTGGGTAAGAATATAGTGAAATTGTTAGATTATTGTGAGATGGAATTTAATTTTTTTTACTACCCGTAAAATGTATGAAATATACATTTATTATAAAAAATAACGGCATGGTGCATGGGACATTAAGCATTTTATGTTTACGCGTTATATTTTATGGTACAATAAAAATAACACAAAATATTCCTAAATCGAATAACTCATATCACTTACATAACTGCCAAAATAGCCAAACGTCACCGTACACCATGCTTTATGTAAAAGCCTATAAGACCCTAATTTGAAGTACACATTTCAAATTTCACGGGTCTGATATTATATTTCACCCTATCTTCATAGTTTTGTTGTAGAGAGAGTTAGGATCTCAAAATGTTTATATGCGTTTTCAGAATATGATCGATTAGAAACTTACACATTTCATGTGAGCCTATTTTCATTATCATTACGTTAAATTAAGTAATGTTTCCTTGTGACTTTATTTTTATATTTTATTATATTTTTACCTCATTTATCTCCTATACATTTATTAAGTTGTCATCATTTTTACAGTGTTTGAAATCGATGTATTCGTTTTCAGAAAACAAAATGTTTAATTGGAACTAGGATCAAGATCCATCATCCGTTGTATTTGTGGACTAATGAGTCTAGATACGTACTGCTGTGTTGTTATACCGCAGTCGTAATTCGGAATCTCCGAGGGTTGTGGGAGGGTTCGCCTCATTATTTTTCCCCTATTTGTGTAAATAGTTACCTAATTTCAAATGTACTTACTAACGTTAGTGTACGTATAGAATATGCACGTCCCTAATTTAATGAATATATTATTTAAGCCTGTGATATATTAAGGAATCTCGTTTAGGAAATATATTTTTAAGTACATACTGGAAATATACCGAGCCTACATTTTTATTCATTCTAAACCCCAATAACTTCATCACCACTACCTACCAAACCAAATATAGTGGGCTATTCAAAATTACGTCGCCTAGAGTTTTTCGAATAAGGAAGTGGGAAAAAAACCACAAGTGTTGAGCTCACACATTGGTTTTAGATGAGTATTTTAATGCATAAAATCTGTTCAATTCTTACATTCTTTTGTTCGAGTAGGTATTTAAAAAAAAACTTTCATAATTTCTAAAAGCCTTGGACGAAAGTAAATCCATATTTGTTACACAAATTAATATTTTCTGCTCCGACGCTTTTTAATAACCCAGCACAATTGTTTAAAAGTGTAGTTTTATTTTTAAATATCTCTACAATAGAATACATTTCTAAAGCTAGATTCTATTTAACGATGTCAAATGACCACTAATTTTAGAATACACAAAAACAGATCTTACTTATTTCAGTGCCTAGTGCTACGCCGTAGCATACTGCTACGAGTGTTAATTGAAAAACTAGTCTGCTGTAGTTTCAATCATAATTATTCCATGCCTGTTCTTTAATTTTAGCTAAAATACCAATTTTTAGATTTGTTCCGCTTTCAACAGACTCCATTTTGATCAGAAATGAAGAAACTTCCAGATATGACAAAAATTGATTTTTATTATATTTCCACATTTGCCAGATTCCACATTCGCCAAAAGAAGGAATATCTAGTTGCAGTTTATTGCATTATTTCACCTACTCTGAATCAAACAAATATGAAGTGTAATTAGTACATTAACGTAGATGTCTCTAGAAATTATCTCATCATATTTTTGGACAAAAGTTCGATTTTAATGTCAGGTTACTATAGGTTATGGTATAGTTAAAATAACAATCAACACGTATCATCGTCATAGTACATATTTGAAACATTTGATTCCATATCATAACATAATAGAGTACTTAAGAGCTTGTACATACCTATCTTGTATCTACATTATATTGTATTATACTGACGTCATCAATACATCAAAACGTCATTCATCAATCACATTTTTCAAAAGAATAAGTATATTTTCTATAGATTTACTAACAAAATGCCTTTGCTGTTATTCCGCTGCCAGTTTAAAAAGGTACAAACAGTAAAATACATACTATGATCAATACTTGTTTTTGAATAATCATTTCGTAATGAATTAATTACGAAGAGGATAATAAACAATTAGTCCAATATTTGCATGATTTCCGTGGCACAATTTTTTACAACTTTAGGGAGACCGATGCAAATTAAATTGTCTAATAACTTTGATCCAAATGCTACCCAGAGTTTACAAGGATAAATTCAATCCTGGGGTTCCTTAATAAATATATTTCTATTTTTCTGCGTTTTGTAGAAGAGTCCTATTTCACTTGACTACTATAGGAATATTTAGCACTACTAGAACCTTCGAATCAATCCTAATTTATACTTGGATTTATATATTTGACACAGTTTATTCTAAAATAAAATACTATCCGAGTTATACCTTCAGCAGCTTATACTGTCTCCTTAAGTGTGAAAAAAGTGTGGTTCAAAAATCACGAAAACATATTATGATTCTGAAGACAACGTTTTTGACAACACTAAAATTGTTTCTATGTCTGTGGCACAGTATTATGAAGACAAAGACAAAACTAATTTAAGTCCTGTCAAATTTTTAAATAATAGTGGTCTATTTTACAGTTGTCTGTCACAGACCATCAGTGATTGATCGTAGTCTCAGACTGAGTACCAAATCGTAGTACTTAATAGTTCATAATAGCCAAATAGGTGCTTGAAGTATAGTTATGCTTTCATTTTGCATGTATTTAATCATAATCAAAAACATTTTTCAAACTTCTTTCATATCATGATGTAAATACGTGAATCGAAATTAGTTTATATAAAAAAATAAGAAATATCTGAGCTTCGTCGTTTTAGTATAAGATTGGATATTAAAGTATTTTAGTAATAAATTAAGGATTTCCCTGTTGTCCAGGACGATCTTGCGCAATAACTATAGCTAATAAATATTGTCTGTACTAACCTAATAGTTGTATAAATTTCACATGTTACTATACCATAATAAGTTACAATTTCAAAATGTAGTGTTAAGATTTTATATAATAAATCTATTGAAATGTAACTTGCAGTTTACTTAGATTTTATTGATTTTACCTTTTCAAAAATATCTTAATTATTCCACATTACCTTCATTTTGCTAATAACACCTTCATTAGGGAGTAATCAATAGGATGTATTATATGTTTCCATATCTAAGCCGTGTGGTTCCCGGCTTAGAATAGGACCACCCCCAATCTTCCCGTGGGTGTCGTCAAGGCGATTAAGGTATTGCACCAGGGGCTGGAAGAAGCGTTCTCCTGTGAATATTAACATCATTACTGCGATCACCAATCCATCTGCCAAGCGTGGTGATTGTATCAAATCCTCCAATGGACAGCCCACCAAAAGTGGCAATCTATTGGGGAGATTTATGTTCAGCAGACGTACTTAGGCTGATGATGATTATTTATGTTTGTTTTTATAGTACCTACGAGTACCTATGCATTTTCTTACGAATCAAATCATTGGCTCAAAATATAATTTAACCTTATATAATTATAGCTTAAAATTAAACCAAACGATAAATAGGTAAAGCTTTAGAAACAATCAAATTCAAAACATATCGATATTAATTTATGTAATTAATTATGCAGGTAGTAAGTACATATCGTCAGTGGAAAGGTAAAAACGCTAAAGCGACACATTGGTCGAAAATGAGTTATATATCCCATTCGACTGTATTTTTTTTCTGCGTCGATCTGTCTATGTACTTATATGTTTACCGTTTTTTACCTGACTAACATTTTTTATACGTTCAGGTGATTTTCGCTCATGCGACATATATCTCGTAAAATAAAAGACCTATAACGATTCTTTGTTTTACATAATTAAAAGCAGTTATTATACAATCGTATTTTTAAGTTACATAAAAATGCTCTTCGTAGAAAACGAGATATTAATTTTTTCCGATAAAAACAAAAAACTTTAAACCTCTCTCCTGTAAACTTGTCAAACTGGCGCTTTAGCGTTTTTACCTTTCCACTGACGATATGAAACAACTTCTGTTGCCAAAATATTTCCGTGCAATAAAGCTATCATAGTAAACGCTAGGAGAAAATGTTTAAAATAGTGTCAATTCATCAAGTCGCATACTGGGTTGACATTTTCGTCATAACAACCCCGGGTGGGGTAGCGCCCTCCGACCGGCGACCGGGGCCATAAAAAGTGGGGGCGCGTAATTATATAGTGCCACTAAACTAATTTCACGATACATTGCCGACGAAATCTGTGCTTGGCACCGCCTCGCCTGCCGTCCAAATGTGATTTTTCCTTTCATAACCAAACATTTGATTACTGTTGTTACGTGTTTCGTATGAATTGCTAATATAACACTTGGTGTTGTAAAGAAAATTGGTCTCGATATTGATTTCATAATGAACGCGAGGAAATCATTTTGACCTTCATTTCTTTTTCAATGTCGTCGCGTGTTGATGGCTGACAAAGTTAAAAAATAGGAGTTATAAATAACAATATTTTTTATAAACTAATTTCTTAGAACTGTCTGTGGTTTCAGATTTATTTGCTCTATACTTGGTTCTAACTACATAAGTTGGTACAGTTTTCAGCTAGTTCAATCGTTTACTAAACGTGGCCTTAATATTATATCTTTTTTTTATCATCTTATCCGACTTTTATTTCTATCCGCTCTGTCAAAATTAGATTTCCAAATAAACTTCAAACAATATTTAATTATGAATCGGTTAGCTCTAGGAATTAGGATAGAAACTAAGCTATACGTTTTGATAGAATGAAGTAGTTAAATATCCCTAATCTAACTTATACTTACCAGATATTTCGGATCCAACAAGTCTGACTAAACCTGTGGATCTAACGGACTAATTTGATACAATTCATTTCCAAACTCTAAACCCGCTTTTCCTTCGTGGGCTATACTGTCATACTATATTAGTAGTGGGCTACACTATTAATATAGTAAATATCCAAGTGTAGAAACTATAAATAAGGGTTTCCTTTACAAATAAGTAGACTAGCTAGACAAGGAAGGAGTTTGTCTCCGAAAGCTTATCTAAGAATAGGTGACAATATAAACTCTGAATGTAAGAAGGACTAAGATATATATAAAATGCTATAAAATACCAGTATCGAAAGATGTACTAATAACAGAGATGATGCAATGAATATACCTTAGTGGTTAGACTATACAAAAATGATGTCGCGGGTGGACGGGAACATAATGGATACCATTGCCTAAGACCACGGCGAAGACATACCTTTAGAATTATTAAAAATACAGATGCGGAACGTTATGACATAAGGAACTACAGCTAAAGGTCGTCCGTAAGAGGACGTTCAAGGATCAAATTAGTAACGTCCTCAAAAAGGCTGGTGTCCGCAGTGAGAAAAATAAAAGGAGGTGCATGAAAAGGTTGATGAATGTGAGTGAGGTGTGTCAGGATCGCGCAAAGTGGCGATCCATCATCTCTGCCTACCCCTCTGGGACAAAGGCATGAGCATTATGTATATATTATATTATGTATAAACGTTACGACGATAATGTATATGACTGGCTGATAGCTGTAGCTTCACTGTCTGTAGCCGAAGTAAGAAAATATAACAAATAATGTGCAATAGTGGTCATTAGGACACATGAGATAGCATAGGAATGACTACCCCAAATGAATGATCCCAAGTTTCTGCGTTATGCTAGCTGTGCCCGCGATTTTATACACGTAAACCAGTCATCGCAATGCGAACTTACACTGCTCTGAATCCCGATGAACACAGTACTAATGTGTTATACAAATGCAATGTAAGTTCAGTTTTGAAAACTCTATCCCATTTGGGCCAGTGTTCAAAGAGACATTATCCTTCATCCTTCTAATTATTATTTTGCAAATATTTTCAGTTTTATTTTATGTAGCTGTATGTACATATAGCTCCCACAAATCGATATTACGAGGATTCACTTCTTAGCACTTCTTATTGTTCATTGTAAATCGCTGTGTTTTATAATTAGCACAGCAATTAACTGTTCTATTTATTCGTATGCGTTCTATTTTTGCGCATTTCACAAACCAAAACAAACAGCAAGCTCGACTTTTTAATGGATTAATAAATATAAATGAAGCCTATTCGCAAAGAGAGTTGCATCAAAAGGTTCACATCTACCAGCGAAGCATGTAATGTTACATTTCACGGTTATACCACGCGCGTGGCCTGCGGATTTCATCTCGATTAAATAATTACGCTAGGCTCAATGGTAGGGGTAAACGTTGGGGCTATGGTTAGGGATTCCTCCGATTATAAACAACTTGCTTGAAATTGAGATAACTAATTTATTGTAAAAATATTTAGAAAAATAAGTGTCTTATATTATCACTCTTATCCCAATAGAACCTTGAATATCTGCTAGTAGTAGTACCTATGAAGTTTGCTTGGTGGAATCTACAGTATTGTGACGGTTCAAGGCCCTGGTAAGGTCCTAACCTTTCTCAATACTATTTTTTTTTCTTAGCCAACAATATTATATGGTAGTACAAGAATATGATAACGCGCACCGTTATTGGGTCGCTAGGTTCGTCAAGTAATAAGTTAATAATGTTCATAGGATAGTACCTGGTGTGAGCAAGTGGAAGAAAAGTTATTATGTAAATTCACGTTTAAGTATATACCTATGCTCTAATATTCGGTTTACCGACACTAATAAGTGTATCGGTAAAGGTGACGCCCCGCCCTGAAATGAAGAGAATTAAAACTCACTTCAATTCAGCTTTTCCGCGTCACCCATGATGTCCGTCCCAGACTGGTCACATCTCTGCCGAAGAGTTTACCCGCCCGCAAGGTATACTAATATGTCTTTTAAGTTTAACCAAACCAACGATGTGTTAGTTTGTGGCCAATAGGTCCGTCAAAGTCTTGGTCAGTCAAGGGGAAGCAAATTAAGAGGAAAGCAACCCCAATACTAAATGTTTATGCAGCTTCACGTTAATAACTTCAGTTCACGATAGCTAGAAAGGACACTTAAGGCAAGATTAGTAATTATTCTAAAACTTAGCTCCGGATTTCAGCTTTCTGCAACGTATCTCCGCTCCGGCCCTCTAGAGCTGGGACCTCTCGTTTCCCTGGCTCTCTCTGTGCGGTCACTCGCGCACAACTTTCTATTTATGATTCTACAATTGAATCTTTATACACATTCTACGCTTTGCTTAATATTTGCAACTAAATAGCAACACTCGAAATATGCACACTTTACGCATTGCTTAATATTTACAGCCAAATTATCGACAGACAAGATCACACACAATACTCGGAAGACCAAAAGCTCGATCTTAAACCTCTCGCGCCGGCTCTCTGAAATCGACTGTCCCGCATCAGGGTGGAAAATCTCCCTTCACCCCTCTGCGCCCGCGCATCGTAAGACACCACCCTTGAGATGCATAAGCCACTCCTTCAGTTCTCCCGTTGGTTGCGTCTGCGCACAAATGAACCTTTCATCCCTTAAGACATTCATAAAGCGACGCCCCCTGTTATATAATTGGCTAAAAGTAAAGTTTATGTTAAGAGAGACCAATCACATGTACTTAGTATCCTTGAACAATCAGCAGCTATTCAAATTTGATCCTAAACAAGATCTATTTAATGATTAAAATACTTGGAGGTTCAACTGAAATTCAGGAATATTTCATATAATGTTCACACATCTTATTCAATGAAATAGTTCATATTCTAATTAAATCATGCGCAATATTAATTGTATTTATAATTAGTATCTTAATCCTAGATGTGTCAAGATACAACTTATTATTGATCAGATAATAAGTTCTCTTTTGTGTATGTTATGTGTGTTGTGTGAATGAAATGTCTTAGATATTTATTTATATAAAACATCGAGGCCTCGGTTGTTACGCAATCTTATTATGTTACGCCTTATTTGCATAGTAGTATTTACAAACACACCGCTCCATACAACCCAATAACAGTGATTAGACTTTTGATTAGACCAGATCAAATTGATATAATTTACACTTGCACCACGACATAAATCATTGCATAAATCAGGCATTGGGAACGACATAAATCGGCCTGACGCTATATAATTCTTATTGTCAAAAGGCCGGCTCATTCAATAAAGCAGTTTAAATGGTTGTTGTAATATTTCGTCTATTTAAACGCGCCATATGTTATACTTTTTCTCAGTGCAGAATATTTTGTCCCGACTGCTTGCCTTTGTAAATGTGTCATTGTTTTAGAATTACTTCCTTTGAGTTTCGTAAAAGTTATTTGAACAATTACCCCGTTCGTACAGCTCCTTTTGTCTTAATAGGCAATATCTACATCTATTCGAATATTTTAGTTGCGTATTTTTGGTTGCATTGTGAGTTAAACCTTTTAATTTTCTATTGTCTTTAATTTATTACCACAGGATGTTCCATGGTGTCGTTTTTACCAATTGAATAACTCTTAGAATTATATTTTTAAAAGAAGTTGTTATTTATGGTTTTTGCGATGCGTCAAATTAGTCAAGGTTTTTATAAATCAACTTTGAGTTAGTTGTTTTTGCACACTGTTCACATTTGTTCCACATTTGGTTCTACACTCCTTGACAAACACTTTGGGAGTAATTTATTAGGGTTCGAATTCCGGACGTCTTTTAAAATATTATTGTCCACTTGAGTTCAAAGAAATATTAGGTAGATGCAAGTGTTAGTTAACTATGCGTACATTGACATTATACATATATATAATTCTATATATATATGTACACACATACATTACGGACTGTGTTCTATCACACTTCCCTCCCTATAGAACTATAGGATATGCAGTATCCTGTTGATCTATATTCAAGTATGATCGTACTGTCGGGGTTTGTCCGGACTATATTTAATGTCTATCGAATTTACCGTGGTGTGAAAAAGAAAATCCACAGCCCCTGATCAGATTATTGAGCTTCTCGTATTATTATCATCTTATTCAATTATCAAATAATTTATAGCGTAAGTTTTGCATAAACTTTTATATATTCAGAAGTATTAATTAACTCTCCTTAGGTTGCGTATAATATTATTATTATTATTATTATTCATTTACTTTATTATTATTATTATATTGTTTTTTTCCTCTAGAAGTGGAAACTGAAACCAGTATTTAATTTATACTCTCAAGTTTGGTATTACGAATATTATAAGAATTACGCTTGATGCAATATATTAGTATGTTTCTGCATCAGCTGGTCGAAGTCCTCCGATAGCTCCGTCTCTGTATAGGGTAAAACATGGTTACGCATGGCAAGTACATATAGTTTAGATACACCTTAGATTAAGTCATTTTACGCCATCATATCTCGTTCAGTTGAGTATATTAACCTGGAAATACGCATTAGCAGTTATCAAATATAATGTTGCGCTTCGCCTTAACGTAATACCAAAATTGATATTATTTTTTTTTTCATCGATTGTTAGTCATTAGGTTTTTTTTTTATTATTATTATTTATTTTATTATTTCGGATTTATTTTAATTGTTTTGCCTATTTTATTCTGATTACTTAAGCTTTATTATATACATGTTTTAACGAAAATATGTACGTATCTTATTTATTATATAAGGGTTACATTATATTATCTTGTTAAGTGGATATCATTATAATTGCCTATAATCGAGCTTGTCTCAACGTCTACTATCGTATACACATTACAATATGCAATACACAAACTATGTATGATCCTTCGTAATAAGACTTTTCGAATACTTTTAGTTCTACATTAGATTTTGGCATAACACTCAACTTTACATAATCACCTTATAATACAATATGTCTGTTCTCTTCTATGTATTGATTTTACATCTTTGTGTGCTTGTTATCTTATTTTGTCAATATCCACATGGTGACTTTTGTTCACATACTTAGCTAATACCAGATCTGTGTCTTACACTGTTACATTTCCTTTCACTATTTCAAATATCGGGAATTCTGTACTACTAAATATGGTCTTATTATAACATTCCTCTAATTTATTCCTCTAATTTTAGTAATAACCTTAATTATAATCTTAACCAGCTTCTATGCGATTTTATTACAGTTCGTTTTGAACATTCGGCCTTACTCACTGTTTTAGCTTTCTGTGTTTTTATCGGGGATTGCATACTGAAATGTGTAAATATTTTATAAATAGACTATTAAGTCCTTATTTCCATATACGTAAAGTGAACTGAGATCCAATATAAGCAACAATTTGCTTTATTTCTATATCGGTATGATATTCATATTCATATCATTTATTGTTATTTCCGTGTACAAACTAACACAGAATTATTAAATAAGGGTTCGAACCTTACGTTGTCGACCATCGTTTCCACTGCTTACTATCACTTATTCCATTCAATTTTAATTCAATTACTATTTATTATTTCAGGATAATATGACTATGACTATAAAGATACACGGATACAGTAATTAATCTGCTTACATTAGTACATCTAGGCAGTCCTATCGCTAAAAGTGATTTCTCCCAGACCACCATTCTCACTTAGCTTCGTCATTTAATTTCCTCACTTAGTTTCCTCAATAAGTTTCCTCAATTAGTTGCCTCACTAGTTTATTCACTTAATCCTTCACTACGTATGTAAGACCTATACATACAAATTAAAATTCTCCATGTTACCTATCTGTGTCTGTGTTTAACTCCCATCCGTTCCACGATCAGATTTTCAGAAGTGTCACACGTAATAACGGCTTTCATTGCATTGAAATCTTATAACTATAAATAAATGTTTTATCCAATACTTACACTCTTGTCTATTGCCAAACTAGAATCCTCCAGAATTAGGTACCGATATAACATTCCGTCTGGGTCCAACTTGTACAATTGTACGAAGTTGTCTGTCCCCAGTGCGGGAGTCGAACCCACGTACTCTGACGCTCGAGTCTTACAACCACTCCACTGTACCAACAAGGCGGTCCTTGGTTAATTAATATTCTTAAATTAACATAGATGTCTCTACTTCAATCGCTCTTAACCTTATAGTTATTATCGTCAATCTCGTGATCTGACCTCTCATATTTATTAACCCTTTACTTCATTATTGTCCACTCTAATATTTATTTCCAATAGTTTATAGTTACTTCATTCTCATCAATTATTTATCTATTTCTTCTTACATGTTTGGCACAATTTTCATTCAATTCAAGTATTATTTATTGCACGATATAACACACAGTTGCAATAATTAGATAGCTTACACATTAACATATTGGCGGTCTTATCGCTAAAATAGATTTCTTCTAGACAACCTTTATTCGCTACTTAATAAAAAGCCTTCTCGCCACTGCGATCTAATAAGGATCCTATTATATATATTTTATTACTATCTGAGCTAGTCTCACAGCCTATGGGATATCTACGATTATTCTCTAATAAACCTATGCCTTCATGTGGTATTCATCCCATCTTAGGTATAAAATCTTAAGCGATCCTACACGCTCATGCCTTATTGTATTCACTTATTCAAGATAAACACATTATCATAAGGGTATCTAATAAAAGTAGGTGTAGTTGAACATTTAGGCCTTGTTTAACTACGATTCGTCTCCCTATATATATTCTTTTAACATCTGCACATCAGTGTCTCTATTTGAACCGTTAATACCTGTTACATCAGGTAGTGCAAAACTGTCTATAATCTATTTTATTGAATTTATATAATTCTTTAACCTTTGAATACATTTGATTGTGTCCAAATCACATCTTCCGCTTAACTTAGGCTTTTTCAATATCCGTTCACATTTTATAAATATTTAAGATAGCTGCTAGTTGAACTCGACCCTAGATCTGAAGCAGCGGGCACAATACTATTGCCGTCGGTCGGCCTTTGCGCTTACATATTTTTACAAAACATGTAACCTTTTAACTATTTCACCCAGCTTTTCTCTTAATAATTGGAATCCTGACTCAACAATGCTACTCGTATTTGCGCTCTGGCTACGTTGTTTCTTAGTTCTCTATGTTTAGTACGTTTAGGCAACACTATAAACATCTAACTCAACTGCGTCCTGTTCTAACATTACATTGTACGCTTATCTTCTCTACATGGTTGGTTATTTGCAGACATTTTAAACTCTCGATATTATCATATCATATTCAATGTCTCGTTATTTATGTAAAATACTGACTGATAACGAATAAGTTTCCAATACTATATTTATTATTCGTGTATCTAATTTATGTTATATATATTTTTATATATAATGAATATCGTAAACAACTGGATACGATTCAATTTTCATTCATAATTATTTATATAAATACGAAGAGAAGGTGGACTATTAGTAACTTATAAATTACCCTTTTTAAATATTGTCTATTTAACTTTCTAATGTTTGAAACCTTCTATCAGAATTATTACTTAAGGTTCCGGGATAACTATTATCCCGTCTTTTTCTGTTAGCACATTTGGACTCTCCTGAAACACCTACTTCTACAGGATCCGTTCTATGAGCTCGTACGCAATCGACCATTTCAAAAATTGTGTTATTTTAATTATTTTGTTTATAGTTGTTACAATAATTAAGGTTTACAGTACTATGTAGATATTGCTTATAATATTAGGGATAAAATCAATTTAATTTTTGCCTGTTTAGACTTGATTAGTGGTGCAAGCTTAAGTTAATAATTGGTCTAGTTTTCAAATAAATTTAGAAAGAACCAAAAATATTGTGACTTTATATATGCTGTTTGGGTCATGTCAGACTTATACCATTACCTCGAAGAATCCAATGCACAAGATGGAATACTTTATATGCGAGTCTGTGTGCTCGCAGCAGACGCATGCATGACAAAGGACACTTACGAGAAACTTTTACTTTTTTATCTCTTACTTAGCCTAATTATATTCGCAGCGAACTTGCCATACGACAAGACACTTTATGCGAGATAAAATACGGGCGTAGTAATCGGAATTGATATGAGATAGAGGAGCATAATATATACTTTTTTTTTTTTTTCTTTCTTTCTTTTTTTTTTCTCTGGGTGCACCCTGTTATGTATTTTTTGTTTGTTTTTGTATATACATACATGTATACCATGCATCAGTTTTATGTTCTCTCTCTCATATTTAGTTTAGGCAGTAGTCTGACCTGACCAAACTATTTTATACAGTTTAGATTCAATTTTATATTACCGATGTGTATAATATCACATCCCTCCCAAACTGTTACACTATTTTTAATTCAAAGAGATCGTCTTGTTTATTTCTACGTTGTGTTATTTTATTCAGATTCTTTTATCTAGCAGTGTTGCATATTTGCAGACACATTTTAACTAGATCCTGGTGCTCGGCAACAGATGTGACGGTTCAAGGCCCTGGTAAGGTCCTAACCTTTCTCAATACTATTTTTTTTTTCTTAGCCAACAATATTATATGGTAGTACAAGAATATGATAACGCGCACCGTTATTGGGTCGCTAGGTTCGTCAAGTAATAAGTTAATAATGTTCATAGGATAGTACCTGGTGTGAGCAAGTGGAAGAAAAGTTATTATGTAAATTCACGTTTAAGTATATACCTATGCTCTAATATTCGGTTTACCGACACTAATAAGTGTATCGGTAAAGGTGACGCCCCGCCCTGAAATGAAGAGAATTAAAACTCACTTCAATTCAGCTTTTCCGCGTCACCCATGATGTCCGTCCCAGACTGGTCACATCTCTGCCGAAGAGTTTACCCGCCCGCAAGGTATACTAATATGTCTTTTAAGTTTAACCAAACCAACGATGTGTTAGTTTGTGGCCAATAGGTCCGTCAAAGTCTTGGTCAGTCAAGGGGAAGCAAATTAAGAGGAAAGCAACCCCAATACTAAATGTTTATGCAGCTTCACGTTAATAACTTCAGTTCACGATAGCTAGAAAGGACACTTAAGGCAAGATTAGTAATTATTCTAAAACTTAGCTCCGGATTTCAGCTTTCTGCAACGTATCTCCGCTCCGGCCCTCTAGAGCTGGGACCTCTCGTTTCCCTGGCTCTCTCTGTGCGGTCACTCGCGCACAACTTTCTATTTATGATTCTACAATTGAATCTTTATACACATTCTACGCTTTGCTTAATATTTGCAACTAAATAGCAACACTCGAAATATGCACACTTTACGCATTGCTTAATATTTACAGCCAAATTATCGACAGACAAGATCACACACAATACTCGGAAGACCAAAAGCTCGATCTTAAACCTCTCGCGCCGGCTCTCTGAAATCGACTGTCCCGCATCAGGGTGGAAAATCTCCCTTCACCCCTCTGCGCCCGCGCATCGTAAGACACCACCCTTGAGATGCATAAGCCACTCCTTCAGTTCTCCCGTTGGTTGCGTCTGCGCACAAATGAACCTTTCATCCCTTAAGACATTCATAAAGCGACGCCCCCTGTTATATAATTGGCTAAAAGTAAAGTTTATGTTAAGAGAGACCAATCACATGTACTTAGTATCCTTGAACAATCAGCAGCTATTCAAATTTGATCCTAAACAAGATCTATTTAATGATTAAAATACTTGGAGGTTCAACTGAAATTCAGGAATATTTCATATAATGTTCACACATCTTATTCAATGAAATAGTTCATATTCTAATTAAATCATGCGCAATATTAATTGTATTTATAATTAGTATCTTAATCCTAGATGTGTCAAGATACAACTTATTATTGATCAGATAATAAGTTCTCTTTTGTGTATGTTATGTGTGTTGTGTGAATGAAATGTCTTAGATATTTATTTATATAAAACATCGAGGCCTCGGTTGTTACGCAATCTTATTATGTTACGCCTTATTTGCATAGTAGTATTTACAAACACACCGCTCCATACAACCCAATAACAGTGATTAGACTTTTGATTAGACCAGATCAAATTGATATAATTTACACTTGCACCACGACATAAATCATTGCATAAATCAGGCATTGGGAACGACATAAATCGGCCTGACGCTATATAATTCTTATTGTCAAAAGGCCGGCTCATTCAATAAAGCAGTTTAAATGGTTGTTGTAATATTTCGTCTATTTAAACGCGCCATATGTTATACTTTTTCTCAGTGCAGAATATTTTGTCCCGACTGCTTGCCTTTGTAAATGTGTCATTGTTTTAGAATTACTTCCTTTGAGTTTCGTAAAAGTTATTTGAACAATTACCCCGTTCGTACAGCTCCTTTTGTCTTAATAGGCAATATCTACATCTATTCGAATATTTTAGTTGCGTATTTTTGGTTGCATTGTGAGTTAAACCTTTTAATTTTCTATTGTCTTTAATTTATTACCACAGGATGTTCCATGGTGTCGTTTTTACCAATTGAATAACTCTTAGAATTATATTTTTAAAAGAAGTTGTTATTTATGGTTTTTGCGATGCGTCAAATTAGTCAAGGTTTTTATAAATCAACTTTGAGTTAGTTGTTTTTGCACACTGTTCACATTTGTTCCACATTTGGTTCTACACTCCTTGACAAACACTTTGGGAGTAATTTATTAGGGTTCGAATTCCGGACGTCTTTTAAAATATTATTGTCCACTTGAGTTCAAAGAAATATTAGGTAGATGCAAGTGTTAGTTAACTATGCGTACATTGACATTATACATATATATAATTCTATATATATATGTACACACATACATTACGGACTGTGTTCTATCACAGTATCTCCGAAAAGCTATAATCGTTTTAATTAATACCCCACAATAATTACAACAGTCTTGTAAGTCAGGACAAATCTTTAAAATCAATTTTAAAAAATCAAGCATTTAATTACGTTTGAGAATTTTTCTTGTATAGTTAGTTGTATAAGTTGTAAAAACTTGTACCTATATGTAGAAAAAAGTTAACTTTTAAAAATTAACTTACACGAAAGAGGTTTCGTTCGCGTCGTCCTAATCCCACCTAATTTATTTTTATATTTATTAAAGTATGTAATTATTTATTTGTTTTTTTCATCTTTATCCTTCACTGGCTCATCATACCTGGATGAATTTTATATGTAGGTAGTTTATGAATCGGAGAACAATATAAACTACTTTTTACCATGGGAAAACTTACTTTAACACTGAATAAATAAGCAGGGGTTGCACTGAGGTACTAAAAGTTTACATTCCAAACCCTACGTCAGCAAACAGAAGGCAAAGACGCCATCGTCGGGGTCAGGCGCTTAATCCTTTATTACAAGCGCTAGGGATGGGCCGCGGTGTCCCGCTCTCGTAAGCGCATTAGCCGAATTAACAATTAGTCATGCCTACGTCTGCCCGCGAAGTTTGCGCAGATTTACATAACAATAAAGCCCTTTCGTACTGCTTCGGATGGCTTTGGTGATTTTTTAAATTAATTGGATTGCGGACCGTGGAAAATTTGAGCCGAACCCCTACATAATTTCGTGGTCAGTAAGTATCTTACGCAGATTATTTTGGGTATTATTTTTATTTACAGTAATTTACTTGGTACTGTTCTAATTTCACAGTCGGATTGCAGTTGGTTACAGTTACACTAAACTTTAAGGACCTATAATATAATAAAAATAACCGCACAATAGCATGGTGCGCACAATAGTAGTTAGATTCAAAATAAGGATTCCCTTATCTAGGTAGAGTCACAAATTATTAGTGTACGTACAACAATATACGTTTAAAAGTGGTGTAACCGACGACTTTTGGCTCGATGCAACCCACCCGACTCACTATCTCAACAAGGCGGTCATAATTTCTGACATTTAAGTGTTATATATCCAGATAATGACTGCGATCACCAATCCGCCTACCTGTAGCGTGGTGATTATCCCAAATCCCCCCAATGGATATCCCACCAAAAGTGTCATTCTATTGGGGAGGCTTATGTTTAGCAGTGGAAGTATTTCGGCTGACGATGATGACAAAAAGCACTGTATCATCTTTGAAATGTAACCCTAACCATTATTATCGATATAATATTGTAACTATCGCTATCGAAAGCTTCTGGACCATTGAATTGAGGACAGATACGACCAACGAATACCCATCCCACGTACACACGATCCAAATGGACAACTATAAAAGCGCGAAACTAAATCCGAATGATCAAGAACAATACCTCGCTTAAATTGTATCATTGTGGATGGACAACGGACTGGAAGGCGACAAGAATAGAGTCATTTGCCTCTAACAGAATTAATGTCGCTCTGACCCTCATAACACCAGTTTTTGTTTGTTAATCTACAGAAAAGGGCGTAACTCATTTTGTCAACTGGTAATTTAATTTCGCTTGAGCCCCAACTCGGCGCTGGAGGCGGCGCAGGACATGGGCTACGAAATTTATTTTGTTAATTTATCGTCTGTTTGTATGCTGATTTTCGACGCGATCGTCTACAAACTATACAGAATACTATAGTGACACGTTACAAACGCATTAACTATCAATTACTGAACAATTTCTGTTCGAGGACTGTTGAAAAATTAGTAAGAAGAAAATGTCTTCAACGCGAGAGCTCTAACAGCATCCTGAAATAACGGAATTATCTGAAATAGCTGAAAGATTTGACTCATACGTCATTGGGAGGTGCTTATCAAAAATAATCCCACATAGTTTTTCTTTAGTTGCATACTAACAATTATGGATCCGTTTTCCGATATCTATTCATTTCAATTCAAAGATGTTCAGTGAAGGTTCGTTACGGAAAGCGTCTATAACGAGTCAATAAAGTAATAAATAAGTATTTTGTAGCAAGCCTTAAAATATTTATTACTTTAATATATTCAGAAAGAGAATTGGATTTTGGTTTACAAATCGTCGTAAAGAAAATTTGTAATCCGCCATAAATTTCCAACTTCACAATACCCAACCTTTATTCAGAAACTTTAATGTCCCTTCGCATAAAAAGTCCTCAAGTCCCGGCCAAAGGTGACGGTACGCTTTTAGAAATGCTTAAAATGCAATTTTACAAGAGTACCTTTATTTATGGCCCCCAAAAATGTAAAATGCAAACGTTTTATTGCGGGGCTTTATAAAAATACGAAGAACAAACAATGTGCCTGTTATCCGAGGACGGGGGATGTCGGGGCGTATTTGTAGCTAGCAGGGGATGCACCCGGACACGTCTCAGAATAACACAGGTAAAAGTATGAAGATGGAAGAGCTCCCCTTTTACACATTCAAATTTGGCAATCGAACTAAAAATAAAATCCGTTTCAAATTTCTTAATCAAATCTCAGCGAATAAATAGAGATGATTATAAGGGACCCTCTGAAATGAAATCAAGATTCAAATGAACGATAAATTTGATTACTGCTCTCGACAAAGAGATTTCAATTTTGATAAATAAACGCGTTTCTATTGTAAAGTTTACTTAGCACCGTCAGCCTTTTCATTGCTTGTAATAATTAAATTTTTGTACAAGTGGTCAAAGTTCAGACATGAAATCCAAATGTAGGTATAGTTTCGATTCGGCCGCTATAACTCTGTCCAGAGATCCAATTGACACCACGGAAAGTTTATTAAATCACAGTCCGTTAGACCTAAGTCTTGGCATAAGAATTTTTACTCGAAATTACATTATTGTCTGCACGTAGATATTTGTACAGGCCGTGCGGAATACGGTAAAATAGGTGTGACATATTTTTTTCCAATTTGCCAGCTCAAACCCTGGGCTTAGTTTTATAAGGTGCCGAATCGACACATACCCGAATCCCAACGTAAAATGATGTGCAATTAAAAACCTAAAATCCGTCTTAAATTAACTTTTTTCCACGGCTATATTATTATTCTCGAGTCTACTTTGTCTCACGTAATAGCAGGCATTACCCTCTCCGAGGACTGCGAAGAGTGCTGTTGAAAAATGTGAAATATTTAAGATGCAAAATTTTATAATAAGCTTTGCCGAGATTACACCTTGTGCCCATCTATTTTTTAACACGGCAGCGGCAAGTGGGACATTTTTATTGCCCCACGGCTCCAGATTAGTTTTGTTCTGTGAATTTGATGCATATAAAATGAGCTCGATTATTCAACGCCCTCGCGACTTGCTTAGTATTGTAATATGAATTTGAAATGAGGCCATATGACTCGATCCTATCATCTTTATAACATTTATGACTTCACACGACATGTTAATATTGCTCCTTTGTTAGATATGAGATGTAAATTTCTAGTATTTCTTTGAATATCCTAAACATGATGTCTTTAAAATGAAACAATTTTACTAACCGAAGAAAAAATACCGTGTCTTTTTTCCAGTCTTTCATATACATACTTTTGTATTATGTACATGTGTTTATTGGTATCGATATTTTGAAATAGCTACTTATCTATTTGAAATACTTAAGTGAATTCAATCTAAACAACAAAAGAACTGTCATTATTGACAAATAGAAATGGTATGTTATAAAAATGGCATTCCCGTAATGGAATTCAATAGTTATTTGTTACAATTCACCAACATGTCCACCGAACGGTTAAATTCTTAGAAATCGAAATTACACACAATGCAAAAGTGACATTCTGTGTCGAATAGCGACAAAGGAACGAATATGAACATGTGCAAAAAATATCTGACTCATACATTTGGGAATTTCGCGTGACAGAAAATTTAATACGAGGGGAGTTCTAATATTAAACCTTAGGGACCCATCACTTTTAATATCTGGCCGGCGACCTAGAGGGCTCCTAAATTATTTACCAAATGGAAAGGTAATGGTCGAGGAAGAGTGTGAATGAATGTATGCAAATATTATGAGCACGTATTGTAGGCAGTAAAACGTGTTATCTCAACACTAAATCGGCTGAGCGAAATACTGCGCGTAAATGTGTGCATACGGTTCTTTCCCCACAAACGAAATTTCGCCGACCAAAAGTTCGTTTGGATGTACTCTATAATTAGAAATTATGAGTTTGTATGTTTTTATTTGCAATCCTAATGCACGGGACATGATTTTACCCTTTATTCCATTTAACGTTTTTTTGTTTATGTACGGTAAACTCGCACAATATCTGCACTCTTTGATCCCCAGTTCAAAACTCATCTAGGTACCTATCTACCACAGATATTAAATCCGGTATACATAAATGTGACATATCATCGTTGTTCCGAAAATAGGTCCTATGTGGTAAATTGTTTGATTGCTTTTTAACACAATTTTAAAGACTTTGAGAAGTAAAAAGGCTTCATACATCAACAAAAAAGCTTACATAATGGAATTGTTTCTACAATGACGACATGTCACTTCAGCGTATAAACCACAGAAATTCAGTGTTATAAAAATTTCTTTAGTCTGCACTGCCGATCTAAGTTCTTCGGCGCATGGCCTCGTCGATAGGACTCAAGCATACCTAGACCTGTATAACTGCTGAGCCGCTGTTAGACTTGTGGATGGTTGCTCAGACCCTCAGTGGCAATTCATAGCAGACAAGACGCATATCACTGTGTCATATAAATTGGTACTTATGTACGTTACTTCTGTGCCCAGGAAGTTAACAATTGCAGGACGAGTAGTTAGAAGGCTCAGCCGCAAGGAAAGACCTTCTTTAACACGAGTCATTCTCGCCAAGTTATAGTGCTTTTTTAAATATATTTATTGTCTTATATTAGTGTGATTGTTACTGTATAACATAACTTATTAATATCAGTATGTATATATACTAAGTGTACATTTCTTTTCTCAAAAAAACTAAGGAAATAATAAAAGAAATCATTTTGTCAATAAAATAATACTTAGTTGGCAGATGGCTGAATGACATTTGTTTCCTTCGTCACTTCATATTAATGCAACTATTACAAATGTAATAGTTTAGCGCAGCGGACCTAGTATCAAGTCAATAATGCTTTTTCATACTAACATTGCTGACCTAGACCGGCAAAGAGATGCTGTTACCGTATATGCGGTGCGTAACGCAAACATCGCTACTTTTAGTTTCTCCTACAGTGACAGTTGGCTGGAAGAGATCTCTTATAGACAGAAGTCCACTTTTGTATACTTTTTTTGCATACCTTTTGTGTATTAATGTAGGTATAGAATAAAGAATATAAACAAATAATAAATAAATACGTCAGACATTCATACTAATTACCCAGTCCCAAACTAGGCAGAGCCTGTGTTATGGTTACTAGATAACGGATACGCATACTTAAATAAATATATAAACATCCAAGACTTGGGTACAAACATTCATATTCATCACACAAACATTTGCCCCTAGCGGGATTCGAACCCGCAACCTCCGGCGTGGCAGTCCGAGAGCTTCCCGTTCCGCCACGGAGGTCGTCATATAAGCTTATACATTTCCGAGCATGTTTGAGAAAATATACTTACCTACACCTCATACCACGAAGCAAAATAACTTTTCGTAGCTCATAGTTTCACCTCAAAATGTTTTCCATCATGATTGACACTAATTGGTTATTAAATTAGATAACAGATGCACATTTTAAAATCATCTGTTATCTAATTTAATAACCAATTATTCGTCATTCATGAAGGAAAACACTATTAAGTGAAACTATCAGCTACGAAAAGTTATTTTGCTTCATGGTATGGGGTATACTTATTGTTAGTATTGACCTAATATAAACTTTTTCATATCAACTCAAGCGTACTAACGGGGATACGGGATTGAAAACCGCAACACAAATTGCGCGGGAAAAATCTCAATTGAATTTATAGGTTAGGTACGAATTGAATTGTATAACAATTGGGCCTTTTATCTTGGCGCTGGGGATTTATCGGGAAAAATAACGATTAATTCGTACACGTGTCCGCGTTTAGGGTTGAAGGGGTGAAACAGGAGTCACGGGTCATAAAGAGTCACGCTCCGCGGCTGCTGGTTAATGACGTAGCCGGGCCCCGCCACGGTAGCGGGCTGCCTTGGACTGATTACACCTACACTTTTGTTTCTGTTTTGTGAAGGTATTGCACAAGTTTTCCTTGATTCGAAGAAAGCAGTAGTAAACTACCTGGGTTAGGTATACAGGTAGGGTTGCCAGGTCTTAATACGGCGAAGCCGGACTGGGCAGGCAGTTTACCCGGACTTTTCGATATCAAGGCCGGACACTCTAAAAGCCAACGATTTTAGAACTCCATCCGACTCGATTGACTCGTGCATGAGCCGTGAGATGGCGACTCGATTAACTCGTGCTCGTGCACAAGCCGCGAGATGGCCCAAGATGTAAAAACCTAACAAAAACCGGACGGACCGGACACCGGCGAATTTGGCCGGACAAACATGCAAAAAACCTGACCCTGTCCGGCTTTATCCGGACGTCTGGCAACCCTATATACAGATATAGATACAAACGAAAAATCAGAGCAAGTTTTTTTTAAATTAAAATATTACTTACATACACTTCTTTAATCCCAATTTTCTCCTGTGTTATTACAGAATTTAAGCAAGAATGTCGTGTGGTTTCCGGTAGAGTAGAATAGGACCACTCCAACTCTTCCCGTGGATGTCGTACAAGGCGACTAAGGGAATACATTATAAAACATCAATCAGGCCTCCCCAACCCGTCTTGCTAGCGCGGGGAGTGTAGGCCAAATCCTCCATCTGTCTCCGGCGGATGAGAGAGGGTTGTGCTCCTGCAGTGGAGACAGAAATAACCTGATGATGATGATGATGAAACAACAATAGGACAATGCACTAATGCATCATCCAGACCGGGACCAACTTGTACAAAGTTGTCTATCCCCAGTAAGAATCGAATCCACGACCTCTGGCGCTCTAGTCTAATGACAAAGCCACTAGGCCAACGAGGCGGTCTAAACCATATATACAGAGTGAAATGAATTTAAAACCGGTGATACCTTATTTCTACCGATAGTCAGAATACCGGTTGCAGTCTCTGGTTGCGACCAGATAAAGCATGCAGGCTACAACCACACCCCTGACACTCCATACCAGCTAGCAGATTTAACCACCTATTACTATTTCAGGCCACGCAGAAGCACTTATTTGACAACGTTATACGTCAACACGGTGGGCCTGATCCACAGGTTCCAAGTCGCTCAGCGAGCTATGGAGAGAGCTTTGCTCGGGGTTTCTTTGAAGGATATGATTCGTAACGATGAAATCCGAAGAATAGCGAAAGTCACTGACATAGCCGAAAGGATTAGCAAGCTGAAGTGGCAGTGGGCGGGCCACAAATGCCGCAGAACCGACGGTCGTTGGGGCAGAAGAGTTCTGGAGTGGAGACCACGGATTGGCACTCGCAGGGTGGGACGCCCTGCCGCCAGGTGGACCGACGTCCTGAAGAAGGTGGCCGGTAGCGGTAGCTGGATGAGGAGGGCAGAGGACCGGGTGTGGTGGCGTTAATTGGGGAAGGCCTATGTCCAGCAGTGGACTTCTAGGGGCTGATATGATGATGATACGTCAACAAATAAGTGCTCCTCTTTCTAACCGGCTTCGTACAACACGCCGTGCTTCATTTTGTGGGCAACGTTAAAGTTGAGTGTTGCTTCTTTACGTAGTAATAATTAGTAGTCTGCTATAACTAGGTTTGCCGTCTCTATAATCTGCTAACCCGGACAAGAAGCGTAAAAACCCCGGATTTTGTAGTTTACAACACGGGCATGTCAACAGAGTTTTTTTAAGTAACTCAGTAAAATAAAATAAAATTTTAATTGTTATATATATCAACTTTTTATTGAAACCTTTAATACCCTGACTACAAATGAAACCCCGCCAGAACGCTCCCCGGACGCCCCGTAAACTAGGACAAATCCGGGGAAACCCGGACGGATCGCGGCGTAATAAGACGCTATAAGCTTAATGCATGCTATTGGCCTACACATATTATAAGGTGGTCAGCTACTTTCTTTAGTAACTATACACCGTAAGACCACTACGCTTAAATAATTTCTAAAGGAGTTATGTACAAGACCAGTCGGCCTAGCGAGGAACCATATAAGATCAAAAGTCAAAAGTGCACTGACAAAGACAGAGCCGCAGAGACAACGAACAAAGTACACACAGTATTTATCGTAAAATTATATGTGGAGTCGTAACGTGAACGTCTTCCAAGCGAATGGAGCAGGTACATTTGCCTTTTATGGATTATTCAAATGAAACTCTACCTTCCGTCTTACGTCGAGTCATAAAAAGAATCTTCATAAATACGTAACATGAACCAACAATACCTATGTGCGTTTATTTAAAATTCAGAGAACATCTATGAGCATCAATGAATAGAAAGTCGAGAAATTAACTACAATAAAAAATATATTTTTTTCTTTCATATTTTACTTGATTTAGTACCTTCACTAGAGATATACCAAATTAAATTATGTATGGTAGTATATTGAATCCCGAAATATTGGAAAATTGACAGTTTACACGATAAAGATACAGAAAAATCATTCATTTTGGCGGAATTTTGGAATGTTTGTTTTTAAATTAATGTGTAACTGATTTTTCTAACCAATTCAGAGTCCGTCATGTCGTAATGTCCGTCAACACTGACAGTGAACAAATAATAGGTTTGGCTACACTACACGGTAAGGAATCGTACTCATATGTTCTAAACCGCGTGACGTCACGATGTTCGTTTAGCAGCAGAGGAGATCGATATTTTGAATTTTTTGTAGCTAAGGCAATAAAATAAACTGATAATGGTATTATAAGAGATAAGACATACGAATATTTTAAGTGTTATATTAAAATGTGTAAAATAATATTCACAATCTATTTCACACTTTATATTTTAAGTGATAAAAGCAGACCCATATTTATTAAAACATACGTAAGTTCATAGACTGCTAGAGTATACAACATGATACGTAGGTATCCTATGTAGATATAACGAGAACATCAAACCAGCAACTCGAATCCTTGTGTAATTACAGTCAAGTCACAGTCGGATTGTGCTCAACGTTCCAGCTAGCCGTGTCCAGTTTATGGTCAACACAAGATGCCGTCCAGTTTATGGTCAACACAAGATGGCTACCAATCTCTGGTAGGTTTGTACGTACAGACGGCCAAGTGATCTGTCAGTTTTCACAAAAGTTTTTAGCTAATAAAAATATCGCTAAGGTTGAGCATTGGACTTATCGTTGAACGTCATTACAATAAATTATAAATAATAAAAATTAAATCCTTTTATTTAGAGCAACATAACTGAGCAACATAACTGAGCAACATAACATGTACGGGCAGTCCAGTCTGCCGGCGATCATCTGAAGACGCTTTTGGCGATGTCCCGCACCCTGCGCGATAGGGACGCGAGCATCGCTTGCGCATGGTTGAAAAGAAGCTGTTGATGCACGCCTCCACAAACATGGTGCGCTACAGTAGCGGGACAGCCCCAGCAGCGCCCTCGGCGCGTTAGTAACGGTCAAATTATTTTTTAAACTGAAAATATACCTTATGACGTTCTAACGAACCTCAACCTTAGGGTGGCAGACCACTTTGTTGGCCTACTATATATGATATACCCATGTATTGTTACCGATTTAAATTTCCTCTTGCTAATGCAATAGACTACAAGTTATTCGTCATGCCGAGGACTCTTATGTAATGAAGGAACACTTTATACTTTCATCCGCCGTTTCAGCTTTAAAATAATATGAAATTGCTATCTTGCTTTTCTGAATGACAGTTCCTGAGCAAACGTAGGTAAAAACATAAAACTTATATCACCTCTTATGTAAGACTCTAAGGCACACACAATCTCGGCGCTATGAAGTCAACCCAACATTTACAATGCCACGAAATTACACAACCACACTCGGAACAATCCGAATTCCTGTACTAATGCATTGCGAATCGCTTAATAGCATTGATTCAGGCGGCGTCCGCAGGCGGGTTGCGGGTTGCGGTTGCAGGTTGCAACACGGCCATCGCTCAGCCGCCACAGTCAGGTGTCTGGAACGCATCTCGGTGCGCCGCGATGCATGCAAACATACTGCACATATATATTATATGCACCTGGTATATAATCCATACAGGTTGGAACCTCAAGACAGGTCACTCTGGGGAAGCCAAAAACTATAAGAGATGAATTTATTTCTAAGGAATCATGACGTCGATTTTAGACTTAAGAAAATGCAAAAAGAAATAAAAAAAGAAGAAACCAAAGAGAGAAAAGGTAATTGGTCCTACCAGCTTGGCGAATATACGTGTTTCTATGTCAAAGTATCGCTTACACCAGACTATAATTTATTGCTTAGGTAAAATTGCCCCGAAATGCCATGACGTAATACAAACCTATATTCATTTTAGACTCATATTTTTAAATCCATGCTTGAAAAAGTAAAACAAATCATAATACCAACTAAAAGCTCGCATGCATTGTGTTCTGAGTGCGGTATTAAAGAGCATTTGGAAAATGTTTGCTAATTCCCAACAGAAAAGAACGATAGCGGCGCGTGAGTGCTATGTGTTACCCTGTTTGGATTGCAAGTCACAAGCTACCAGCGGTTCAAACATGCTTTTTATCTTCTACAACAGTCGTCAATGATCATATTCTTATCTTAAAGCAATTGCTTTAAGATAAGAATTTTTACAATTGTAGCAACTGTAAATTGACATTGACAAGCTAGCCAGTCTCTGACCATTCACTTATCGGGCAGTAATTATTTTGTCTTGTACGTTGCAATTGCAAAAAAATTAACTTTCTCAGTAATAAATATAAGTAAGCAATAGACGTGACAGTAGTGTTCATTAGAACAAAATTCGACTCCTTCACATTAGTAACGAGAAGCAAAGGTACGGGGTCGTATGCAATGTGCAGGTTCCGTCAATTAAAATCTTTTTAGTTTAGTTTAATGTTTCGTAAAATTATACTTATCCTGTTTATTCAAATAATTCAATCCAGTAGCGGTTGAGTTCTCCGACTGACAAACAGTTTTAGTTTCCCTTTAATGTCCCGAAAAATATTTTTTCACAAAATAGTCTTAAAATTTGCCAGTTCCAAATTTCAACACGATCGGTCCAGATTTTATGTTTAGCTTCGCATAAGGGCTTTGCCTCTTGACCGTGTGAGCCGATAGGCTTCATAACTGCCTCATCAGGCACTGACAGTCGCACTGTGTTGGCCACATACACATAATTATTCCCAAGAATGCTACTCTAATACTAATTCTAGCTCTTAGGATTAAGTTTTAACAATATTATGGACAACATTGAGTCTGAAATTTTTTTTTTATAACGGATCCCTTAAACTCTCTTTTTCTTTTATATTGTACCACACTTCGCATCGCGTAGTAGAGATTAGGGAGAATAGACTACTACGCCGACATGAGCCGAGCTTTTCGCTTTGTACATTAACTTCCTTTATAAATAAATACACCTGCATTTAAAGACGGGGCACTGTTTAATTTTATTTCCTTCTTTGAGCGGACTGCGCTTACTTATTATAAAGTGGGATATAAGCCAGTAGAACGAGCAAACTCACTTTTCCCTTTGAAAGTAATTAAATATGCTTTTCTCGTGTTCTCGTTTCGTGTTTTTGCAATCGATTTCACATGAGAAATTTATTGACATAGATATTTAATAAAACAGAAACAAAATAAGACTAAACATAAATGAATGTACAAAAGATAAAAACTGTGTTGGTGAACGCCGCCGAATTTTTGTTTCGTTATCCCACTAATCCCATAAATGCGAAAGTTTTGATGTTCGTATGTTTGTTACTCAACCACTAAACGGATTGGTATGAAACTTGGCACTCATATAGGTTAGGTCCTGGAATAGAACATAGGATAGTTTTTATCCCGAAAAAACACCTCATTCCTGCGGGAAATCAAGTTAATCGTTAAAAGCAGTGAAGATGTGTAAATATCGGAACCTACGCGGATGAAGTCACGGGCATAAGCTAGTTCAACATAAATGTATCAGAAAATAGTAAGTACTTATCTAATGGACGTCCTAACCCTACGTTACAAATGATCCATCTAAGTATTGATTCAACCGCAGGGGTTAAAATTTTAGACAAACTACTTACTGTTGTAAAAAATGTCACCAAACTGTACACAAAGTACACAAAGTGCTGGTTCCGGTAATTAAATTTATATTTCTAGTTTTCCTGGATAACTCGGAAAAGAATAATATGTACGCCAACTTTACAATGTTTCAAATTTCAACAGAATTAGATCCTAGTTTTCGAGTTAACTGATGAACTAACTGACAGACCGACAGGCAGACGGACAAAAAAGCTTTTCTGTAAGGGTTTTGAGGGAATCCTAATAACGTAGGTATTGTCCATTTTATTGACAAAGTTTGTGTATTCATCGTCGGAGCCCTCATTTGACTTGACGTCGGCAAGTGACGGAACTACCGTCCCCTAGACAGTCAGCCCTCCGTATCTGGTCACCCATCGGTCGCCGCGTCATCGCCTCGATGTTTACTTCGCGAGATAAGCGTGACCAATCTGTGTGCCCTCCTTCAGGAAATAACGTCGATTTACTCATCAAAGGAGAGGGTATTTTGGTCAAAACATTTTGTAGGACGAAAGGGAAACTTTCAACACTTCATAAAAACTAGCATGTATAGAAACTAACATTCAATCATGGCAGCCAAAATTTATGGTTAGAAAGTCCTCATTTGAGTTTACATCGGCAAATGACGAAACTATCGTCCCCTAGACAGCCAGCCCTTCGTATCTGGTCGCGTCATCGCTTCGATGTTTACTTCGCAAGTAGCGTGACCAATTCTGTGTACCCTCCTTCAGGAAGTGACGTCGATAGCCGGTATTAAAGGAAATGTATTGTGCTCGAAACATTTATAAATTGATTTTTTAAATCAATAGAAATGAAAATGCAAAGCTTGTCATTGTATCGGCCCTTATAAGTCCACTGCTGAACATAGGCCTTCCCCAATGAATGCCACCGCACCCGGTCCAAAGCTTGGACCGAATTTATAATCAAATTTAAATCAAATTTATATTCATAATCTCGAAATCATATCCCGTGAGTATAGTAGTGAGTAGAGCAATTAACAGTCGTAAAGTCTATTCTATTTTATATTACCTTACGGCAGAATCTTCCCATTTTAATCTATTTACAAGCCAGTCGAACTATCATAGTAATATATTATCTTTGCTATCGTCAATGTTTTAATAGTATTTCTTTGTGCGCTGCACCAGCCGTTGGCTAATAAATCTAAATAATATTCATTTAAAAGCACATTTTGGTTATAAGTAAATTTAATGAATATTATAGTGTAATACTGGCCTGACAACTTTCCTGCCAAGCATTAGGTACTACATTCAGAGTTTTGATAAATATACAAACCGCGCTTTCCATAACAGAGCTTCGTGTGTCGGAAACGCCTCCTCCGGCCAGTAATGCGTTGACCTAGGTCGCCTTCTTGCGGCCACTGCAGCCATTACTCATTGAAAATTATACCGGACTAAGTGGTGTTTCGGGTACATCCAGTCATGCGAGCAGCCCACTGTGTTTGTATGGACATTATAGCAATGAAATAGGTACGCAATTGTGAAGGGAACGATATCGATCGATTTGTTCTCTGATTCGTTGCACTGATATTGCATTTACGGGAAAAATATAGTTTATCGCAGAAATGGATTTGGTTCAAATTAGTTTAATTTTTTTGTACCTGCTAAGTAAAGTTAATAATATTAAGGTAACCCAACATTATCAGAATGCGATGACAACGCTATAAAGAAATTACGTCACCCAGATGGTTAACAAGGTTAAAACCAAGACTTCAAATAAGTATTCAAAGTTGTTTGTAACATACTGTACCTACTGTGGATACGGTACGTAATTATTTATTTTTATTATTCTACTTAGAACATGTCCCCTAATTGTTGTACATGTCCACATATAATTACCTAGCCTCTTTTCTCTGTGTAATGGACTAGATTACCAATTTCTTGGAAATCGGTGAGACCAGCAATCCTAATCCGTAAGCATTTTAGATATCCGTCGAATTATAAAGCCATTTTGTACTCTCTATCAGGTTGGACATATTCTGATAAGTGTTTGGCGTCTAAATATGATAAAAGCTTTTCCGAATATGTCACGTGACCTGTTAGAACATACAAATGGCCTTTTAATTCGACGGACATTATCCAAATGCTTACGAAGTTGGCCCCCAGGGTGCCATTGCATTCATCCCAATCTACATACAATTTACGAATGAACTTTTATAAACGTAATAAATATCTTAACAATCAAACTGCAATGCAATAAAGAACACTTTTCGAAACACTGAGTTAATTTCCTATTCTCCAAACCACCCTTCCAACGCTTCATTAAACACTTACACATATCCATTTAGTTTCGTAGACTGCCAGAACTATTTATCATCATTCATTAGTTCACTTCGCCCGCGGATGGATCAAGCACGTATGAAGGTCCCTTGTGGCCAGATTACAGGAAGGGTTTAAGTTCAAGGGACAAGATAGGCTGTAACTTGAGTTGTTTCGAAATTTGTTTTAGAATGAAGACATTTGCTTTGATGTCACGAGTTAAACTCGTGCTTAATGCAAGAATGGCTAACTAATAGTTTACAGAAAATCAAAACTTATATATAAAATCCTATAAAATGTATGTTATGTTGCCTATCACCACTCAGCGATAGGCAACATAATTGATACATACTTAGTATTTTTCCATATGTTTTGTAACCTATATAGAAGGGATAGCAGAAAACTTTAGAGTTTTTATAACTAAATAGCTGTTGCCCGCGGCACCGCCCGCGAGTTTCAGGCTTTTATTTCCCGATGAATTTTTTTACAGAGCCATATTAGCCTATGTTTCTCTGCATCTATAGCCTCTAACTATGCGGTTTGGAGACTGGTACCTTTGATCCCCATTTCTCCCCCTTAGGGGGTAGTTTTCATAAACTGTAAAAAAGTATTGAAACATTAAGATTTAGAGTACTCCTACAAAGTTTCGAGTTGATAGGATCATCTAATAGTTTTTCTCCATACAAACTTTGAACCCCTAATTTTTCCCCCTTGGGGACTGAATTTTGAAAAATCCTTCCTTAGTTGATGATTAAGCTATCAGAAACTTTTATATACAATTTTAAGGCTGTACTATACGCAGTTTGGGCTGTACGTTGATATGTTAGCCTGTATGCCAGTCAGTTTCTTCTTTTATAGATATTGATTAGGCGGTAAGTAAACAATGATTTTCCCATCAGCTACCTATATATGATATCACTCTCAACAGTTCTACTGTTACTCACGTAGCTTCTAAACGCCAATTCAGTCAGTATACAACGTCATGTTTAGTACACAAGGATACGTGTTAGTATAATGAAAACCGCACAATATATCAAGAAATTATTAATAATAGAAATATCCCAAGAGTAGTTCACGCGCTAAGCCGGTAAGCCTCAAGTTAAGTTCGCTAATGGTTCGGACAACGGGCTCTAGCCACTGTTCCCGAGTACCAATCCCAGGGGAGTTTGATCCATTGGAAGGGAGTTTAGTCACTTTTTCTCATTGATTTATTTTATTAAAGTTCACTATGAAAGATAATTAAAATGGATGCTTAAACTTCGTACATTTTTTGTCTAGATGTCCATATGGAATTCCATTCGGAAAATGAAATTCCGATTTTATTAACGTTTTTATCTCGCACTGTCCTAGTGTGGAACCTCTTTTTATGAAACCTATTAAATAAGCACAATATGTATATGCAGAGTACATAACTGGAGTGCATAACCTCGAAACTAGCTAGGCCAATAATATCACAAAGTGAAGAAGACTGGCTGACAAAATATATACAATCTTACTATAACAAAATAAACTAGCGCAATATCCTCTGAGCGACGTCGCACGTCCATCGGAGTAGCGCAAATTGTTTACGACAACCCAGTTTTCAGGGGTAACTATTTAATTCAGTTACCGTGCCTTCCGGGTAGTCGGGACTCAGTCGCCGGGACAAGTGGAAGCACTCACGGCTGATGTCCCGCTAAGGACCTGCCACACTTTACCGTATTTAGACTTGTCTTGTACCCACCACCTACTTTATGAGAAGGCTGTTATATTTAAAAGTTTGTAAACGTTTAAACAATTAACAGCCAGTTAAAAGCCTGCTTTCATCAGCAGCCTATACCTTCTAGTTCACTGCTGGGCATAGGACTCCCAAACACTTCACATATGTTTTCGGTATAACAAGCTGTATAATTCATTGATTTCATTAGTATGGGCCCATCTTAATCAGTTTGAACTCTCGAACTGACAAAGGTAAGGCAAACGGACTAGGTACTTAAATATTAGTTATCACTGATGTTGACTAACTATTATCATCCTTTAGACGTCCACTGCTGGACTCATAATTATAACTCATAATTTCCCAATGAACGCCACACCCGCTCCTACGCCCTCCATATCCAGCCGCTTCCAGACACCTTCTTCAATTCGTCGGTCCATTGGCGACGGCGATGCGTCGGTGCTAATATGGCCGGCCCACTGCCACTTCAGCTTGCTGATTCTTTTGCCTATTAAACCTCTTTAAAAACATTAGATACGCAATCAAAATTCAGTAGTACTGTCTGACTGTGCCAGTGAGTCAACTCGTGACCAAGTTATCGAAGCAAACTGGTCGAAATATCGTACGTGGTCTCACCAGACGCCACCATTTGCGCAACAACCGATACCTACCTAACCTAATAAAATTCTGCATGACTTATTTTTTTTTTCAAACTAAATGTCTTATAATCACACATCCATCGAAACTGTGTTAATAGATTTTACACTGCCACAGTTGCACTGCAGAAAATCACACATCATGATGTTCATTATTGATATTGCATGCGGCTACTGAAAACAATGAGTAAAATCGGATAAACGAGGCAATTTTGGGTGGAATTTTGTATACAAATTGATTGACTCTCTTTTCCCTTGCCAATTTTAAAGTCACTTTAATAAAATGAAATGAATTTAACTTTACATATTGATGTGATAGCAAAAAATAATAATTTGTGGGTTGATTTTACAAAATACAAGCTTTGCTTCCCGGCCTTACACAAGGCTCATCATCATCATATCAACTTTTAGACACGGTCCACCGCCCAGCGCATCCAGCCGCTTCCGGCCACCCTCTTCAGGTCGTCGGCCATCTAGCGGCGGGGCGTCCCACCCTGCGCGAGCCGACCGCGGTCTCTAGCTAAACCTCTCGGCTATGTCGGTTACCTTCGTTCTTCGTCAAATCTCCTCATTACGAATCATATCCTTCAAAGACATCGCGAGTATAGCCCTCTCCATAGCTCACTGAGCGACTTGAAACTTGTGGATCAGGCCTATCATCAGTGTCCACGTTACTGCACGTGCAGGAACCACGGATTAAAGAGATTTAAACATTGTGGACACATAAAGCTAAAATCTAAATGTAATTTAACCAGGTTTGCCAAGCACACATTGACAGAGCTCGGCGATGAATAGGTTTGGTAGGCATTTCATATAAAATAGATGCATATATTTTTGTATAAGACAGGTTAACTATGTGTACTAAGTACCTAATATCTACCTGTATCTGTAGTTATCTGATTACTTTATCTATAACCTACAAAATCGAAGGACATATTGAAAATGACGTAGTTTTGAAACATAGTGTATCGATATTATCTCAAACAAATTCATTCCAACAATAGTCATAGAGTTGGGCACGGGTTGCCACACATCGATTACCGAAACAAAACGATGTATAAGTAGGAAATAAAAGCCCAGACCAGACACGATCAAAAAGCATAAAGTGTCGGGGTGGCGGACTTGATTGATGCTTTAAACTCTGTCGCGCGGTGCGGCGCTAAATCCGGATGAAAACTTTAAAACGGCCCGACATTTTGACCGGTTTGCAGAGCGTGCGGGTAGGGCTGTCATCAGGGTTTCAATTTACTTGTTTATCATTGTCATTATTGATTATAATGAAAAATAAAATTAAAACAAAATAAAACAGGAAAATAAAATGAGAGTTAGTATATAAAAAATACGTTAAAAAAGTTAGTACGTTAAACTGGTCACATCTATCGGAGAACCGTTTACCGCTGGAGTAAAGGAGTACTCGAGTGGAGACCGCGACTGGGGAAGCGTAGTGTGGAACTAGATGCCCCCTGGCTAGATGGAGCGACGATCTGCGTAAGGCGACTGGCAATGACTGGATGAGACGAACCGAGGATCGGATTGAGTGGAGCACCTTGGGAGAGGCCTATGACCAACAGTGGACTCTTTCAGGCATGATGATATAAAAAATATATCAACATTTACTTTCAAATAAAGTACATTCCTTGTGTAGGCTTGGCTAGATAAGTTTTCTCTTAAGTATAGCACTCAAAAAATCTAGTTATCAGTTTGAAATGTTCATTTCTTTTTTCTTAAGAAAATCTTGGCATTAAACAGTAGTTATGTGATAACTACAGTAACTACCGTCACGCATTTTAAAATCCTTGGACCTCTTTGTCAGCCACTTTCTCCAGTCAGCCCTAACCGAACATAATTGCAGAGTAACAAGGGTGCTCTAACGTTATTTAGTCCGGTGGCATTAACGTCCCGCCGCTGTCACGTTCGCGACACATTTTGCATTTAATTATATTTATTTTTCAATCTACGCTTTTGTCCCTTTTGTATACAACGCGTTTACAAGAGCTTTTACGCCAACATTGACATATTGTCAATAACATTGGATTTTAAAATTGAAAAACTTGGAATTTAGATATTACGTCAGAGGTGTCCATCATGGTTATTCTTCAAGATATTTAAAAAACTATGACATGAAGCAGTAAATGGACAACGTATCCACGTTGTCCAACGTGCATTGATAGACTGAGTATTGTGATGGAAAGTTTTTTTAATTCAATTATAATCTCCATTATTTATTTATTTCAAATAATTTGCAAACGACATGTTCCCACACCGAAAATAAATGTTGATTTGAACAAGATCCTGTTAACCGTGGAACATCAGAGTGCATCAAGACCTTGTTCCCTTGAACTAACTCTTGTCCCCTTGCACTAGCTTAACTTGTTAACTTGATCATTATCTTGTTTCAAACGATCATAAAAATGATGACTTTAGCTAACATACAGCAACTAAGACAAATGCCATTTAGTTGACAACCATGCTTTTCAGTCCAGCGAAAAAACGTTATTTTTTTAAATATGTAGGTAGGTACCTTCCCAGACCCTAAGTGCAACAAAAACGTCAGGAATGTACAATGGGGCCGGGGAGAATGTTTAGCATAGTGAAACATGGTCGGACAGTGCGTGCCTGACGGTCTGTGACAAATGGCAAAGTCGCCATTCGCCAGCCGCCACTACAAAAACAACAACGTACCTATACGTAAATATAATACACATCATAGGCCACTTCTTCAGTAATCTGAAGAAGCCTCCTCAATGGTATAGGGTAGGTCTTGAAATTAAAACATCATGTATAGTAAGTAGATTTTTAACTTTCGCGCTTTGATATTTGAAATATATCATGTTCCGCACGGTTCACAAACTCATTTATTATGTTTATTATCTTGTTATATTTTTAACACATACACACTTTTTACTATGAAACTAAAAACTTTTTGGTGGGCGCCTCCGTGCTTATTGGGCGCTTTTTTTCTTCATGCATTTTCCTCTGTTAGGTTTTTTACTTTTAATACGGGTCTTACACGCGAATAGTTTAAAACATGAATGAATGAATGAATGAATATACTTAATTGCACACAAATTACAGAACATATGTAGGAGAAATATACAGTAAATGTACATCTGCTTGAAAAAGTCGTTAAAAATATTATCAATGCTTATTGTTATTCAGACGCGTTCCAGCGTTCCGTTTATTTGAAGGTAGCACAAGATAATAACCCTAACCTAAACTCACACAATAGTAGATCATTCCATAACATTGCAATAGGTAGATATACGAGTATATTCCGCAATACGGGTATGCGGATAATATATCCCCCCTATGTGTCAATCACACTGAGAACATAATCGACGTAGGTCCACAGTTATAGATTAAATGTCCGTCTAGAATTCTAATCGACTAAATTATCTTTGCAAAATCAATTCTATTCAATTACTCTTTATTGTATGATAAAAATACACATATACAGTAATAAAGTAGTTTACACTTGTACATCTCCGCGGGCTTATCGCTATTTTATCCGAAGAACCTTTGGGTAAACGATAAGAATAAGCAGAGAAAGGTACCTAGGCTTTGCAGTTAAATAAAAGTAGCAACATCAGTAACTAGTTGACCTATGCAACAAAAATAACTCGTCTATACTAATATTATAAAGAGGTAAAGTTTGTGACGTTGTAGCGGGTAATCTCTGGATCTACTGGACCGATTTTGAAAATTACATACGTAGTTTTCTATTAGTATTAAATTACCCATAGAAAGCTACGTTATTAGTGAGTGTCATAGGCTATATATAATTTATAAAGTTACGTGGAAGTCGCGAGCAGACAGCTAGACTGTAATATAAATATCGCTAGCTATTCCATATCTTAAAAAATAGTTAAGTTTTTTAAACACGATACCATTCATTGCACGCTATGAATGGCAGAATATGTGAAACTGTTTTCATTGTATACCATATCATTTTTGCCATATTCTAGTAAATAAATATTTCATTCATTCATTCATATAAACAGAATAAAAAACTGAGTCTGGTTACCAAAAATATCATCATCATCAGGTTATTTTTGTCTCCACTGCAGGGGCAAAACCCTCTCTCATCTGCCGGAGACAGACGGAGGATTTGGCCTACACTCCACGCGCTGGCCAGACGGGTTGGGAAGGCCTGATTGATGTTTTATAATGTATTCCCTCAGTCGCCTTGTACGACATCCACGGGAAGAGTTGGAGTGGTCCTATTCTATTCCGGAAACCACACGGCAAAAATACCAAAAATATAAACACTTTATATCTCACATAAATTTTAATTAAAAATACTAAACAAAGTTGTCAGCAATTACTTGAAAGAGCACTTAGCAACACCTTCGTCAAAAAACATTTGTGGTGAGAGTACCTATTTGTAACACAGGCAGTCCCCTTAATGGGTACGTAAAAGAATTTAACAACCCTCTAATGGCTATCCTTTCGGCAAAATTAAGAGAGAAGTTCCGATTAGTGAATAACATCAACAGTGAGGAAAATTAATATCGCAGAAAGTTTAAAAATACAGTAATATCAATTATTTACAACAGGCAGTGCCCTGGACATGAGATGGGGCCAAAGAATCTACACACGTGGTGTCCCACACCAGGGCCCGCTCCAACGACCAAGGCACCAGGGTGGCTTCGTCGGGTCTCTTACCATTGTCTCTAAATACCGCTCGGCTCTAGGGTCGAGGGGATTAAGGCGGTGGCAAGAGCCCGACGGATGATGTCATTATAGCGCCGTGATGAAAATTGAAAATATAGCCACATATTAAGCGGAGGTCAGAAAACTTCCAAGAAAAAAGTCCAAATGTACCAAGTCTCTTACTATAACCGTGTGGTTCCCGACTTAGGGCTACCCTCAATCTTCCTGTCAAGGCGACTAAGGTATTGCACCAGGGATGAGCAGTAGCATTCTCCTGTGTATATTAAAATCATTACTGCGATCATCAATCCGCTTGCCAAGCGTGGTGGTTATGGCCAATCCCCCAATGGACAGCCCGTCAAAAGTGGCATTCTATTAGGGAGGCTTATGTTTAGCAGTGGACGTATTTTCCCTGATGATGATGGGTTTATGCCGGTTCCGAATATACCTTCGGGTAAATAGCCTACACCGATACCTGAATTAGGTATATAACTAGAACCGGTATTTTCCCCTAAAAGTACCGGTACCCATTAGCGATTAACGCGTGCGCGAGTAGCCACGTTGGGCAACCAGCCAAGGACCACTCGCTTACGCCGGTGCTGTCACTCCAACTTTATGTCTCGCTCGCACTTACGAAGTCGGTTACCTGATACCGGTATATTAGCGATATTATACATAGTGAAATACCGGTTAAACCGAGCTAAGGTCAAAAGTATTGGATTCATATCCTGCATACAAGGTATCGCTTTCTGAACATTATATTACTTCGAGACGGTCATTGGTCTCAGTCTGTCAGTGAGTCACAATCTATTCTGACAGACTCGTTTGCTTAGTGGTTTGTGTGGGTTCAATTCCCATAGGAGAAATGCAACGACATGCAACTTTGTACAATTTGTACGAGTTGTCCCCGGTCTTTATGTTATACTAGCTGTGCCCGCGGCTCCGGCCGCGTGGACTACACAATTATGTACCGACTCTTTTGCCGACTCCGACTCCTACCTCACGCCAAATATAATCCTAAAGTTCTAACTCATCGCAATTTGAATTACACCGAACATTATAATTATACTTCTTTATTATATTGCACTAGCTGTTGCCCGCAACAACTTAACATCACAAATTATTATGTAATTCCCGTAGGAATCAGATGTTTTATCGGGATAAAAACTATTCCATGTCCTATTCCAGGACCTAACCTATATGTGTGCTAAGTTTCATTCCGATCCGTCCAGTGGTTGACGCGTGATTGGGTAACAAACATCCAAACTTTCGCATTTATAATATTAGTGGGATAGCTACCAATGTATTTTAAAATTTAAATGCTCATAAGTTTTGATTGAATAAGCCGATTGCGATGAAAGAAAGTTTATATGTTACTTCGAGTTAAGCCCTATGTTTTTGTGAAAAGTAAATAGGTCAGTCGTTTTTACGTGATGCGTGCACAAACTAACAGATAAACAGACAGACAAGTTATCCTTAGACCCCCCCCATTTTATTGTAAATATTTTCAATGTACAGACACGCGTAGATAATATTTTTATTTATTACTCTGAGGAAAAAAATACCCTCCTACTTACATAAGGATAAAAATATACCACTATAATTATATAATGTAAGTAGGAGGCTACATAATGTAAGTAGGAGGGCTACTTATTTTTTTCTCAGTGTAGATGTGTGAATTGTCCTACCCTTGCCTAATTTTCATAGTACAAGAGAAAATGTACCAATGCATTATATGTATATGAAATATTTATCTTCCTTGGTAGACCATCCTCATTCAGCCCCTTCAGCTACATTTTCACAATAAGCAGAATTGCCTATGTTCATGCAATTGGACTGGATAAAATCTACCTAACCGCCTTTCGTATTGTGCCCTTAGATACGGCCCCTTGACAATTCTCAATCACTCGCCAGACATCTCGAGCATCTCGAGTCGATATCAAATATCGAGCGATCCAGGGCGACTATCGGCAGGTTGGAGAGGGCTCGTGATGTGAACCCGAACACTTGATCGTCCGCCCGAAACCGAAATTCGATTAATGTTCGAGTCCGCACCACTCACTCGGCTCCAAGCCGACTGCGACTAATCGATTTCCATTCCACACCTATGACACCACCGCAAAACGTTCTATGTAAGTACTTCCACATGTATGTATGTTAATAAATAAATAATTCAGATATACATACACTTGTCTAATACAAAACTAGGATTTTCTCCTTCTACAATCTCCTATACGGACGAACTGAAAAAGTCCGAAGTGGTGATAACATGATGATGATGGTAATTATCGGAACGGGAAGCAGCAATCTCCTGCTACTGCGATCACCAATCTGCCTGCTAAGCTTGGTGATTATGGTAAATCCTATAATGGCCAGCCCGCCAAAAGTGTCATTCTATTAAGGAAGGCTTATGTTCAGCAGTGGACGTATTTCGGCTGATGATAATTAAACAAGGATAGAACGTCCCCATTCCCAAATATCTAAGTGCACGAACGTGCGCAAGGCCCAATTCTAAAAAAAACAAAATCAAAAAAATCAAAATAATACATACATACATAATAATACATACATACATAATGCTCACGCCTCGGTCCCAGAGGGGTAGGCAGAGACGTTGGATCGCCACTTTGCGCGATCCTGACACACCTCACTAGCCTCACTCACATTCATCAACCTTTTCATGCACCTCCTTTTATTCTTCTCACTGCGGACCCCAGCGTTTTTGGGGACGTTACTAATTTGATCCTTGAATGTCCTCCTAGAGCCTAATAATAAAATTTAAGATACATCAACATGCCTACTTCGTGAATCGCAAACTAGTTTTCTTTGTGCTAAAGAATATACAATCACAAAAACAGCAGCACCAGGAACAATTTGTAGATAGTTGCCTGTCCCCTGTGGGAGTTTTCTAGCGGTCCAGGAAAATAATGCTCTTAAGCTGATATCTATCTACGTGTCAACGTAAAATATTTCTATACTGAGACACCATGTACATAAGTGATATACTGCAAGTAGAAGTTGTATATTACACTGTGTGGTAATAACCAAAGTATTCGAAATTTATCAGATTAATGCTTCAGGGAAAACCCGTACCAGAATATTTGGAGTCAATCGCATTAAATAGATTACGGCAATTACAAATTGTTTCTCTTACGTCAGTAATGACAATTACCACTCAATCCCGTATAATCTTAATGCATGTATTTAGACAGATAAGCAGGTGCCGCAATCCTAATTATAAACATAGATTAATCCAACTGAGGTGCTGATATATATTGTACAATCAATGTCATACTTGGGTTACATAGTATAATTACAATTTATCTTCCAACTTGACATATCGTATACGACTTTCTACGCACTCACTACCATCATAGTAGGTAGGTACTCGGCGAAGAGCTGAAAATCGCCAGAAAAAAATTATCGTCTAACACATTGTGCCTATGTTATTTTATTATTGGCCATATTTTTTAGTTAGGCTTTGACCTATTGTTTAAACTAGACAGAATTCTAAAAAATCTTCATTGGGAAATGTCTAAAGTTCTAATAATAAAAACGTAAACTTTGCGTGTCTGTACATTGGAGATACCTATTTGCGAAAAATAATTGGGGGTCTAAGAATACGTTGTAGAACACATTTCGATCATCTTTGGGTTTTTGTTCTGTTTATCTGTTAGTTTGTGCACGCATCACGTATAAACTACTGAACCAATTTTGATAAACTTTTCATAGAAATATAGGGCTTAACTCGGAGTAACATTTGGTCTTTATTTCGTCGCAATCGGCTATCTCAATCAAAAGTTATGGGAATTTTTAATTTTAAATACATTAGTAGGTATGCAATAAAACAAGGAAGTATAATTACAATGTTCTGTGCAATTCGTATTGCGATGAGTTAGGACTACATTTAGAGCTGTAGTGGGCGTGGGCGTGGGCGGAGCCGCTGGCTAGTGTGTAAATAGAAAAGAAATCATATTCACGCGCATTAATGTCTGTTTAATTTCTTAGGTCAGAAGAATACTTGTAGAATGCTTAGCATTAGCTTGTATAAGTCGCGGAAATGTCAAAGAATTAGTGCTTGGTATTATATTTACGCGAAAATGGGACTGAAAACAAATTCTTGCAACGAATCAATCAAGTACCTATAACAACGAAATAAATATCCTCGACAAAAGGTTCGACTTACTGACCATTCGTACACTTTTACTCTACAGGATACGGAGTTTTCATAATCTCCGAATAGAATAGTTGTTAATATTCCTTTTCCTCAATAAAAATTCATTGAACGTATTTTTTTTCCGGCACAGGACAGTCAAACTACATATAAAAGCAGTCGTTGGCACTCGGCGTGGCTGTAATCGGCTCTCATGCATCACGGACCGACGCCGCTGAACAGCCTCGCCAATTAGAATTGGCGCTTTACGTGACGATATCCTTGCATCCAAAAAAGAAGTCGGATATGTCTTTATATGGCATTTTACTTGACCTCAGCTATCAGTAAACTGACTTTAAAAACCAAACTGCGTGCTTTTTCTTTTGAGGAAGGAACGTTGCTTAAGAGTTTACGTTTGCATAAAATATAGGGTACGTTAGACTTAACATCGTGAATACGTCTCGTTCTGATCATTAATAAAAATGTGAAATGTTCTGAAATGTAGAAATCAAAAAGAAATGGCAGACGAAAACAATGCCTCGGTCCTTGCCTACTTATAATGTTGTTATTAAATAAAAAATAAATATTTATATTTACATATACTTGTCTATCCCCAAACTAGGATTTTCTCCTATACGTTAGCAATTAGGCAAGCATAGAATAATTCAAAAATATATATATATACGTCCAGGCCAGGACCAACTTGTCCAATTGCAGTAAGTAGTCTGTCCCTGGTGGGAATCCAACCCACGACCTCTGGCCCTTGAGTTTAATGGCCAAGCCACTGGGCCAACGAGGCGGTGGTTTGTTATGTTTTTGTTTTGGGTTCTAAAAATATAACCTAACCTAATCCACGGATTAGATGTTGGTTGGCTTTTGACGATCCTAGGTTTGAGTAGTCGGTCTACTACGTTACTATTACTAATCAATCAATTTGATGAATGATGACTGTTACAAATGCAAAACTCATAGCTCACTAAAGGAAGAACTAATAACAGTGGTAAAAGTCAAAATTATTTGTCTTAATTTATTTAATTATATACTCTTAACAAATATGACTTTTACCTCTGTTTCGTTCTTTCTTATTAGTTCTTGGAATAGTTCCGAAGTCAAACCTATTATAGCTATAGAACAAATTAGTCATAGACCGGCGTGAATTTAATTAACGCGATAATCGCTGCAGCGAGCCGTAACAGCGAAATAACGCCTAGTTATACCGCATGAAAGAACGTCGTCTATTAAAAGAAAAGCGCGTCTAGTTCTGCAGCGGAGTTATCGTACATTGAAACTAATTCGATTTGAAAATACAATGGATACTAGAGTAACTATATTTACATACATAAACATTTACCAGAACTTATTTTTTAATATAAGTACTGGTATGATTTGTCATAGGTTAGAAAAATGTTGCTCGCCAGCTTTAATTTTTTGTACAAACTTTAATTTAATACCATAAATCTGAAGACATCAGAACTACAACATAATAAAATGAATTAATTGACGTAAAGTTCATATAGAGGACTTTGCTGACCGAAAGTACAAGATATACTTAGGTACAGTCGGCGCGCTAGGATAAATGTCCAAGTTCATTATAATTTTAACTTTATCATCATATGGTAAGGTGCTGCTAGGGTTGCTCACTTAATTTGGAATGTCTTACCTGTTTGTGTGGTAATTTTTAATTTATATTTCATGAGCTTTCGTAATTCGTCATGATAAAATAAGTAGTTTAAGCATAGAATACTAAATAAACTCGCCTTTGTGCACAAAATGCGTAATTGTATTTAGTTTTTTAAATGTGCGATAAAGAATATATACAATTTAATCCTACATCGATAATACGATTTGGAGGAAAAAATTTTTTTAGACAAAATATTCATTTATGAAATGAAACACATACACAAACTAAGTACTCGTATAGACTCATCCGTAGCATTGCTTGCGTATTTTTCGTAGAGCTGTAGAGCCGCGGCGGCGTAGACATCGAGTGCCTCCGCCCGCGCCCGCCCGTGAACTTGACGCCCGCCCATCACTGTACGTATACTACGTTCATGTGTTTTTGACACCTACAAGTACTAGAAAATAATAAAAGTCGAATAAAAATAAAATACAGATGTGAGATTACCTATGAATATGCGTTTTTATGTACAATCAATTGTACAATATACTTATTTTTTTATATTTCTATGTAATCACAATCAGGCAGGAGTTGCAGGAGCATTGAAGCTATGACTATAATAACTGTTAAAATAAAAATAGAATATTTGCTTTTATAATATCATATATGTTCTTAATTATCATCATCATCAGCCTGTAAGAGCCCACTGCTGGACATAGTCCTCTCCCAAGGTGCGCCACTGGACCCGATCTTCTGTTCTTCTCATCCAGTCTCTGCCAGCCGCGTTGTTAGTTATACTGTTTTAAAATAAAAGCTACCGCAGTACACTTGTTACAGTAACTGTCAACGATCAATGAGACGTCATAAGCTGATTCCGTGACGCTCTAGTAAACATGCAGCCGTGTCTATGAGTTAGATATATATACTTCAAATGTTCAGAAAATAACCATAATTCAATATTCTTTGTTGTGCACCAATACATATAAAAGTTTAATTTATTTAATAGGTAAACACTTTTAGTTGATAACTTACTTGTAAGTATTTAAACTAAACCAAAACTAGAATATTAATCATAAAATACAAAAAGATTAAAGGTAAATAATGGCTCCGTGGCTCCCCCACCCCATTCATTTAATTAAAATATTTAATTTTACTTTACTCTCATAGTTAAAGGTTACACATATAAAAATATTTCACTTGAATGCTACCACGGCATGTGAATATTAAATATGCCAAGTATCAAGACAGCGCAATCGTTCTGTCTGAAAACGTATCACCGTAAACTCTATAATCTCGTGTGCAAGTTTATTAAACGTCAGTACCACGCGGCCCGTATTGCCTGCCACCGGAAAATTGAGACGAAACAATATGCAATTTCATAAGTGCGACTGAAATAGAATTCGGGCTTCCTCAACGTATTTCACTTATTAAATTCTCTTTGATCCTTTCGCCTAAAATATATTTACTGTACCTACCTATGGTGAAATGTGTTTTCTCTTATTCTATAATAAGCATTACAAAAAGTTTTATTAAATTTTACCTAGCTAATGGCACCTTCCAGCTTCGGTATTTACGGACAAGTACAATTTGAATATTTTTATAGGAAGACTGGATAAGCATCTTCAGGGTAAGCGCGCTCCACCCTAGGCCTCATCATCAATTACCATCAGGTGAGATGGAGGTCATGCGCAAACCCATCAACCATAAAGAAGACCAATATCGTGTAAATCTATTACTTTCATATAATCGAAGGTATTATATAGAAAAGATTTGAATATTATTATCGCCACAGCAGACTCAGAGGTTGCGCCTATTTATATTACAAATGTAGGTACTTAATGTAGATGTTGAAAAAAGTTTATCAATATATGTATGAGTATCATGCTTGATGCTACTGAAAATCGCTAGCAATTTTGTGAGCCCTTCCACACTCGAGTGGCAAGCGCATTGTTCTCTATTTAAAAAATCATCGGTACACGGCATTGCACTTATTGCAGGGAATGCCGTATCAATTGACACCTTTCAAATTCGCCTTTAACCCGACATTCAGTTCAACGGCGCATCTCTTTTGATCAACGTTCAATAGCCAAATTCTGTATTTTATTCGAACATTTGAAGCTATAATAAAAAAAATATGTTTAAGTAACTATTAAAAGCAGTGGACCTTATACCTATTATAGAAAAAATACATTTCGATATTGATCCAATTTAGATTTCACAGACAATTCTGACAGACAGACGTTGACGGATCTAGGGTAGGTAGCTGCGGATGAAAACCTATGGAGACCATTCGGAAGTTCTGTCTTTATCACGATATTCAGAAGAACCGTCTACAAATGATACTGAAACCTAGAAATGATTCTGAAATTCAAAAACATAATACTAAGCTTTACTGTTGATATTCTCAAAAAGAAAATAATAATACCAACCCCTTTATCAAACAAATATTTATGCCCGAAAATGAATAACCAGACGTAACGTGCGCGAATTCTATCCAAACACAATGTTAGCATAACTAAAGAATTTTGTAAATCACCAATTTATTCTGATCTATTATTGAAGAAGCGGAAGTACAGTAACGGAGGTCTGTGGTAAATGGGTGATTATAGTTGTTCTGGGCGAGCGCGTGAGTGACGTCCCCTATGCAGAGCCGAAAACCGAAACTGACTTCGGTCTTTGTTTGGAGCGCATCATGGAACAGCCCTTTATTTTATGTGTAACTTGATGCGTGTACTGGGAAACCAGACGATAAAAGCATCAAAAACTAAAAAGCAAATTAAGTCGATACAAAAACATCAATCACAACCAGGATTTTAAATACCGGTATTACAAGTACCACTGATCTTTACCAGAACTGGTACCCGTATCTGTTTACATTTACCTATGTGTAACCAGTGCCGTAAATAACCTTTTATGCGCCCGGTACGTATACTGCGCCCTTGTAAAATTGCCATTTTTGCGCCCCTCCAAGGTCTGCGCCCTGTGCCTGGGCACCGTTGGACCGCCCTAGTAACGCCACTATGGGTAATACACCGGTCCTTTTACCGGTATCAAGTGACACGTGATCAACGTAGCGACGTCACACACAGAATAATACTAATGGATACCAATACTTTCTGGTGAAAATACCGGTTCTACTTAAATAACTACCTCTGTTCAGGTAACGACATGTAAAATATCGGTATTTATGGAACCGGTATCAAGCCATGATCACATATTAAATTTAACCTTAATTTAATAAACCTACGTGAGCGAAGATAATTTGCCTTATTTTCTGTCTATCCTAAACCTATTTTTATGAATCAGGTCTTTTCTACGGACAAAATAATAAAAGTCGCAGTCTTCTCGGTGATACTAAATTAGCCTATTTAAAATTACTCGGGCATCACAACCGCCGCCTCCTTCAATTACAAAATACATCCCTGATAAAACATAGTTTTATATCATTTCAACGTACACAAGAAAACGATTAATCGGTTATCAGGAACTACCTAGTCTTAACTGAGTAATCGATGGCCATTACCATTGTGCCGGTCCTCAAGAGTAAAACTGGTGATATTACAGATAAGTGTAACTATAGGCCCATATCGTTGGCAACAATTATTGCTAAGGTGCTGGACGGTCTGCTTGATGGGCATTTAAGAAAACACATACACCTGCACGACGCCCAGTTTGGCTTTCGGGCTGGACTGTCTACTGAAAGTGCTATATTGGCTCTCAAGCATACCGTTCAGTACTATACAGACAGGCGGACTCCGGTCTATGCCTGCTTTCTGGACTTATCTAAGGCCTTCGATATGGTGTCCTATGACATTCTATGGTCTAAGTTAAGAGACACGGAGATACCACGGGAAGTGCTGGCAGTTCTTGAGTACTGGTACAACAATCAAATGAACAATGTCAAATGGGCTGGTAAACAGTCAAACGCATACAGGTTGGAGTGTGGTGTCAGGCAGGGGGGGTTGACGTCGCCAAATCTCTTCAGTCTGTATGTAAACGACTTAATAACGGAGCTGAGCAGTATGCATGTCGGATGCTACGTAAATAATACGTGTGTGAATAATATAAGTTACGCAGATGATATGGTTCTGTTAGCTCCTTCGGTCAGTGCCCTCCGCAAATTGTTACGGGTATGTGAACAGTACGCAATTAAACATGGCCTTGTATATAATGTAAAAAATAGCGAGTACATGGTGTTTAAGGCGAGTGGAAAGGGCCCTGGCAGGGTGCCTCCCATTACAATGAATGGCGCTGCCCTTCGCAGGGTTACCCAATTTAAATATCTAGGTCATTATTTAACTGAAACATTGAATGATGACCTAGACGTCGAGAGAGAGCGCAGGGCGCTGTCGGTGCGTGGTAATATGCTGGTTCGCAGATTTGCTCGCTGTTCTATAGCAGTCAAAATAACTCTTTTTAAAGCTTACTGCCAGGTTTTCTACACGGGCAGTCTGTGGACCACATACACCAAGCGTGCCTACAGCGCACTGCGCGTACAATATAATAACATTTTCAGGGCCCTATTGGGGCTGCCCCGATACTGCAGCGCGTCAGGGATGTTCGCAGAAGCTCGCACAAACGATTTTGCTGCAATAATGCGCAACAAAGCGAGCTCCCTGATGCGCAGGCTGCGGGGCAGCGCTAATGGGATCCTGAAAATGATCAATGAGAGGTTTGACGGCCCCATCATTAGACACTGGGTGGGGCTGTTGAAACCTATATCTAGTTATTTAAGAAATTAGTTAATAAGTTTACTAACATAGTATTAAGGCTTTACTAACACTATGGATATCTTATCTGAAATAAATAAATAATAATAATAATTACAAGACAATAGTAGTTACATGTATCATTTTCAAATAAAAAACAATTTTTTTTTAGAATACTTAATAAAATAATATCATTATCAATCTATGCTTTCTAACTAATAACTTAGGATGTTAATAAAATGAAGTGTCTACTTCACGTCATGAAATCTAGGATGACCAACATATTGAGGATATTCAACCGAGAGCCATTATTCTTTAAGTAATAAAAATTCAACCTGACACAGCTACTAGGTAGCTTGACGCTAAAAAGAACGTAACTAAACATAATTGTTTTTACTGATAAGTGAGATTTTACCATTTCTGACCACTGATAAAGTTCTTCGTATATATAAATACCGATTTATCTTGTTCAATAAGACTACAAATTACTATCTGATTTTAATCGTTATTTATATCTGTTGTATTATGTTATTTACATTTTCATAAGCCTATGTTTATCATATTAATTTTAATCTCCATTAGGTACTTATGTAGTTAAATTACCCTTTGACGTATTTAGGGTGTGAGCTGTTTGTTTCACAACTCGACGCGCTTTTAGGTTTTTCCAATCGAAATTTTTCGGTTTATCTGTCTGTTTGTTCGTGTATTTGTTTTGTACTGACTATATCGGCATATCTACTGACTGAGTGAGCCGATTGCGATATGCGTTTGCCAAAAAATCACTTTCATTGTATTAGTACAATAAAAGAAGTACGGTGCTCGGCGAGACTCGAAGCAGTGTCAATTTAGATTGCTTAGACTGTGGACTACCCACATTTAAAGGGTATGGAGGGGATGGAAGAGAGATTTAGAGAGGTAGTGGGAGGGACTTATTTTTAAACTGTGGTTGTAGCTCATATACCAAATCGGATGATGTCGCCATACTCAAACGCTCCACAGCCCTTTCGATAACAGAAAAGGATCGCAGAATAGGTTCGCATCAAAAGAAAAGACTTTGGCGTTTCCCCCGTATTGCTTTTTACTTTAAGCATAACTACGAGTATACTTATAAATAACGGCATCTTTACGTATTTCAGTGATCTGCTCATGCTAAGTCGCGAGCACAGCTAGTAGTATTAATAAATCTGTGATATCATCTGCAAAAATTTAAGATTATTTGTCGTATGTTATAACATTGGAGAAGAAATAATCGGTATCCTCGTGTTCATATTTTTAGTCTCTCTTCGATTCTTCACCTTCTGAAGCGTGGTCATGTCCGGCCACTTTGTGTCCATCGGGCAGCTCTAGCTCTCTGTTTACACTAGCAACAATAAGTTATAGGGTAAATTGTGTCAGTGCAAACTGCTAATTCTATCACGATATCTTACTTCCTCTGCCACATATCAAAATATAATAATCAATATCGTATGATTTAATATTAATATTCAGATTATCATTTATTAATTAAGTCTCTATCTTGCAATAATCAATCATAATTATTACTGTCGTCACAATCTATGTGTTTTTTGAGGTATTGAGGTGAATAACGTTTATAAAAGCATTCGACTACTCTTTTGCGTTGCCAGTTTAACTGTGACCTCCTAAAATGAAGTTCTCAGCAGTAGCTTTGTTGGTGTTAGCAGCCTGCGCGTACGCAAGGAATGTGGAGCAGCCCCAGGCCACTACTGCGTTCGGATACCTGAAGACGTATGGTGTCCCGGAGGCAGAAAGAATTCGTAATGCTGAAGAACAATACTTATCCCATCAAAGAATCGTCGGTGGTTCTCCGTCTACATTAGGACAGTTCCCTTGGCAGGTATGTGATCATCAAATGGTTTGTCTGATAAGGTTATTGTTACGCCTATTATTACAAAGCTAATAATTTATCTGGTTCTAGGCTGGTCTCCTCATTAACCTCGTAGGATTCGACGGGACAGCGGTTTGCGGCGCTTCCCTCGTCAGTCCCAATAGGGCGGTAACAGCTGCCCATTGCTGGCATGATGGTGTTAACCAGGCGTGGAGGTTCACAGTAGTGCTGGGCTCCACCCTTTTATTCAGCGGCGGCACCAGAATCGAGACCTCAGTTGTTGCTGTCCATGCCAACTGGACCCCACTTCTGATTCGCAATGATATTGCTATGATATACTTGCCCCAGTCTGTTACTCCCTCAGGTGAGTTATGTTATAGTACTTACCAAATCATACAAATATAAGTATTAGAAATGATATTCTGTATAAGAGATGCTTTGGTAAGTTTTAAACATAACCTTTTTACTTTTTTTAGGTATCATTTCTCCTATTGCTCTACCATCCGGAGCAGAGCTTAATGAGAACTTCGCAGGATCATTAGCCACTGCATCCGGCTTCGGTCTTACTGCTGACGGTGAGTAGTCGCTTATAGTGTTTTTTTTTAATTCAGCTTAGAATAGGACCACCCTTAATCTTGGGGAGGCTAGCTTTCCCAAATCATCATCCGCTGAAGTACTTCAGAGCTGATGAAGTGCGATAATGAACCAATTCGAAATCCAATGTATCTGATTCGATTAATCAACACCTAACTTGATTTCACAGGTGGTGGCATCAGCACTGGTCAATTCCTGAGCCACGTCCAACTGAACGTGATCACCAACACCGTCTGCTTCCTTTCGTTCCCTATCATCGTGCAGAGCACCAACATCTGCACAAGTGGGGCCGGCGGCTCTGGTACTTGCAATGGAGACTCAGGTGGTCCCCTCGTCGTCATTAGGAACAACAGGCCGATCTTGGTACGTATCTGTTACAACTCCGATGACATAAAAATAGTGACTTGTTTCAGTAGCCAAGGGTGGGGGGGGGGGGGACACAGAAATCCTATACATATAATAACCTTGTTCAATTCTATCTTGATAAGATTTCTGTGGGAGTTGCAGTCAATGCATTGACTAAGTGCTGCAGAGGCAGGGAAGTTAACAATTTCAGGACGAGTGTGAGTTACACAGTTGAACCGCAAGGCGAGGCCTTCTATAATACGAGTCATGCAATTGTATTTCCCGAGATGTGCTGAATATTTGCGAAAATAATAAAACTGTAGTTTGCAAAAATAAAATAATGCTTATTATGCCAGTGTCCATTTGGCGAAATGACGTTTGTTTTTTTAGTCAAGCGCAAAACTGAGTAGGTTCCTGCGATAGTGGCGAAGTGTGGGAGGGGTGACATGTGACGTAACAGAACTGTCTCGCTATACACGACGCCAACAATGACGACGCACGACTGAAACCCTCGTCATTTGACATAAAGAAAGCAGGAACCTACTTAATTCTGCGCTTTGCGTTGTACTTGATTTAATATGCATACACTGTCACAAATTTAGAAGTTTAGCTACTTGATGGATTTTCGCACTAAGAATGCTGACCTAGACCGGTATAGATAAAAATATTTTAGGAGAAAAGGACGAGTAGATATATTATTTTATTTAAAACTAGCTGTTGTCCGCGACTTCGTCCGCGTGGACAACTTAACATCTCAAATTATTATATATTTCCCGTAGGAATGATATGTTTTTTCGGAATAAAAACTATCCTATGTCCTATTCCAGGACCTAACTTAGGTATACCAGTGGGATTCTAACAAATTGTCGTTTTAAATTTGTTACAAATATTTTAAATCCAATTTTTTACAAAGAAGTTAGTAACAAAACAGAGCTAATAACATAGTAATTTTAATGTGAATCAAATTGTATGTAAGTGCATATTTCTTATTTTCATGTCTTTTTTTCTTACAGATTGGTATCACATCATTCGGCTCCGCTCAAGGCTGCCAGGCTGGTTCACCAGCGGCTTACGCTAGAGTCACAACCTTCATGGACTTCATTAATCAACATCTATAAGACAAATACCTATTAAAAAGTAAAATTAAAGTGATACGATATTTTAATTCCTATTATTTATTAGATATCCGATAAATCGAATACCCTTACAGCGAACATTGTTTGTCAGTCTGTCTGTCCGATGGGTAACTCAAATATATAGGACCGATTGAGCTGAAATTTAGAACATACTATGTAAAATGAAGGAAAATTATGGAATTTCGAGGAAAACAACTCTTTTTCGAGATATTTTAGGAAAACTGAAGAAATATTGACTAAATCCGCACATTGTGTACAACACACACTCTGCTATTTGTTATAGTTCCTAATATTTCTTATCCTTCACCCCCCCCCCCCTCAACCCCCAAATTAAGTAATGAACAAATTATTATTTATTATATTGATTTATTAGAATATGCCAATTAAATAAATACATCTTTCATACACTCGTATATGTGAATACATATACGTACACTTGTCTCATCCCAAACTAGGATTATCTCCCATACTATGGGAATTAGAAAGGGTACGATAATTCACAAGTATAACATTCAGACCGGGGCCAACCTGTAGGTACATTTTAAACAAGTTGTCTATCTAAAGTGGGTATCGAACCCACTACCTTTGGCGCTCGAGTTCAATGACCAGTGAGACCAATGAACCAGAACAAAGACCAGTCAAATTATAACCGTATATCTATATGAGGATGAGGATCCAATAAACTTTATATGTAACTAGCTGTGCCCGCAACTTCATACGCGCAGACCCCCCCCCCCCCTCCTCACCCCGCCTACCTTCCATAGGATAAACCCTATATTTATCAGAAAAATCCATCAGAATTGAGTCAGTAGTTTGAAGTGATGCGTGTACAAAAAAATATACGAACAGACAATAACCCCAAAAATGATCTTTATGTAATCTAGATTATCCTTCAAGAAAAAAAACATTCAAATTTTTTCCATATAGGTACATACAGACACGACAAGTTGAACAGTTTATTAGATTTATCTATGGATAAATATTTGATACAGATAGACATTGCGCAACCATTCTATTGGTTTGGGGAAACCAAATTAATCTGTCATTCTTATAATTAATCAAGATAATGCCTTTAAATATGTCATATGTTTCATAGTTACAATCTATATAAATATAAGCATTAAGTTTTCAGCCAATTTGCATTTTAGCCTCATCAAAATGAAGTTCATAGTGGCAGCTCTGTTGATGATCGCGGCCTGCGCATACGCAGAAAATGTAAAAGTAGTGGAAGCTAATGTGGCAACCACAGCTTATGGCTATCTGCTGAATATTGGTGTCCCAGCAGCAGAAAGAAGGCGCAAAGCTGAGGATGAGTATCTGAGGAGTGAAGCTTCGAGGATTGTTGGTGGCGTGCCGGCTGGACTGGGACAGTACCCTTGGCAGGTCGGTTTAGTCAGAATCATAATTTAAAAGAAACTATACCTCATATCATGAAGCAAAATTTAATTTCGTAGCTCATAGTTTCACCTCAAAGTTTTTACCTTCATGACTGACACTAATTGGTTATTAAATTAGATATCAGATCCACATTAAAATCATCTGTTATCTAATTTAATAACCAATTAGTGTCAATCCTGAAGGAAAAAACTTTAAGGTGAAACTATGAGCTACGATTTTTTTTTCTTCATGGTATGAGGTATTGTTATCTAACTCCGAATTCACATTCAGTCAATACGAATAGGATAATGCGCAGAAACGGCTGGAAGACCGGATGTGCTGGCGTTTAAATGGGGAAGGCCTATGTCTAGCAGTGGACGTCTAAGGGCTCTTATTTGGATGATGATGAATGGGCATACGAGAAGCTTTTTGTTCATTTGTCTGTCCACCGGATAACTCAAAAACTACTAAACCACACTAAACATACATATAAAGTATAACAGCACGCTACTTTCAAGGCACTGTTTTCTTTACCAATATAATGGGCCCGATTCTGCAGGCACACATTTAAAATTTGACAGCGCTAAAATTGGTTTCGTCTCTATCTTCATAATACTGTGTGACAAGGATAGCAACAGTTGCTGTCAAATTTTAACGTTGTACCTTCAGAATCGAGCCCAATGTATCATTTACAATAAACGGTGGTTTATTAAATAACTAGCTGTGCCCGCGGCTCCGCACGCGTGAACTACAGAATCTGCTCCCATTCCCACTCCCGCTTCCGCTCCCACTCCCGCTCCCGCTCCATTTCCGCTCCCGCTCCCGCTTCCGCTCTCGCTCCCACTCCCCTTTTCCCATGCCCACGCCCACGCCCAGTCCCACTCCAATTCCTACTCGCAGCTCCAAATGTAATCAAACTTATCGCAATCTGAATAGTACGGAAATACTATTATGTGCAATATATTGCATACTAACCTTACCTACTAATAATGTATTTGAAAACTAAAAATGTCTATAACTTTTGATTGAGTTATAACCCGATTGCGATGAAATAAAGACTAAATGTTAAGTTAAGTTAAGCGTCATGTTTTTGTGAAAAGTCCATCAAAATCCGTTCAGTAGTTTTTAAGTGATGCGTGCACAAACTCACAGACAAACAGATAAACAGACAAAAATTCCAAAAATGATTGAAATGTGTTCTATTACTTATCCTTAGACCCCTCAAATTTTTTTTGCAAATATCTTCAATGTACAGACATGCGATGTTTACGATTTTATTTATAAGATAAAAAAAGACTTCCCTTCCCCATGCATTATTTAAGATCATTATACACGGGTCTTACACGCTTATATTTTTATTTACCTTTGCCTGACGTTTCCATTATTCAGGCAGGTCTCATCAGCGACATTGTTGGAATAACTGGCAACGGCATATGTGGAGCTTCCCTCATCAGTCCCACAAGATTGTCCACTGCTGCTCATTGCTGGCACGATGGCTCCAACCAAGCGTGGAGGTTCATGGTGGTGCTAGGTTCAGTTTTCTTGTTCTCCGGCGGTCATCGAGTGGAGACCAGCGCCGTTGTCATGCACCCCAACTGGACTCCCACTCTTATTCGCAACGACGTGGCTGTTATTTACCTTGCTGTCCCTGTTCCCATATCAGGTAAGTCATAATCAGCAGTAGATATGTTTTATAATAAAGAAAAAAACTAAATAAGTAGGTATATAATCTTCTACCTAGCAACAACATCATTTTGCAATTCTTGGTTATCCTTCGTTGTTACAGAGTTGTCGTCTGTTAACACTTATCGACACCACCCTGTATACGATTCATACCAAAAAGAATTCATACATAAAGAAGCAGAAGGGTCGGTCCTCGCTTAGGAACCTGTACATGGCCAGTGCCGTAACTAGGGCGGTATCCAGCGTTGCCCAGGCACAGGGCGCAGACCTTGGAGGGGCGCAAAAATGATCTAGGTGGGCATTTTTCAGCGAGCGCAGTTACAGAAACTCGCACCGGGGGCATAAAAGGCTAGTTACGGCACTGGACTAGAATACACGCAAATCCTAGTGGTCCTGGAGGCCAGACATCAACTAAAGACCGGAAGATCTAATTTTGTATCTTGTTATCTCTTCACACAGATATCATTGCTCCAATCGCGCTTCCATCTGGATCTGAACTTAATGAGCTCTTCAATGGTGAATTGGCCATTGCTTCTGGTTTCGGCATCACTGCTGACGGTAAGTGAAAATACTGTTAAAATTCCATATACCTAATCGTGTGTTTCTATCCAAGTAAAGGTTCTCGTATTTCACAAGTATTCAAATGTTCCTGAACAGTACGTCAATAGACGTCATATTGCCGCCTGGTTCCCTACAACGACAGTACGTATGGACGTCATATTTCGTATTGATTCGTCGTCTAATGCCAAATCATAAACTCACGTCTACGAATGTGTTGAAGTAGGTATAATTTTATCATTATCCTACTAATATTATAAATGTGAATAAATTATAATGATTAAAGTGTTACTATAACAAATACTCGTCAAATTGGTGAAATAGCTATTTAGTGAATAAACAGTTACAATAAATAACGTATACCTAGTTTACAATAACCGTTAGTATGCCATTGCATATGCCATTTTATTTAATTATCATGGAAACTGAATTTTCGAGGATTATCTGTAAAAAAAAGTAATTTTATGTGTGTCTGTGTGAAAGCCATATATTTTCCTGGATTAACACACACACACACACACACTTGTGTTGCTACCCTGGATATGTCTAGTTTAGGTCACAAGGGTGATACTTTATGTCGCAGGCACCGGCATCGGCGCCAACCAGTTCCTGAGTCACGTGTCGCTGTCCGTGATAACGAACGGCATCTGTTCGCTCGCGTTCCCCTTTATCGTGCAGGAGAGCAATATCTGCACCAGCGGGGTCGGCGGCGTCGGCACCTGTGGCGGAGACTCAGGAGGTCCTCTCACCGTCGTCAGGAATAACAGGCGGATCTTGGTGAGATTTAGCTTTCTTTTTTTGCGCCGAGAGATCGACGCTATAAGTTAGAAAGAGAATCAATCACTCTTGTTGGCGTACCTATAACGTTGTTTCTCTTTCGATCGACTATCTTCTTGCTCTGGGTGCATTGGCCCTACATTAATTTACGCACACAGACAAACGTTTACGGACAGGCAGAAGGATAAGCAACCTGACAGTGCGTTGCCCTTATCTGCCCAAGAACTGACGTTCGTTGGGGCAGACGAATTCTGATGTGGAGACCGCGGACAGATAAACTGATGATCTGAAAAAGGTGACCGAAGGCTGCTGAATGCGGTGGACAGAGGATCAGCTGTGGTGACTGATGAAAGTCTATTTCTAGCAGTGGACATCGATAGATGAAAAGCGCATCCAGGATGTCATGTTCAGTAGGGGCAATCCATATTTTCCAAAATAGGAGATAGCAGGCATAACTGTAAAAATACCTAATGAATAAAAACAAATTTTGATCCACATAAACTTCAAGGACATCTTAAAATTCGGTCGGCAATTTTTTTTTATTATCTCTATCTATTTTAAACTTCTTCTTTTTTTACAGATTGGAATCACATCGTTCGGATCAGCACTGGGCTGCCAGGTTAATCTTCCAGCAGCTTTCGCCAGAGTCAGTTCATTCATCGACTTCTTCAATCAACACCTTTAAAATATCATTTTCTGTATTGGCGACGCAAAGATTCACCCGAGCGCTCTAAACTACCTACCTACTAGTTTAATAGTTCGTAGCAAAAAAATGAAAACTTGAAGTTAGCACAAGAACGTCACAGTTGTCACTTTCCAGGCAGAATGATTCTGCTCTCTGCATTCTCATTTTCCAGTTTTGACGCTTGTAGCAAGCTCAAATAATCTTTGCGTGCCAATCGTGTTCATATTTATCAAGGGATAGCAACAAATTGTTTTCAACAACAAAAATTAAATGATTAAACTATTTCATAATATACTTACATGTACCTACAACATTGTATAATTATAAACTAGTTGTATAATTTTCAATTATATTCCAGATGTTTTTGTCACTGATACCTACACACGTTTTTTTTTCAATAAACGATTCAAAGAGAACATTTGAGTAGTGCAAAACTAGGTTTTGCACCTAGGTAGGTTTGGTCATTGGACTGGAGAGCCAGTCGTGGATTCGATTCCCACTGACAACAGACAACTTGGTACAAGTTGATCCCGGTCTGAGTGTTATATTTGTATGTCATATTTATTTATTTATCTACTTCCTCTCATTCAAAAAGTAGTGCAAAAAAGTAAGTTCTACAATTTAAGATAAATAAAAACATACTGAAAAGTTTTACTAAGTTAGATACTATACGATACTGAGTGCCCCTTTAACCGGTCTTCTTGATCCTGGAAACAAGAGTAGCCCTAGCAAGTTGTTTAGGTGGTGCGAGATCTCATTGTGGCGTCCCTTTACCTAATGGAATAATCGTAGCAATTAGACACTTACTTGATTGCAAGTGTCACGAATTTCATGAAAACGCCCTAGTTATTATTTCATGTTAGATTAATTTCAGCTTTGTTACGATTTTATTATATCCAGCACATTATTTGGGTCTTAAAAAGTAGGCACACATTCGTACATGTGTACAGTCCCACCTACTTGACGTTAGAATTATGAGTAGGTATACATGCTCCAATTTTTTGCAATTTAAATTGTATCTCTAATTTAGAGGAATTTTGTTCTTTTTATAAATATGCAGTATATATTAGTCCACGTCAATTGCCTCTCCCTCCACTAACTTATAAAAATATATCAAAGACGGTTGCCGGGGGTCTTAGATTATTAATTTAAGCCGGGGGTTGTCCATAAAAGGATAGCGACAACCTCTAAGACAAATGAATTGTCTTAGAGGTTGTCGCTTAGTTGTGACCAAAGAGAATATAACCAAAGATGATGTAAGGTTAATATAACGTTGGCGCGCGTTTTTTAGATCGGTTTGTCATTTAATTATTTATTTTTCCAAAACTATGTAATTTGGTTTAAGTACAATCAACAAATAAACGTCTATGCATGTATACATTGTATAAAAGGAAACTGAGAAACGTGACTATGCTGGTATTATTAGAGAAGAGAACCTTACTACCCTCAAACTTTACTATAAAGTTTAGTATGAGATGAGAGACCATGACTGACAATAACTAGGACTGACGATGACTAGAAAGAACCGACTGATTATTAAGTAAAAATATATAATGGCCTTGGTTCGGCCAGTTTAAGATAAGGCTGTATAGTCTCAGTTACCTTTGATGATTTAAAAAGTGACATTGTTAAAAAATAAATTGAATATAAAGCATTCCTTTCTATGCATCTGTTGCCAAACTGTGTCTAATTTTATTGCAACAAATATATTGTGCCTGTGTGCCAGACAATAATTATATTTCAATTTTTATTCGTAAATTAACTTAAATAGGCACACGATAAAATAGCATGTTCTCATAGAACATAAATTAAAACTATACATAACTGACCCCGTAAATCGGAGCGTGCATGATAGTGCGAACTTTTGACAGTGAAGTGACATTGACAACTCATTCGTTGAATTTTGGTTAGCGTGAATCGTGATTTTATATTTTATTAGTATATTTGGATTAAAACAGTAGAATGGATGAAATTGGAATTATTCTGCCCGAAAAGGTAATCTCCCGACTATTTGCATTTGCTTTAACAATGTCGTAAACATAATTTATACATAATTCTGATTTTGTTTTAGGAAGACCTTATCACCGACGCCAAGGGGCTTTCTTTTGCTGGACCACAAACTATTGATGAGTTGGAATCCGAGGACTTGTACACTAAATATAAGGTATTTGTGAGAATAACTGAAATAGCTCCATAACCTTTCATATACCAATGACAATAACAAGAAAATCTTATTCAATCCTCCGTCTGTCTCCGGCAGATGAGAGAGGATTGTGCTCCTGTAGTGGAGACAAAAATAACCCGATGAAGATGATGATCCCATGTGCTATTAGGCCTTATACTTCTTTAGGCAGTGTAAAACAGCCATGAACGTATATATTTTTATTGTCTACAGTGATTTCTATTAGTCACTGTTGTTGATAGAGTTGGGTTGTACAGAAGAGGGTGCTGGACATATTTTCACGTGATTCCTCTTTGCATGTGACGGTGCGGGACAAATTATAAGTGAAATTTTTCATAATTTTTCACTATGACCAGACATTCAGAATTTTTTGCCAAACATCTGCACTTACTTATATGCTGTAGCTACGAAACAACCTATCATAGACATCAATACATTTAGATACCATATATAATCGAGTGAATACCTTAGGAAGAAAAATTTAAATAAATATTTCTAATAATATATTCTCTTAGATTACCCAAAGTAGAAATTTCTCCTGTTCTATGAGGAATCAAACATGGACAGGAAGGACAATTCATGATTATAACAACCCTGACCAGGAACAACTTGTACCAATTGTACAAAGTTGTTTGTCCATAATGGGAATTGAATCTATGATCTGACACTTGAGTCAGTGACATAGCCTATGTGATGGGCAAAAACAATTTCCTGTGAACAATGACTTGATAAAGAACTTGCCAAGTCTTTTCAGAAACTGTTTACTCTGTTCTCAAATATCTTTGTTATGTAGTTGGTTGACGTTTTCTTAATTTGTTCTTAGAAACTCCAGCGAATGTTAGAATTCTTGGAAGTTCAAGAGGAGTACATAAAGGATGAACAAAGGAACCTCAAGAAGGAGTACCTTCATGCTCAGGAGGAAGTGAAGCGCATCCAGTCTGTGCCGCTGGTCATCGGACAGTTTCTTGAAGCTGTTGATCAGAACACTGGGATAGGTAAGTTGATTTTAATAGGATCAGGAGCCAGTTTGTGTATCAACAGATTTTAATAAAATATTAAGTTACTCTCATTTCATACCCTTATCAGCGATCACTAACATTTTCAAGAAATTTGTGCACCCAATAACTGTGAACAAATAGACTACAAACAACTAAGGACTCTAGACACTGTACCAATCGGCCCAGAGCCATTTGCCATTACATGTAACATTGGTCAGCAATCAAAGGATAATTATGGAAATTCCAGGAAAAACTCTTTTCCAAGATATTACAGGAAAGCAATATAATGAAATAAATGTATAAATGCTAGAGAAGTTATTTCTAATATCTTTGTTCCACTTTTATGAATATAAACAATTTTGGTCAACATGCCAATTAACTTCTCCAGCAATGTATGTAAAAGTACAACATACACTTTGATTACTCTAATAAAATCTTCAAGTAATAATAGTGTAATCAATTTTCCAAAAAGTAAAAGTGAATATCCTAATGATGTCTATTTTAAAAGTATCTCTAAAAGTTGTGTATTTTCTATAGAAGCTTCTTTTTTCAATCCACAGAAAGTTAACATTTCATTTTTTTTTCAGTTGGCAGCACTACAGGCTCCAACTACTATGTCCGCATCCTATCCACAATAGACCGAGAACTCCTAAAGCCGTCTGCATCAGTGGCCTTGCATAAGCATTCAAATGCCCTGGTGGATGTCTTGCCTCCAGAAGCTGATAGTTCCATCTCTATGCTGCAAGCAGGTATAATATTCTACTTTGTCACCTTATTTATATTAAGCCTCTCCATTTGGTCCACTCCCATGCCAATTGGATCCAGACTTTGCTTTTTTCTACATCATCTGTTGCATCTTGCTGGTAGTCTGCCTATGCTTTTATGCCTGTCCAACATCGTATGTCGATGCTGTCCAAGGTCTGCCTTGGTCTGCCTGTTATGCCTGCTAGCACAAAGGGTAATAATATTTAACCTATTAAACTTGAACTGTTACAAATAACATTGAATATTGCTGAAATTTCAATAGAACTACTTCATATCATCACACCAACTGAGCTTTGTGTAACTTCATTAACATGTGGGGTTACCTGTAAAGATAATGTAAGTTTGAATAAATAAATAATATGTTTAATTTTCAGACGAGAAACCTGATGTGCAATACTCTGATATTGGTGGCATGGATACTCAGAAGCAGGAGATCAGAGAGGCGGTGGAGCTACCACTGACCCACGTGGAGTTGTACCGGCAGATCGGCATCGAGCCCCCTCGCGGTGTGCTCATGTACGGCCCTCCTGGCTGCGGCAAGACAATGCTGGCTAAAGCGGTCGCTCATCACACTACAGGTTAGTTGCTTATTTCTAAGACTAGTATGGATGGGTATGGACAGTATATAATCTAATTTCACTGTTGCACAGGTTACCGTTATATGCTGACATTCGAAATTATATAAATTGATAATGCTGCCACTTTCCAACAAAGCCCCTTTACAAACTGACATAATTACAATTATTAGTTATTTCATTTTATTGTTGTACAATGCCACTTTACAACAGATTAAATTTATTGTGTAGAATCTGGGCGTATTAAGAACTGGTCGCTCTTTGCCATGTATTCCGAAAAAACTATTTAACCTATATGTAAAATAAATGTATATCAAAATATAATCACAACTTCATGTGGACTTAGCCGAGAGTTCTCAGGGGCTCAAAATGAGCATGTATAATAAATTATTTTTTCATAATACACACATATCTATTCCCAAATTAGGATTTTCTTAAGCAAGGATACAAACATTCCCAAATATAACAAATGTACTATACAAAGTTGTGTCGTTCGAACTTAACGACTAGGCCAATGAGGCGGTCAATGAGTATGAGAGTGACTGTGCCGTAGTGCAAAAATGAATTAAAATATTTTCCATGATAGCGGCGTTTATCCGCGTGGTGGGCTCGGAGTTCGTGCAGAAATATCTGGGGGAGGGCCCGCGTATGGTGCGCGACGTGTTCCGCCTTGCCAAGGAGAATAGCCCAGCTATCATCTTCATCGACGAGATCGACGCCATCGCCACCAAACGGTAACTAATAACTTTAATCTCTTTTAACATTTCAGTCGGCAATGAAAAAATCTTAGTAAGATCTTGTGAGCAGTAGCAATGCTGCTTGTAATTTATTAATGTAAAAACTGTTTTTGTTTGTTTTTACAATTCGACGGATGTCGTAAAATATTCCTGTCTATACGAAAACTATTAATCAATGAGAAAACAAACAAGTTAACAAGTTTGCCTTCTTGATGCGGCGAAAAATGCCCTCTGTAAGTGACGGAATCTAAGTTAAAAGTGAGGAAAAAGGAATTGGACTTTATTTTTCTACATTAAAACTCACTTCCGTCACCTTACTTAGATTTTTTCATCTAATTGTATCGTATGTACGTTACAGATTTGATGCACAAACGGGTGCCGACCGAGAAGTACAGAGAATATTACTGGAGTTACTCAACCAGATGGATGGTTTCGATCAAACCACCAATGTCAAAGTAAGTGTAACTGTTTTACTAATAAAGATTGGAGTGAAGGAAGTACTTAATTAAATAATAATAGTTTATTTTCAGATAACAGCAATCCACATTTTTTTATCCATAACCTATTTAGTCTATGTTAGTAAATTCACAAAACTAATTAAATCTAAAAACATACTGTGATCATTGAAAAATTTGGTAAAGACTCATTGCCTATACAGTATTACCCATTGGTCCGGGAAAAATTGGTAAACCATACAAAATGAACATTTATATGTGATTTAAGAAGGTTGAAGCGTTCAATTATTGTCGTAGATTTTTTTTTATGTCCAACATAGAATCACATGACATCGTTACTTTATGTCAAAAATACGAGAAAAACTTTAATTTAAAAAATACAAAGTTAAATTTGCGATTCTACAAATGTCCTATGCATACGTCACAGAAAGAAATTCTAAGGAGCATGGCATAAAGCATAAGGGCAGACCTGTGCCCCAACAGTGGGGGCACATTATATGCTGTTTTGATAATAATAATAATAATAAAGCTTTATTTGTCCCATCACAATCTTACAATTTGTCCAAATAGTATTGTTACATAATTGTTCAACAAATAATTCAGATTGCGTGAGACTGGTGCCTGTAGTAGGTCGCGCGCTGCAACCTGTGGTACAGGTCACCAGGTCTCCGCCACTTAGAGTATTAACTAGGTACATTTTGGTACTAGGTAGTGTAACTAATGTATGTATGTATGTATGTATGTATGTATGTATGTATATTTCATTCCAGATCAATAGCCCCACGAAAACCAACGCTATTTACGTCTCGGTAACATATACATGAAAGGGTCACCAGCAGCAAAAATAGGTTTGTATTACCAAGTAAACTTTGCGGTCCACTTAGGAACACCATCTATTGTGTATTTTGTTTTCGAGACGCAAATGCGTCTGCCTCCACAGGACCACTAATCCGGAATGAAATATATGTATGTATGTATGTATGTATGTATGTATGTATGTATGTATGTATGTATGTATGTATGTATGTATGTATGTATGTATATGGAGGGGTGGGGTTGGGGGGTTGGGATAGAGATGATTTGTGGGAGAGGTCGGGGAGGGGGGAGGGGGTTGGATTGAGCTACGCACAGGGGAGTAGTAGGTTTTCGGTATCATTATAATTTTGTGTTAGAAGCCAGAGGGTAATAGTACTTTTGCATTTGTGATAGTTAAGAGAGTAAAGGGAGAGAATTTGATGCAATTTATTGTACAAAAAGGGGCCTAAAAAGCAAACAAATCTATGACTGAAAGTGGTCTTAAATAGAAAGCGTTGAGCGAACAGGTGGTTACGCCTTACAGAATGAAGGAGAGGGTCATAGGTTGTTATGCTATGTTGTTTAAGGGTTACGGACAGTATAAATAATTGACGAACCGTTAGAACTTCACAAAATTTGTAGAGTTCATCGGTGGGAAACAGAAGTGGCTTGAAGCAGCTTACCTTGAGTACGGCTCTTTGAGCACGTTCGACCTGAATTATGTGCGATTTGGCTGCTCCACCCCAAGAGGTGATACAGTAAGAGAGGATTGATTGGCAGAGTGCGTAATAAACCATCTTCATAATGCCTGCATCGGCGATGTAACGGAGTTGTCTAAGAATATAGATTAATTTGCGCACTCTGCCAGATAGTAAAGCAATGTAAGGTCTGAAGGTAAGGTTATTGTCTAATAGGATGCCAAGGTATTTAATGGATGATGTGATGTCAATTTTGGGGCAGGTACAGGTGGTAAGGTTTACGTCGTGAGAAGCATGAGCATATATAGTGTAGGTAAAAGGAGTAGGAAGGCAGGAATTTCGGATTGAGAATGTGACATGTTTGGTTTTGTCTGCGTTAAGTGTTAGAAGGTTGTTATTTAGCCATTTCGTGACAGCGTCGAAGCCCAACTGTGCAATACGGTAGGTCTCTGGCCATGTCTTAGCTGCAAACAATAGCGCTGTATCGTCGGCAAACGAGATAACTCTACCATGATCTAGACCAAGTTGACACAGCTCATTTATGAAAACCAAAAATAAGCTAGGACCCAAGATACTGCCTTGAGGCACTCCAACGGTGATGGATTGATCAGAGCTAACAAGAGAACCAATTTTAACACATTGTGTTCTTCCTGTAAGATAGTCTTGGAATAGTGCCAATTGGGTCCCTCTGATCCCTAACGCCTCGAGTTTTTGAATAAGGATGGAAATCGAAACCGTGTCAAAAGCTTTTGCTAGATCTAGAAAGATAGCCAGACACCTATCACCACTTCCAATGCTTGAAACCACATGGTTTGTCAATTCATGTACGGCATCTGCTGTTGATTTTTTCTTGCGGAAACCAAGCTGGTTCTCAGAGAGAAGATTGTAGGATTCAAGGTATCCGACTAGTCTTGTGTTAATAATTCTCTCTAATATTTTGGACATCGAAGGAAGAACAGAGATTGGACGATAATTATTGACACGGCTTCGATCTCCAGCCTTGTGAATAGGGTGTATAAGAGCCTTCTTAAAAGTATTAGGAAAAATACCCTTGGAGAGACAAAGGTTGCAAATGTAAGTGAGTGGTGGGATCAGAAGTTTTTTGTGCTTTTTAAGGAATGCCGACGAAATGCCGTCCCATCCAATCGCACAGTCTCCTCGTAATGAGTCTATTATACGTTCGACCTCAGCTTCATCGGTATCAAGGAAAACAAGAGAGTTTGTGGGAGATGAGTGTGAAGTATTTTGTTTTCCTGTAGAGTTATGTATTTGAATGTCTTCTGTTAGTTTTTTACCTATATTGACGAAGAAAGTGTTAACCTCGTCAATAGATTTAAGTGGGTTTGTGCCTGTAGTGAGAAGGTCAGTAGCGTGAGATGTGGTCTTTGTCATACTAGTTACATTGGCAATGACTCTCCATAAACTCTTTGTATTAGAGCCCGCTTTTCTGAGTTCGGCCTTATCATGCTCCCTTTTTACCTTCTTTAAGAGAGTATTGCAGAAATTACGATATCTTTTATATGTGACTACGAGTATTTCATCAGATGGAGATTTTTTAAGTTTCTTATAGAGACTGTCTCTATGACGCATGCATCTTACAAGCCCGGGAGTGATCCACGGTTTAATGGGTCGACGTCGACAGGGCAGAGTGTATGTCTTTGTGTTTCTCTGTATGGCTAGTTTAATAGAATTTACCAAGTAGCTAGCTGCAGTGTTTGGGTCATCATTATTGAAGATGGGGTCGAAGTTAATTAGGTTGAGATCATGTAGAAGTCCATCCTCGTCTGTTTTGTAGTGAGTATTACTATTGGTATTTGACCGTTTCGTATTAAGTGAAAGTAAGACTGCGCAATGGTCGGTTACTGTAGATTCCAGGACAAGTGTTTTGGCTGGAAAAATAGTTTTAAGGATGACATGGTCAAGGCAAGTGGCGCCATGTGTGGGAAGCGTATGCGCCGGTAGTAATCCGTGGTGAGCAATGAGATCGAGATAGTCAGGTGAATGTGTGTCGCGATTTTCCGGTGTAATATCGATATTTATATCTCCTATTAAAATTATATTTTTAAAAGAGGAAAGACTTGAGAGTACTGTGTTTAGGGACTGAACCAAATTAACAGTATTTTTAAATTCATATGGCCTGTATATAGCAATGATTGCAATTTCTGTTCCAATTTTAATTATTAAACAATTTGTATCTAGAACGGCTGGTTCTTCCATGGTGATTGAGGGGATATTGTCATTTACGTACACTATGACACCATCATTTTGATTGTAGGTTTTAGAGGAGATATAAGTCATATAACCATCTAAGTGGGGGATAATAGGGTTGCATGAAAGCCAGCACTCTGTGAGAACAATAATGTCACAGTCCAGTTTGACTCTCGCCAAAAGCGTCAACAGCCCCGACATGTTGGCCCCGACACTCCGTATGTTTTGCGTCAGAACTGTGAAGGATTTTTTATGATAGGCTAGTAGCATCATACAGTCGTCAGGGCGACAGGCCAGGGATTCCGACACAGAGACGGAATCGACGTTATTCAATAAATTATTAACGCAAGCGAATTTTAGGTAAGACATTACAGGGCCTGGGTGGCCGGGCCTCAGTCGTGCGATGTAGAAACTGCAAGATTAATACAATTTTCGATTTTGAGTGTTGCTTTAGTACTAGGTTTGGAGTTGGCTGTGATTCACCAAGAGAGTATAGTGTTATATAGCGTGTAGTGTAGGAGAAAGTGAATATTTTGGACGACAAACAAACAATAATATGCCGATCATCATGCAAATACCCGACATCTGAAAGCTTTAATAAATGTAAATAGCTGTCTTGTGACTTATCAATGTCCCATATTACATTTGTTTTTAAATTATACACATACCATTTAAAACTCTGTGAACACAGTGACCCATCCAAAAGTATGCTAGAATTAGACCACACAAAACAACAATTATAGAGGTACCAATACATAAACCATGCATAAACTATAAAAATAATATGATGCTTATTCTTAATCATATAGTTGATTTCACTTTGATGCTTTTGCGCTAACGGCGTTGTTGCCAAAAACTCGAGCTAAATCGGTTTCCGTTCGTATGCGTTCCTTTCCCTTTTCCTGGTCCTGGCGAGTGAAAATTTTCCCGTCTCTGGTCCAAAAATATCTCCACCTTTGCTTTTTTCCCATTTCACGTGTAATCTGGAAGAGTTTCCGGTTATATCGAGTCAGTCGCTCGTTTACATAAAAAACAGTGGGCTCGCCGCGCAGTCCCATGTCGGTGGTGGTGAGGTTCCGCCGCACCCTGGCGGCACGCAGCAGTGCGTCCCGCGTGGCGCGGCGCGCCAGCCGCACGGCCAGCACGCGCGCGCGCGGCGCCGGAGCGCCCTCCACCAGCCCGCGCACCGGACCCACGCGCTCCGCGAATACCACGTCACGTTCTTCCAAAGACACGCCCAGTTTGGACGCAACCAAGGAGATAATATGTATTGTGTTCTCATTTTTTTCCTCCCGGATGCCTGAAATCTCGACATCATTGAGGAGCAGCTCTTGTTCCCGGCCATTAATTTCGATTTTTAATTGTGTTATCGTGTTTTCCATGGAACTGACGATGTCAAACGGGGATTCTCCATCGGTAGGGCAACATTTTGTGACCATATTCGACATAGATTCTACTTTTGCCTCTAAGGTTGCAATTCTCTCATCCCATGTGTTAACAGTTTCCGTCACAGAAGACAGTTGCTGATCCACAGATTCTTTCAACGCACTAAAGTTTGACAATAGCATATCAAATTTACCGTCAATATATTTTGTAAGTTCGATTCTGTTGTTTTCGATATATTTAATAATTTCGTTGGTATCGATGTTTACAATCGAACTGGACTGTGGGTTGCCATTTTTCTCCTTATTAATAACAATGGCAGGACTATTCGAATTAGTTTTCTTGGTCTTGCACAGTGTACATTTCCATTTGGGTTTGTTCATAGGCAGTATTTTCTTAAAATCATTGTCTGATATGCCAGCACACAAGTTGTGATAATTCAGTTGGCAAACCGCGCACTTCAAACCTTCCTCCGACTTCACTGACATAGTGCATTTAGCGCAATCCATGACTATCGACGCCCTCTAGCGATGTATCTCAGTATGTTCTTGACAGTTACTGCGCCTCATACGATGATGATCAATTGTGTATCAGTTCGTTGGTTAATAATTCAACAGTATGCGGATAGATGGCGCTATCAGTGATTTCGTTGTGGGTGTTTGTTTACATGCAATATGATAAAATTTATTATAAATTCACTGATTATCCCGCACTATATACCGCGCATCAGTCACACCACACAACACCTGGAAGTTGGTCTCCATGCAGGAGTAGATTACTATTCTACAACGGGTATAATTAACGTTTTGACTTTCAATGTCGACCCAAGCACTACTTTTACGTTATTTTCGTTGTTTTTGATGAATCAGATTTCCCCACACTTGCGGTACACACGGATCACTTCCCGATTTCGTAACCACTATTAACTAAACACATTACTTCCGATAACTATTTTTAATTTACGGATTAAATTATGCCAATAAAAATTATGTACTTCTGATGATTTTTTTTGTTTTTTTTTAGGTCATAATGGCAACTAATCGTGCTGACACTCTAGACCCAGCCTTGCTTAGGCCCGGTCGCCTTGACAGGAAGATTGAGTTCCCGCTTCCAGACAGGTATCATTTCGTTTTGTTTTTAGGAGGAAATAAAACTGCTAAAACTGTCAAAGGCAACTACTATTTATTTTAAAATCTACAGCTACTTAACAATAAATGTAATATTGGTATGCACATCTGTATCTACTACCACTTTGTAGGGTATTCATTCTATTTCTTAACATATTAACCAACACAAATGGCATACGATTACAAACGCATTTGCGTCTTGGAAAATTGGACTGCAAGGATAAGGTAATACAAACTTGTTACTTGTTACACAAATGGCCTTTGTGTTCGTATGCTATTTAATTTGGAATGGAATATAATTCATTCTATATGGTAAAGAATTGTTACAAATGTTCTATTTAAACATATTGACGGTTCCTGCTACATGGTCGTAAAACACGACTATTCAATCCTGAAAAACGTTTCAAGCTTACCCAAGCGAAAAACTTTTTTTATAATTTTTTTTTATTCATGTATTTATTTATGTAAAATACCAAAATACCTGTTTCTTAGAAATAAATAATAATAATATGTCAGACATTCACACCAATTATCCAGTCCCAAATTAGGCGGAGCCTGTGTTATGAAATAACTAGTCTAAACACATTTTAAGTTCAGAGTTATATTTTTAAAGCTTATTTCGTCAAAATGGCTTTTACGGCCTTTAGACTTAGCGGGAGCCGTCGATATGTTAGTTATCCGAAGGTATGAGCTAGTTTCGTAGTTATGTTATACTTGTCCATTTTACTATCGGAGGCCAAGTTCCAAAGTTTTAATTTATATGAAATGTCGTTGCAGGCGTCAGAAGCGTCTGATATTCTCCACCATCACGGCGAAGATGAACCTGTCGGATGAGGTGGATCTCGAAGAGTTCGTGGCGCGGCCTGACCGCGTCTCCGGTGCTGACATCAACGCTATCTGTCAGGAGGCGGGCATGCACGCCGTAAGGGAAAACAGGTGCGAATAATCATAATCATATTTATTGGTAAAAAGAATACCATGTAATCATAATCATCAGCCTAAATTCGTCCACTGCTGAACATAAGCCTTCCTAACTTCTGGGGGGCTGTCCCAGGCAAGTAGACATTTTGAAAAAGTTATCATTTTTGAAAGTAGTTATTTTTTAAAAAGTTTACATTTTGAGAGGTAGTTTAGAAAAATCATTTTGACACTTTGGGAGGTGGTTCTTGTAAGAACACTTCAGAGGAATAAGACGCCATGCCCCTAAAGAACTGTTGTATGATGCTTATGGTTCTTAATATTTAACAGTTTTCTTATCTTTATTGTCCTCGTTTGAGAGAAAACCCATCATATTCATATCATTTATTGTTTCATATTCATTTTCCCAGAACAAAATTAAATTAAATAATAAATGTTTTTATTTTCAGATATATTGTACTGCCCAAGGACTTCGAAAAGGGTTACAAAAACAATATCAAGAAAGATGAGAGTGAATATGAATTCTACAAATAAGATTTTGTCCTCCTGTGTATGTCTATTATCTCAATAATATTAATTATATGCGATAAAGAGTGAGTTTTACTTGTATTTTGTTTTCTAGGATTATTAAATTGGTCTGAAAACAAGTTCGCCTATGAAATAAAAAGCAAAATTTATTCAAAATCTATATTTTATAACAGGTCTTAACAATGTGATATAATATTACGATATATTTGGCATATAACCTTATAAAAATGAAATTGATACATTACATAATAAATTAAAATTACAATTTATTTAATCTGCCGTTTGAGTATGAAGGAATTACTTTGTGATGAAATTTAGATGGATCCCTCATCTCGAGGGCCTTTACAAACTTGTCGCTTTCAACGACCTTTTCAACTAAATGACATTAATTCTACATAAAATTTCATACTACGTGAGAGTTGACATACCTTGGTTTGGCCGTTGGTGGCTTTCGTTATTTATAAGGCGTTATGTTTAGCTCACGAATAAAAATGTCAGAAAATGAATTGCTGAAATTATCGACTTCCGAGAAATTTACAATATTGCACTCCTAATTATATTACATAAGATACTAACTTAAGTTTAATAATTAAAATGTAAACAATTGTTTGAATAATAATGGCTTATGATATTTTCTCATGTTAGGATAATACTGACTGTAAAAACAAAACCAAATTATAAGTGTATTTCAGATAAGTCTGTGATCGTTTATCAATAAATACAATAGCAAAACTTAAAAAATTTAAGTTTTATATTAGATGTCTCGGAGGTCGATAATTTCAAACATTCCATGCTTTGTGTTTATGACATTTTCACTCATAAGCCAAAGATGAACGCCCTCTAGTTATAATCTCGCGTATATTCATGTTCAGTTACCAACACCTGGTGTATTGCATCATACATAATATGCTTTTCGAAGAACTGTTCTACATTGTTAATATTAAGGCACTAAATTCTATGTGTTCTCACTAGGCAACATTAATTTCACCCTAAGAAAATATATTTTATAATTCCGCGTAGTGGCCATGGTCTTTCATCAATCATTACCCTCATTAGGCTCTTGGGAGCCTCAGCAGTAAGATATAATATGGGCTGTTAAAGTACAGTTTCTTGGAGTGACACTAACAATTTATCACAACTCTAGCTGCCTAATCTGGATAACTTACATAATGATTGAATGAACTCGTTTTGATAATTCATCGTTAAATATGTTTTAGCCTCACTTGTCTGAATGTATTTAATAGGCGAATGAAGATAGGTATGTTCTTATTTGTCTAATAATATCCTATGTCTACAGTTGGCATGCACACTATGTTAAAGAATAAATAGGCCACAAATTAATATCATCAGGTTCAATGAAATCACAGGTTGTAAGTAAGGCCAAGATTTCTCTAAATATAGTACAGATATTCTACAGGGCTAACGATTCTACTGAACAATTTAGGCTATATAAGTAAAATCGCGTGTGATACGTAAAAAAACTATACCGATGGCGTTGGCGATAGTCGTGCAATATCGTTCAATATTTTAACTTTAATTAAAACAAAATCCACTTGTATCTGCTATTATTTAAAGCACTTTTCATAATTCATAATTATTTGAATTAACTTGCTAAATTTTGCTTGTAACAAACCTCATAATAAAACTAAAAAATGTCACACACTTGTTTTGAAATATTTTATCATTGTCATACTCGTAAGTCATTAATTTTAGCGCTCCATTCTTTCTGCATTCTTGGTAAAATAAACGGCAGTCCAATTTGATAACCTAGTATCTGCGGCTAACTAAATTTTAAATGTCAATATAATGTTATTTAATGATTTTACTGAAAGAAAATGTAGTTGCTAGGTTTACATGCAACCATATCTCCTAAATTATCAATATTTTGGCAGTTTTGATGCCAATATTTTGTATTTGTATAGAGTATACCGCTACCGCCACGCCTCCGCCACACATTCGCCTTCTGTGTTTCAGGCATTATTATACAGTACATGAAATTACAACAAAGCATACACAAAGCATTATTTAAATTCAGATACTAGATTAATAAACCTATAAGACAGCCGAAATGTTTGTTGTACGAGTATGTATTAATAGTCGAGAGGTATCACTGGACTTTACTCTCCTACAGTACAAAGCCTTAGTCGCCCAATAGTAACGTCGCAGTTACAAGTAGACTAGCATTGAAAATATGTGCTTAGAATGGGCGTAAGACAAAATTTCTGCAAAGTTTTTAAAATGAAATTTGTACTATAAATTCTAGACTGAAACCAGTTTAAAAATCATCAATTTGTTGGGTTTTCTGAACCAACCTCTGTATTGTTGCCTTAAGTCAATAAATATGAAATATAACAAAGAAATAAGACGTTCTTGGGAATGTCAAGATATAATAATGAATGTAATAAAATGAGAATTAATAATAATATACAACTTATACAATAACAATATTATCTACAATAATCAGGTTATCGTTACCAATAAGTACGTAGGCTATCGCTCTTCATTAATACTGATTTAGAAATTATTCCCAATTTTATTCTGCCACTATGCAAAATTTAACTATTACAATGGTTGATATTGGTTAAAATGTTCTATCGTTTTATATTAAATTAAAGTAAAAGTTTTAAGTTAAGTGTACAACGTGAATAATTTAACTGGAAAACTCGTAAATAGTTTTTCAAATTGATTTAATCAATAAGTACACAATTTCTTGTACTACACAATATGCTTAGAACATACCTAATGGACGGGGTGGATAGTTTTAAAAAGGCATCGTCACTATGGGTAAATCTTACTTCTAGTAATCTAATTTTAGTACTACAATTAAATTACCGCATTATTTTATAACAAAAGTGTATAACCAACAATTTTATGGCAATAAAAACACAATAAAATAGCTTTAACAATAATATATCAATTCATGCTCAAGAAAATATGTCAGCCAAGAGAGGTAAGGAATGTGATTGATAAATACTTCATGATTTTAGTAGATACAAAAAAAATGGAATGATTTCACTGGTTGTAATGTTATAATATAAGTTAAGTGATTACTTAGAACATACAAAAAAAATAAGAAAAAAGTACAAAAAATAAGTTGCATCAAGAACAACTATGGTTTGTCAGTGTCATGTTTATTTGAATGTATAATAATTATTAAATTGTTTTAATACATCCAACTTTTTTAATAATTAATAATATTTATAGAATTTTGAACAGTTTGAGCCAATGTTCTGGAAGTAGTGAAATTTGTAAAAACTGTACAATTGTGACTTCACTTACATCGGTGCATCACACTGCATCAAGTGGTGGGTCTTTCGTTTTTTGATCACCTGAAAAGAAAAATATAATTGTATTTTATACAGTCTATCTGTTTCATAATTGCATTTCCAATAGTTGAGTTCAAATGATAAGGATAAGATAGCCACTGTAATTAATAATTAATGAGCGGATTACTAATTACAGACCAATTAGGGTTTCAACTGGAATCCCCAGAGTGACAAAGTACTTAGTCTTCTGTATTGTAGCAAATAGTTATAAGATTGCCTCAAACATCGTCGCAGTGTGGCCTATAGGTTACATTTTGGGGAGTGTGTCCAGGAATTGCACGATTTGATTCCCCCATCTCCGTTCCACCACCGGACTACCAGGCGTGGAGACGGACTTTATCCTTAATTAGTATTGGGTCTTTTTAAAAGACGAATGAATAGGCATCTTCTGGGTAAGGGCGCTCCACCTTAGGCCTCATCATCACTTACCATCAGATTGAGGTCAAGTGTAATCATTTTTTTATCCCTGATGGGTATCAGGGATAAAAAAAATGGCTTCAAGCACTAATACTTCAAGAACCATCGGTTTCTATAGCGGCCGAAGGGATATTTTTTACCATGTAATGTCCGACCCACGGTGATCACTAAGCATGAGGCTGGCAGCGCACGTCACAAGTGTACTCACTGCTGCTGGTGGTGGTGCGGCATGAGCGGCACCAGCAGCGCCGGCGGGCCGGCGCGCCGCAGGAACGGGTGGTGGAGCAGCCGCGCCGCCGGCTGCCGCTGCGCCGGGTCGCGCACCAGCGCGCACTCCACGAACGACAGCAGGTCGGCCGGGCAGCGCGCCGCGCCGCGCGGCCGCGGCGGCGGCATGTCGCGGATACGACGCATCGCCTGCAAATAGCTTGCATATCAAACTACAATATCTATAAGTGATTCTTTTAAAAATAAACTGCCGAGGAATATGTAGTACATTTATTTATCAAAATTTGGTACTAAACGCATTTAACATGTCCTTTCGGTTACTCTAAGGTTGACTGACTGACTTAGAATCACCCGCAATATTCCCGTGGGTGGGTGCCTTGACGGACAACTAAGGAACTGCAAAAGGGACGGGCAGCAGTGTTCCCCTGTGTATAATAAGATCATTACTGCGATCATCAATCCGCTTGCCAAGAAGCGTGGTGATTATGGCAAATCCCCCAATGGACAGCTCACCAAAAGTGGCATTCTATTGGGGAGGCTTGTATTCACCAGTGGACATATTTCGGCCGATGATTAAAAAAATGGATAATTTTGAACTAGACCGCGGAGTTGTTGCCCGCGGCTTCGCCCGCGTGGAATAAGTTTTTGTTTCTCGCAGGAACATTTTGTCCCAAGTTAACAATCTTATAAATAAAATCGTAAACATCGCGTTTCTGTACATTAAAAATATTTGCAAAAAAAAATGGGGGGTCTAAGGATAAGCAACAGAACACATTTCGATCATTTTTGAAATTTTTGAAATTTTTTTATCTGTTTGTCTGTGAATTTGTGCACGCATCACTTAAAAACTACTGAACGGATTTTGATGGACTTTTCACAGAAACATGGCGCTTAACTTAACAATTTAATCTTTATTTCATCGCAATCGGTTACTCAATCAAAAGTTATGGAAATTTTTTGTGTTTAAATACATTAGAAGGTAAGGTTAGTATGCAATATATTGCAGATAATAGTATTTCCGTACTATTTAGATTGCAATGAGTTGGGGCTACATTTGGAGCTGGTAGTGGGAGTGGGAATGGGAATGGGAATGGGAATGGGAGTGGGAGTGGGCGTGGGCTAGGGCATGGGCACAGGCGCGGGAGTGGGCGTGAGTGTTGACGTGGGAAAAGGGAAGTGGGAGTGGTAGTGAGAGCGGGAGCGGGACCGTGGCGTAGGCGGAGGCAGAGCAAGCGGGAGCGGGAATAGGAGCGGATTCTGTAGTTCACGCGAGCGGATCCGCGGGCACAGCTAGTTATAAATAAACGTTGATAGTCTTACCTGTAATGGTGGTTCATTGAAGAAAGGAGGCTCTCCATCCACCATCTCCACAAGCATTATTCCAAGTGACCAGACATCCACTTCTGGTCCATATGGCAATCTAGATATTACTTCCGGAGACATCCAGTATGGGGTACCCACTAAGGACTTCCTTTTTGGCAATTCCTGTAAGAAATAATTCTAAATTAACATTGTCTAAACCCAATGAGGCTGGCTGTTCTTAGAGACAATATGGCCTCTGTGAGAATTCAGTTCCAACAGATCATTTCATTAATTCGGTTCATTCTTTTCATTGAGGTAAACGAGTTCTCGAGTGGAGACCGCGACTGTGCCAGGCACAGTGTGGGATGCCCCCTGGCTAGATGGAGTGACAATCTGCGTAAAGGGCCTGTTAGTAACTGGATGAGAAGAACCGAGGATCGGGTTCGGTGGCGCGCCTTGGAAGAAGCCTATATTCAGCTGTGGACTTCTACAGCCTGATGATGAAATTCTTTAGGAATACAACCAGTAGGGACAGAGAGTTTTGTACACTAGTCTAGATGTTATATTTGCAAACTGTCCTATCCTTGTTCAACTCCCGTTACAAGAGAAAATTCTAGTTTGGGATTGTTTAATATGTTTTTTTATTATTATTTTAAGAGCCGATAAAAAAGAAAAAAAGAGTCGATAAAAAAATGACGTGTATAAATGTACCAAGTGTACTCATATGCAATAAATGATTTTGACTTTGACTTTTGACTTTGAGCTCTTAAGAACGTTAAATTTTGAGAAATGAAGCATTAAGAAGCTTAGTTGCTATTGCTGTCTATGTCTGGAAAATTTAAACCCGAGTCAATATCGTACTTTTCGTAAAATATCACAAAGGACATTCAGAGTTAGGTGACCCAACCCTAGCACACTTATCGAATTATGATAATGTTAAAATTAGAACGAACTTGGTCATTAGTCTGACGGTATGTTGGTAAAGTTGATGTTGATTTGACGCTGCGTACATTTCTCTCAAAATTATTTACCTGTGAGACTTGAGCACAAAACCCGAAATCGGACAACTTGACGCGACCATCAGCCGTCATGAGTATGGAGTCTGATTTGATGTCCCTGTGTATTACACCCTGGCCGTGCAAGAACGCTAATGCCTGTAAAAATAATAAAAAAAAACATTACACATAAACGCGTTTAATATAAACACTATTTAAACTAATGCCCCAGCCTTCTGTCTTCCTTTTACGTTTGTCAACTTAAGCCTCTTCATATCTTCCTCATTTCGACATAATAATTTATTACTTCAGCATTTTTTAATATTTAGAAAGTAATTTAACACGTTAAAGGACACTCTAGTTGGGCCTAAACACCGTACGGCGTATGTCCTTTCTTTCAACGTGTGAAAAATATAGCATATTTACACTTTCTAATAATTTTCAACTGATTTAAGATATATGTATATAAGTAGATGAATTAGGATAAGAAAATTCTTGTATTTGTAAAAATATACAGCAGTATTATTGTAATTCGAATTTTTGATTCCTGACTGAGGCAAGGAATTTCTCAAAACATTTTTAATGAAGTTTTATTTACTTTTAAACATAAAGGAATGATCTCTTTGAGTAATTTTTCTACCTTTAATATTTAGGGTACTTTCGCTACTTTCGTTCGATATTTACATTCTGTATAAAAAATATTCAGATACATTACCTTCAAGCATTGTTTGCAGACAGTGGCGATCTGTTCCGGGTCCATCCTGGCGCGCGTCACGATGTCCGTGAGAGCACCGCCGGCCATATACTCCATGACCACCCACAGTTCGTCACCCACCAGATAAGATGCGTGCATCTCCACTATATTCGGATGGGGATAGTCGCGCATTATCACCTGAGAAATAGACATAAATAATTGCAGTCTACATCTGATGTCAGAATCGATGGCCGTTGCGGGCTGACGAGATCAGGGACTGAAAGCTGTAGAAGGTACGTGGGTATCGAAATCTATTATTTTAGGTAAAAAGTATTGTTCCGTAAAATCCTACCTTGGTGCTACAGCAACATTTCCTAAACAGCGACGACGATATATATAGTGCTATCAAAATAACAGCATTTAAATGAAATTGAAATCCTTATTTAAACAGTTTAACGCATCGGACCGCTTTACAGTTCTCTGGTGGCGTGTAGTGGCATTAATTGGACAAGGTCTATGTCCATCAGTATATGATGATCCTGATCTCAAACTATCCAACTCACCACTTCGTTGAACAGCAGCTCCCGCCGCTGCTGCTTGCGCAGATTCATCATCTTAACGGCGACGCGGCGGCGCGTGCGCGTGTCCGTAGCGGCGCACACCACGCCCGTGCTGCCCTCGCCGATCTTACTGAACCCGGTGAGAGTGGCCCGAGGGTCGCCCTCACTCACGACCAGCCGGAGTGCCGCGCGGAACTAGTAAACACATGCAGATTAATTAACATCTGTAATACAATCCTTTCAGTCTTAAGATAGCTTCATCATAAGTCGAAATACGTCCACTGCTAAATATAAGCCTGCCCAATAGAATGCCACATTTAGTGGGCTGTCTAGCTAGCACTAATGATCTTAATACAACACAGGAGAACTCTGCACCCTGTCCCTGATGCAATCCCTTAGTGGCCTTGACGACATTCACGGGAATGTTGGAACCCCAACCCTCATTAAAGTCACTTAATTCAAAATATGATAGCTAAATATCAACCATTTCTGGTAATATATTTTAATCAGAAATGTACAGTGACTACGAGGTGATCAATTCACTCACACACACAAAGGACTGTTTCATAGTAATTCAAGTAGACGTTCAAAGCTTGTGGCCAATTTTGAAAAAAAAAATGTTGTGTGGAATCGGTAAAGAAGTGCAAGACACACTTTTTTATAATCAGAAGTATTATAATCCAATTAGGTTAATAAATACCTGCTCATGCGTCAGTCGCAACTCGTGTTTGGAAGCGGCGAGGGGCAGGTGAGAAGCGGGGGGCACGCCATGAGGATGCCGAGACATCGCGTAAGTTTCGCCTGACAATAACAACAACAATGTATAACTACAACAACTTTGTTATCATCTGATATTGATAACACTTTCCTTCATCATCATAAGACATATTTTAAAAGTCCATAATTAATTTCTATTCACAATACAAGGACGAAAGCTTATATTGTATGAATTCAATTAAAATTTTGTTAAAGGCAGGGAAGAAACTCAAACCTAAATATAGATAATTTACCTCAAATTTTCAGCAAGTGCCTTCAAAATTAGATTACACAAAAATCAGATTACACAAAAAACAAAGCAAGAATGTATTTTAGATAAATAACTATCAAGATATACTAAAGATACCAGAATGGAAAAAATACTTTATTTCAGTTTCATATATCACAGAAATGTACATACCCATATTCATACCATTTCCATTTAATCCATGAGGCATAGAATGTGACAAAGGCTGTTGAGGGTGATTATGTTGGAAAGGTACATTGGCATTCTGTACATTTTGATATGTGATGTTGGCCGAATGATTGTCATTAATTTCAGAAACAGGCCTCACTGTGGCCTCTTGCATGTGGTGAGCCCATTCCACTGGCGACTCTGTTATTGGTTTGCTCAATGTGTAGTTGCCCTGTTCTCGTCGCAAACTGGGATACTGCTGTGGAGCTGGTGGCACTGGTGGAGACTCCTCGGGGACAGACGGTGGCACATTTGGTTGGTTCCTAAAGTCTCTTCTAATACGAGGTGGACTTGAGCTTCTTAATGAATTTGATCTGGCAACGTTTGATGTTTTTGGCAATATAACTCCATTTTGCACAGGTTGTGCAGGCAACTTTGAAATCGGGCGGGCTACAGAAGAAACTGAAGTAATTCGATGGTCTCCTCTCACTATTAATTTTAAGTCTAGGATTTCGGTGGGGGTAATTTCTGAAGGGTCCACTAAGGGTACAGGTCGGTTAGTTGACTTCAGTATCTGTGGAAAAATAAAAATTTATATAATTCTTGAAAATTCTGAAGTCTAATATGTATAGTTGTCTTCAACAAAAGGAACCATAAAAAAGACATCTGCTATTGCCATATTTGTCATTACAGTTTTTTTAAACAGATTGGTGAATGCACTTATTCCAAGCAATAATACGATAGGCAGACAAATATAGTGGGAGTACTAACTTGATTATTACCAACAAGAGAAGCCCATTGTACAGGCAGTCCAATAAACTTTCCTTCTTGCTTGTTAAAACCAGTGTGGACCCTGTGTTCAAAGTTACTCGGTGGGGAAATGAGGGGCTTCTTCTTTTTCTTAGAAAACATTGCGATGGCTGCAATAAAAACGTTATAAATCATCAGATTTAAAAAGATATGCAATTGTCTCATACTTTCTTTACTGTTAAATAATAAAAATAATAAGTACAAAAGAATGCTTTATGTAACCACGACTAATGAACGACAAAAGAAAGGTTCAAATTACGATTTACGATACACTTTCTTTGATGATTAGGTGAAACTACAGATAGGTAATGTAGAAGCTCCGAGTAGAATAACTGGCTGTAAATGTCCCTAGCAACCTAGCTCAAACTTAGTAACAATAACAACGCACGAATAAGGTCAATACGAACCTCTGTTACAAGTTCTTGAACTCGGAAACACACGCTGAATACCAATCAACAACCTACTCCATGACAAGCAATGGAGCCATGATCAATTGTTCAAATATATTGAATTAGCGTATAGCAATCTTACAATTATGTGTTATACACTGATAAATTACTAAATAAGTAGTGGTTTGAACTAATAAATAGAGTGATTAGAAATAAATTTCTCTACAAAACAACCCAACCCAACATCACACAGATAATAAAATTAAAAAATGCGTCTCGACTTGACTCGTCGACTCGCTCGCATACACTTTTTTTGCATGCGTTAGTGGCAAGACAAAAGTATCTAACAACATACAGTACTTCTTTAAAATTTATCACGATTGAGACAGTCATTTGATATTATACTTACACATCGATAGTTTTTATAATTGACAATGAGTCGCCGACTCAATATCCGCGGGAGTATAATAATCTGATACAATGCTATTTATATACTTTAACAATGTTCCGATCCCGTTAAAAATGCGGTCGTCCTAGACATTTCAACAATATATTATCAGCACCATCGTACGTCGATGATCAGCACAGAATTTACTGATGAGTACCTATTTTTCGGAAATTTTTCATAACGTGAAAATACCTAATCACATCAGTTATTTATTCACCTGAAGGTAAATCCGATCACTATCGATTGACTTCATAGAACAGACACAATGTCGATAGCTGTTTTAATAGTAGGTATCGACACGTGATTGATGGTATCGATTCTCGATACTATTGATACTGTCCATATTATTTTTATTGTACATATAACGCTATCGATGCTGCCGTTGGGCCGAACTAAGGCTTGCATTTGTTAATTTTATTGTCTATCAATCAATTGTATTAATGGGGTTCTATATCAATCAATTTGCTAAAAAAAAAAACGTATATATATAGGTACGTTTCGTTCGTTCATTTCATTCATTTTCAACAAAATCGACATTCGGCTTTTGTTGCGGCCTGTGTTTTTCAGTATTTTGCTGGAAAATAGAAAATGGCAAATAAAAACGAATATCATTCCAAAGTGAATCCAGAAAAAGTTCCTCTAGAAACCGACCAAGGTATAATCGAGAGTGAGGAGAGGAAATGGGGAATGCCTCTAAAAGAAGTATACAAATATGGACTCACGTTTTATAAAGGTAATTAATATTGATAATAAATATTATACTGCATATTTTGTTAAGCTAATAGTGTTACAACCATTCAGGGCCTTAAGTCTTGTATTCATGGTTAAGAAGTAATTAATGCGCGACGCCATATACACCGCAATATCTATCTGATAATATCGATAATACAATTACATCCGTATTATTTATAAGTATGCAAATCTACTATAAATATAAGGTCTACATTCTACAATACCTTAGTTTTGAGTGTAGGATAGGTGCCCACTATGAATGAACAGAGAATTTGAATATGTTCACCAAAAAAAGGTTGCGAGGAGGGTCAGAGTGTTCAAAAGGGGTCACAATAGAAAAATATGTTCGGCGTGAAAATTTATGACATTTTAACAAAAACTTTAGCGCAAAGGGGTTTGTACGTTCTAACCTCCCCTTTCGTACAATCTGACTACCACACTGAAACTGAAAACCTGTCGCAGCTTCCTTGAACAGAGGTAGTAGTGTGCATGTTTTGTATTATTTGTAATATTATTTCGTCACCTTTCAGGGCAATACAAATAAATTTGTTGTACAAACATAACATGAACTATCCTCTGAACTCTACAGATACAATCTGTATGATCAACTTATTAGTAGTAAATGCCCCCTTCCCTCTAATATTAGAACCCTTTTATCAGTTTTCACTAAAAAAGTTATTGATTCTCTAGCTAACTATATTCACAAAAATAACATTAAACTGTAACATTTATATCCTTTGGTTTCTTTCCTTCGATTCGCTTATATATATCATGTAATTTTTCCTTTTATTTTATTTTTTATTTTTAGAACTAACATTCCTTTCCTTCCCATGTACAGATTTGTATACTTGATATTGGAAATTGCCTAGCTGCAAAAGCCATAAACAAAAAGATGATCAAGTATTTATTTTGTAAAATGATCTTTTTAAAAACTTTTACTATAAAAATTTATAATTTCATAATTGAACCTTAAATGTATAAATTATACTTTCAATTTTCAGATAAGGAAGGAAAGGCCATTCATTTGAGCTATGAAGATAGGTTGAAGTTAGTAGCATACACTCAGCAGACCTCCCATGGCCCATTAGACCCCAATTCGGCATCTCCTCTTGGAGTGCTGGATGTAATTGGACGGGACAGGCGGGCAGCATGGCAGGCTCTGGGTCAGATGTCACAGATACAGGCCATGGCTGGATTTGTGCACACTTTAGACAGGTATCTATTTGTTTTCAATTGGCAGACTGTTTTTGTTCATTGGTTAATCACATACCTATTTGTTTTCATAAATACCTGAACCTTGGTACCATTTGATAAAACCTGGTACCATTTTCTAAATTCTGACTAAAAAGGACAGTTTTTTTTACTGACCTGAAATCCATCTGAGGTTCAAGAGCCACAGAGCAAGGCTCATAAATGACATGAAATTGTTTACAACTCAATCTAACACACTAGTCATCCATAACACACTTAACAACAGGGTCATGAGCACATGGAACAAGTTACCATATGTTCAACTGAAAAAACAATACAAAACAAAAAAGAAACATAAGAAGCCAATTATAAAGTTCGTCATTTTACATACTGTGAGTTAATTTCAACATATAGGTTAGGATAAACATATAGGGTAATGTTAGTGCTGGAAAATCAAATTTACTTCAGGGACATTATGAACTGAGGTGGTAATGTCAGTTTTTCATTTGGGAATTGGGGTGGCAGTCCTAACTTCATTAAATATTTTTTATGCAATTCCTTAGAAGCTATCTACACTGACACCCCAATTCCTTGAAATGAAGAAGTGTTGTCTGGTTAATGGCATCACTGATGCACTTTCTCTGTCTCCTCCTCCTGTGTGTAATCCTCAACACATTACACATTACAATTGCTTCATGACGGTATTTTTATTAGTATTATATTTGTGATTGGCTTCCCATAGAACAGGGAATCCTAGTTAGGGAGCCAGGCTACATCTTGTAATAATATATTACATAGATATATCTAGTATAAGGACCTGAATGTACATGACCAATAATTTTGTAGTAATTAAATAAATGTACAAACAAACCTATGTTACTGATCTTTGATTTTCAGATTGTGTCCCCTTTTCAAGCCACATTTGGAGGCAATTGAAAGAGATTTGGAGGATAAGAAACAACAGGAGTAAGTTCTGTCTGAATTCATAACCCGAACTGAAGAATAGCAGTTGCACAAATTTTTTACATTTTTTTCTACTCGTACCATTATAAAATGATATAAAATCTGTGAGATTATTGATATATTTGCTATTTTAAATAGGTTAAAGAAAACAGCGGATGAGAAGGCGCGCATAGAACTACAAAACAGAATCATGTTGGAGAAACAAAAACAGCAAAGTAATAAATTAACGGAGGAACAACAAGTGTGAGTAAAATTACACAGACAACCTGTACAAGTGAACTTAATTCCAAAGGCGTCCACTGGTTGGTTACCTTTACTACCTATTTGAGAAAAAAAAAACAAGAATATTGATGATATAAATCTGATGTGTGTATACACATCATGATATCATTGCACTTATACAGGGTTACAGGAAAAGTCGTGCTAGATCCCTTAAGGGTGTGGAGCACCCATCATTTCTGACTTATTTCACTATGAAACACCCTACCCTAAACTTAACCCTTTTCGAGATATTCGACTTTTAATTTTTTTATTGAAAATTGCTGATTTTTAGGCTACTACATTTATTTTTGTTTATTTTTTGTATCTTATTATTATTATTATTGCATTTTTACATGTGTAGTAAGATGCTTTAGGACGTCAATCATTAAAATAGTGCACAAGTTATTTGAATAGACCGTAGTAGACAAGTGAAAGAAAAGAAATAAAAAACATATTAGAAAGTTTATTTTTCTCTAAGGGATATCTAAAAAAAATATTATGGTAATTGTTCGGCAGATGTTTTTTAAAATATCTACGGTTCATCAGCTATCTAACGAGGTATAATAATGTAGGGTTTTATTCAAATGCATTCAAAAAAATTTAGTTTCATAGGCGACAGTGGAGAAGAAAATGTATACTTAGCCCTAAAAAGTAAAATAAAACAATAGGTAAGCATGAAATGCCATTTATTAAAGGTTTTCTCACAACTTTTTCTTTTTCTACAGTTCATGTTCAACATGGCCGCCTCTATTTCTAATACATTGTCGCATCCTTCTACGGAGACCGGTCTTCACTACGCCAGTGGTCAATGTGGTCCTCATTTTATTTGCTGCATCCACAATCCTTTCTCTTAAGTCTTCCACAGACGAAACTGGATTCGGCTCGCTGTACACGAGACTTTTCATGCAGCCCCACACATGAAAATCCATGGGGGTTAGGTCCGGACTTCTTGCTGGCCATGGCAATGGCCCACCTCGTCCAATCCATTTGTTTGGATAATTTGTGTCCAGCCAGTCTCTGACACTTCTCCTGAAATGGGCAGGGCAGCCATCGTGTTGGAACCACATGTCCCTGATCAGGTTGAGTGGCAGATCATCCAGCAAATCACTCAAGTCTGCTCTCAGGAAATTTTCGTAGCTTTCCCCGTTTAGATTATATTTCACTCTTTTCTTATTGGGATTCCTTAGTTCTTTTAGGGCCCAGTAATGGGCGTTGTGATAGTTAGTTATGCCATCTTTATCAAATTTGGACTCATCCGTCCACAAGATATTTCTTAAAAAATCTGGGTCTTCTACATCAGCATTTAGCATAAATCTGCAAAAGTCCAATCTTCTCGCGGGGTCCCCTTCTTCAATAACGTGTACTGGCGTGTAATGGTACGGGTATAGGCCAGCAGTATGCACTGTAAACCACACTCTCCATTGCGAAAGCCCCAGATCACGGGCAACAATATTAGTGGAAGTAGTCGGATCCGCTCGAAAGCGTTGCACTATCTCATTGTCCTGTTCTTCGTCGTCAATTCGTGGTCTTCCCATGTCTGTACTTCGTCTCAAAACAGAGCCAGTTTCTCGAAGTTTTCGATAAACTCTGTCAACGTCTAAGTGTAAGCGTCTTAACTTGAAGGACAATAGGCGTGGGACCGTTAGAACTGCTACCTGGAGCGTCCCAACTACTTTTTTTCCACGAAATGTAATACAAACCCTAGATTGTTACACCTCGTTAGATAGCTGATGAAACGTAAATATTTTAAAAAACATCTGCCGAACAATTACCATAACATTTTTTTTAGATATCCCTTAGAGAAAAATAAACTTTCTAATATGTTTTTTATTTCTTTTCTTTCACTTGTCTACTACAGTCTATTCAATTAACTTGTGCACTATTTTAATGATTGACGTCCTAAAGCATCTTACTACACATGTAAAAATGCAATAATAATAATAATAAGATACACAAAATAAACAAAAATAAATGTAGTAGCCTAAAAATCAGCAATTTTCAATAAAAAAATTAAAAGTCGAATATCTCGAAAAGGGTTAAGTTTAGGGTAGGGTGTTTCATAGTGAAATAAGTCAGAAATGATGGGTGCTCCACACCCTTAAGGGATCTAGCACGACTTTTCCTGTAACCCTGTATATCATATCACTTATTCGGTAAACTGATGGTAGACTTATGAATGACTCTGGAAGCTTGTTCCAGGTGTTTACTGCATGTATCCACAAGAAATGATATCTAAATAGAGCTGTTGTTGCTTGACTGCCGTTACAGTTTTATCGCATGACTTCTCAACAGTTCATTATAACTTTTTCACGTATACTATGTTCTAGGACAAGCCATAATGTCCAGTTAGGATTTTGAAAATCTTCGATGAGATCTATGAGATGATGCACACATTGCATGTATTGTTACAGGCAAAAAATAAAAGACGCTCTCAACGCGCAAACCTATGACCAGTTTCTACAGTATGCACAGCAGCAGTACCCTGGCAACTTCGACCAGCAAGCAGTTCTTATTCGTCAGCTCCAGGATCAGCATTATCAGCAGTACATCCAGCAGCTGGCTGTAGACCAGCGGTTGGCCAACTGCAGCATCAAGGATACAGAAGAAAGTGATAATATGAAGGAGGAGAATCCGAAAGATTGCAATTTGAATGTGCAGGTAGAGATTGGAGGGGAGCCGGAAATGGACAACAAGTGAGTATTTTTTTTAACTTTTAAGTCAGCCCTACTGCACTGCGATTACAGTGGCGGGCAAGTCGCAACCTAGGCTCCATACAAATTTGTGCTGAAGACTGTGAATTGCTCGCGTCAATGTTGGATATTCCATACAATCCCAAATGAATCAACTGAGCACCACGGTGCTAATGGGGTGCTTTATGGTTTTTGTTACGTTTTATCGATGATAGTACACCACTTCACCTTTTTTGATTAACTAAAAGCTTGACCCTAAAAATGAAAACATAATGTATGTATTGAGTGACATGGTATGAATTAAATTTCACGCTTGAGGAGCTAATTCTTACTCTTTATCGCGGCCATATTCGTAGTATAATAGGTGAATTGAATGCAAATTAAGTTTGCAAATGATGATTTGAATTGAATGCCAAGTATGCTTAATATTGAGTTTTTATTTTAGTTTTTTTTAGTGCTAAGTTAAACTTTTATATATTCTTTATTAGATATTATTTAATCAAGTTGTTCACATATAACAATCTACACATACAATAACAGTAATGCTAAAGAAAAGAAAATTTTGCAAAAACTTTTTGTATGTAGTTGCCACTTAATATCTACTACAAGGATTTTAATGGGGTTTTAGCTATAGGGGCTCCCCATACAATGATAATCTTCTGAGAAATCTGCCAATCGCTGAAAAACGCTCAAGTGTCACGACTTATACGTAATAACAAATAAATAACTTACGTCAAATATTTACTTTTCAGCTATTGATATTTTGTGACAGCAAATGTTTACAACATAAAGGCTAATTTAAAATGACGACAATTCCAGATCCATGCAGACTTCAGACAAGACAGATGCTGGAGATTATACTGAAGAGTCAAGGGGCGAAGAGGATTCGGATGGCGAGGGTAATTGCAAATTATTTAAAAAGACCAAGAAATGATATGTGGTATAGAAATTGATTTATGGCAGATTTATAATTATAATATGTTTGTTTATAATATTTCAACTTATTTAGGAGTTTCGCTATGTTTAGGTTCAAACATGTGCAATAACAGGCGAACCTTAGTCTAGTCATAAGGCAATACAAGGTTTTTTTATAGTTTCCATATTTTTGTAGTTTGGATAGGAATTGTAATAAATTAGTCCGACTAGTTTGAGTCTCGGGACATATTCATGCACTGGCTAGAAAAAGTTCAGAACAATCTCTGACTGGACCAGAACCATTCATGTGACTCCCAATGAGTACCATCAAAACTGCGCTTTAAAAGCACATGCCGATAGAGGATTGGAGAGGACTGCTGTGGGTCACTAAAGTGACATTCGATTGAGGTTCATGTTCAGCAGTGGACGTATTTCGGCTGATGATGATACGATAAAAACTTATTTTAACGTCGTACAGATGTATTCCCACCGGTGGAAGATGCCCGCATGTGGACACGGGGCGACGTCGCGCAATTCAAGGAGTCGGCGGACGCTGGCGGCGGACGGTTCACCGTCAAGCATGGCGAGACGGTCACCGTCCGCGTGCCGACACATCATCGCGCCCGTTGCCTTTGCTGGGAATTCGCTACTGACAACTACGATTTAGGTATGCATATTATATTATTGGTATGTCCTCAGGCATGGAGATACAATTATACAAAGAAATACTTAATCATTTTATTTTTATTTATTTATTAGATACACAAACAGAATATAATTATTGCCTAGAAAACACGTTTCAATTGTATCTTATTTATTTAAAACAACAGATATTACAGTAAATAATTATATATG